>JAMXBD010000064.1:1800000-2184586 GCA_024138025.1 Combretum micranthum
AAATCTTCAGGGTCTTCCGTATTTCATTTGACATTTCTACCTGCCGAGGAAATTCTATTAGGCAAGCTTGGAAATAACCTGCACAACGTACTATCAAAGCTGCCAAACGTGATAGACACAATCCTGAACTTAATCGAACTCCATTATCCATACATTGTTCTTGTATTGATCCAAAAACCGTTGCAAGTAGAGGTCTCACGGGTCTGGTTCAGGGTGAACCGTGCCCCGAACCATGCGGGTCCGGTTCGCTTCTTATCTGACCCGAAACCACCCCATCTATTGTACGGGGCGAGTACAAACCAGGGACCCACCGGTTCACGAGACGGGTCCCCCGGGTCCAAACCGCACAATTTTTTTTTTTAAACCCGACTTACACGTTTCTGAAACAAAAAATTCGGAATCATTCGCTAAAAAAAATTATGAATACATTTGAATATAAACGATACACTTGTTTCACTACAATTTAGATATTTACGGATGTGATGGGACATTATACCTTACCCACTTATAAGTGTTTTTGGAAAAAAAAAAATGCAAAGTAGAAATAATTTAAAATTTTTTTGTCGCCCCGAATGTGCCTACGTATCCGAAATTCGAAATCAGACCATCGTAGTTCATGTAATTTTTTTAAATTTGTAACATGTGAAGAATCTCCCTATTAATTTGTAGGTGGAGAATATGTGATAATGAGATGCATGTGCTATTGTGTTGTGTTGTTTATCTGTTTTTTTTTTTTTTCTAATCCAACGGTTTGGACCCGCCAGTTCTAGGCGGATCCTAAAAGTGGAACTAGCAAGGACCTGCTAACCCAACGGGTCCACTTGCTAGTTTGAAACAGCTCCACAGGGCGATTCCCTTCCCCAAATCGTCAATGGCGGTCTAGGTCGGGTCCGAGATGTCTAGTGGCAAGAGGCGAAATTTTAGTTGTCGCATTAACTGAAGAGCTACAGAAAACAAGCAATCCTACTCTATAATATTCACATAATAGCATGTTTTTCTCATGGAAAAAGTATGCAAACTAAAGCTCCCTTTGTTTTAAGAAAAAATATTTGTTGTGAAAATCACTCTTTCTTGGAAAAGTTTTCTATTTGTGCAACTTTTAGGTAACTCATATATTTTAAGTATAAAAAATAAAAAGTACATATATTATAATGCAAAATAAATCCACCTAAAGGAAAAATATTAAAAAATAAGAATAATTAGGGATAAAGCTCTTTTTAGTACCTGAACTTTAACAAAGTGAAAAATTAGGCATCTTAACTTTTAAAAAGACTAATTTTATACCTAATTAAACTTTTCGTACCCCTTTTCACTACTCCATCTAATCATTGCCTAACACATGTCCATTACTTCAAGAGAGAATAAAAGAGTGAAGCAGTGAAAAAGGGTACAAAAAAATTAATTAGATAGGAAATTAGCCTTTTTAAAAAATTCAAGTACCTAATTGTCCACTTGGACAAAGTTCAAATATCAAAAGAGCCTTTTTTTAATAATTAATGTCGTTGGATAGTAAATAATTACTAGATAAGCTCGTAAATCGATGAAAAAATGACATATTTTTTTTATCTCATAAGTTGTTTTCTCAAAAATAAATTATGAATGAGTCTATGTTTTCTAAAACAAGGAAAAATTGTTTTTCATTACTTGTCCCATTTTTCCTTAGACAAACATGAGAAAAGGAAAAGGCATTTTCTTGTAAAACACTTTCATTAAAACAAACAAGGCGCAATATATACATACATATATATTAACCTGGACAATATAACTTTCATAATATTCACACTTTCATGACTGCATGTGTTTTATTTGAGATTATATTCTTTTTAATTTTTTTTTTTTTTTTGGACAAGTTAGAGAGCAGAATGCTTAATGTCAACATATGTATTAATACGTGATCATGACTATCTGTGAACCCTAGTTAGTAACTGCCATTTGAAAAAATCATGGAGGTATATATACAACCAATATGTTGGACAAAGTTGTAAAATAATTGTGTTTAGCACTCCACACAGGTTGGCTCAAGATTCTGTTATTCAAGTGATAGCTATAGTCCTCTTTTACTTGGTTTAGAGGGTGAAGATTTCATCTTTGATCTCTTTCTTAGTCTTTCTCTGTTATTTGTCTACTCTTTTTACCTGAATGATGCCCATTTATTCTTTTAGAAAATGAAAACAGAGCATTTTTGCAACTATAAGAAACCAACTAAGGCGAAATGAGCCATCTATATAGTTTTTACTAGAGAGAGGCATCAAATGTTCCATAAAGAAGCAAATTAATATGAAACCGACAAAAATCCAGGAAAGCATCACTAAAGCATAGTCATATATCAAACTTTCATCAAGAAGCTCTAGCCTAGACTGATAAGAGTAGCAACTCATTAAGAATTTCCAATAAACAGCCTTGAGCCTACTCTCTAAAGTGGTAGTGTGAAAGATGACAAGCTTCTTCTTGCATTCCATCAACAGATTGTGAGAACCACCTGTGTGGTGCATTTGAGTTTTGAGTGTAGTAAGCACCTTGGTTGAGGTAACAACATGCGGTGAAAACAGCAAAAGTAGCACGTGGTAGGACAATAGAGAATTATTAGGAATTGCACATAAGACCTAGCTTAGTAAGAAACAAAACCATATTCTCCATGATGCTATGGAGTATTCACAAGGAAGTCTTCTTAGACTTAGATTTCTCCATGACTAATTTTGTCTAACATAAGCAATGTCTAATATGAAAACAAAAATCATTCGTCATGTTCAAATCTTTTCATACTTGGATGCCATAAGCAATGCACTAATTCTAATTAGTTGGAGCTTTGGTTTCTGAACAGGTTTCGATCACAAGATTGAAGTATTGAACAGAACCATACTTATTGTGCATCCATAAAATTCTAGATGTAGCTCCCATCTTTAGTAAATTTGAAACCTATAAACACCATCACTATATTCCACCAGAGACAACTTGTAAGAACATCGCAGCTTCTTCAATGTTCACTAGCAAAACCTTCAGCTTGTTCCTTCATTCCATAGCAGAACTCTTCCTCTAATAAGATCCTTTGGTACTCTCCCAGTATTAACTCCAAAGGAGCTTGTTACCATAATTAAGTCATGTGCAGCCTTCATGGCCTCTTTTCTGCTGCTTCATCAACAGTTTCTATAAATTGCCTTTTTTCTTTTCTGCAGCTACTTGTGCTTTAGCAAGTTGCTGCCACTAAAACTTCCTATTACAGGACATAGAGTAATAGCTTTCCTTCTAAGCTTGGCCACAAAATACCATTATTTTAAATGCATAACCAGTTTCTTGCTTCTCTATGCACAATTAATTCCCATGCTTATCTACTCCCGTTTCCTGGAACAATAGCTCTTTGCCCCTATCCATATTGTCACCACTTGCTCTAAACTTCTCTAATAATGCCTCTCTTCTTTGACTCTCTTTCATTCTAATAATTTTACTTGATACACAAACTTGCAATATTACCATAATATAAATCAATGGCCAGTAAACATGAGAAACACTAACGCAACCGACTTTTATTAGAAGGAGCAGGCTACATATTATGTGCTTTGTTCTTATTCTCAAGCCACATTCAGGAGCTGTCCAGAGCTGGCCGATTTTACCCCTTCTTTTTTTAATCTTGTCATTTCTTTTGTGAAGGTTACAGTTGGACAAGTACCAATAATTTAACCTTTGGTATTTAAGATTTTGAAGTTCTGTGCTCTCCAATATATTCCAGCTTTATTGATTAAACTGACTGGATTTGTAGAAATTACAGTACTACTGAAACAAACTCCCTAATCCAATCCTTGTTTCTCTAAATTACAAAACTACCTTATTTCATTTTATCAAAAGTCCAGTTTCCTCATGAGTAGAGGCAGGCAGCAAAGCCAACTCCCTCTTTATGCTCGTTCTTTCCCCAGTCATGCACCAAAAGCCCCCACATGTGATGCTTTACAGTAGGTTTGTGTCAGTAACTGCAGATGCCGTGCTGCTTCCCTGTAAGGCTACAACACTCGACGAAGAGTAAATTACTTTTGGAAAACAACACATAGGAATAATACCATCCAATGCACTGATCACCTCCATATTGCAAGCTGCCGCATTAAAGTTAAAGCCGGCTGGAGTCATTCAAATTACCTCTAGCAAAGTTGTACGCCACTATATGCATATGAAGCTACTAAAAACATGTTGCAGGAACAATTTCTCAATAGCATACACTGGAGGCTGCCCTAGTGCTGCTTTACAACTTCCTAAGGACTGAAACTCCTACGCCACTTCGGATAGCTGCTTTACAACCTCCTAAGGACTGAAACTCCTACGCCACTTTGGATACATTACTACTAAATTTTTTACATACTTTGTAACTTTATGATCATTCAGACACACACAAGGAAATAAGAACAAAGGAGAGAAAGATTCATTGACCCAAAGGAAACCACAGATAGAATCATAAAAGTTAAAATTCTCGTATTCTAAAGTCAGCAGCCCATTATACAAATAGAAAGATCAAAATAATTTTATTATGGAATAGTTACAGATGCGGAATAGGATGAAAGGAATTTGAATGCATGGAAGTAATCAAACTCCATGTGTCATTGTGCTCATGTGAGCTTATTCATGGACTTCTGTGAAAGTCTAACAAAACTCCTGGCAGGTAAGTTTGTTAACAATGTCTTTACCCAAAACATAGTTGGTTAACAGTGCTCCTGAAATATATATATTAATTAATTTTCTGACTTGTAGATATCTTAAGTAGACTAATTAATTACCATGTCTCCTTGCTGCACAAAGTTTTTCACAGATACAAAAGTGAAACAAAGGAAAAAGAAGTTGCAATACCCTGAGTTGACAATAATACACAGAAACAACATGTCAAGCATATTATCTTGATAAATCTCTTTGTTTTACTTTTTCATTTTTGAGCGATGGGTTAAAACAAGTGTGTTCCTCACTGTTGTTTACCTATTGAAAGTGCTTGAGTGTTTCGCCCTTTCTCAGTAAAGAGAGAGAATACTCTGCAGCATCCATAAGATCTTTAATATTGTGGATGGATGTCTCCTCAGCACCAACCATGAAGATTGCTCGAACCTCAGCCTTTTTAGATAGCCTAGCAGCATGAGTCAGAGGCAAGTTTGGTGAATTCAAGCACCGCAATATTTGGCGATAAAGAGAGAGCACCCTTCCTCTGTTTCTTGCAAGATCCTCTGCTGTTGCCCATATAAGACCTTTTGCCATCCCACTGCTAAGATAAGCACAAAGAATAAGTAGTAGTAAACATTGGACATATGCTTGCCAGTCATGATGTAACAGCAACAACTACGTCTAACAAAGTGCCCAAGGGTTGATGAGTTGTAAACTATGGATCATCCTAAGGCCTCAAACAGATGGAGAATGATATTTGACCAATTTTTTTGGTTAATCAAAGGCTAGCGAGTGAATGATATTTTAAAGGTTCAAAAGGTCGAAGCTCAAACAAAGTAACATTGACACTTATGTAGCAGCAACGACTAAGTCTAACAAAGTGCCCGAAGGCTAAAAAGTTATAAAATATGGATCGTCTCCAAGGCCTCAAACAGATGAAGAAGGATATTTAAACAATTTTTTTTTGGCTAATCAAAGGCTAGCGAGTGAATGATATTTAAAGGTTCAAAAGGTCAAAGCACAAACAAAGAAACATTCACAGTTTATGTGGTTTCAGTATTTCACATCAAACTTACTATGTCTGAATAATCAAACTTGTTTGATAATTTGTTCACCACAAAATGTACTTAATCAATTAAAATGGTTCATGGTTGTGTCTCTTAATCAATTAGCTAAACTAACAAGATATGTACTTCAAAATGAAATAAACTGCAACCCAAGATGGATACAAACTCCATTTGGAGCATGAAGAATTACCTTGGAAAACTAATCTTTTTAGTGATTTTGAGAAGAAAAGTACAAATTCTAATACTTTAATGAAGGTCCATGAGCAACATGTTCATCCTAATCGACAGGTAAGCAGTTCTTGTTCATTTGCTCTCTTCCTCTAACAAAATACCCAACAAACTCATTTCCCTTATTTATAATAGACTCACCCAATACCCACACGTGCAGCACACAAGCACACTTACAATACACTATAGCACCCACATACAACACCAAACAACACAAACACAGTGACACAATACAGTACAGTGGGATCATATCAAAGATTCACATTACGTAGTGCAGTAAAAATCCATAGCGAAATGAATGTATGTCAACTGGGAAAAAAAAAATGACTGTACAGATCTGAAATTGACTAAAACCCAATTTACCAAACTCAAAATTGTAATAGAACATTTTATCCATTCCAACATCAAAGAACAATTGGAGAACTCCAAAAATTGAAACTTCGATTTGGCTTACTTCAGGATGGTTTTTAGGTTCGCGGCTTTAATGTAGACCCCTACTCATATAATACTCATGAGGCAGAAAAATACTGATCTTTTATGCTCCTCAAATTGGTAGGACAACAATAGAGACCATTTCCTTCTCGTTGCCATTGCAGCCAATGCTTTTTCAGCTGGCTGTAACAGCAGCAAGACAGTGACTCTCTAGACGGCCAATGTGCTATCAAGAGAACAAAGAAATACACTAATAATCATTTGGTGACCAGGACATCCATTTCTTTGATGATGATTGTGAATTATACAGGCAAAGTAACAACAAGAACATTGCATGGAACAAAAAACCGAATACTATCAACTGGGCAAACACAAAGGTCTTAACTTTCTAGTTAGTACGGATGAAATTCATAACCCCACAAAACCGACATACTAAAATCTTGACAACGATATCGAAAGATCATAACTTTAACAAGAAAATTTCAAAAACAAGAAGTACAAGAAGCAACGGCAGCTTTAAAACCACTATGATCATGGAAAAAATACTCACCGAATGGCCACCAACACTGTTATCAAGTGGAGGGAGAACAGAAAGAAGTCTAGGAAGGCTGCAAGCCAGTCGAGCTTATGACTGGTCGAATTGGTTTAACAAGGCTAGGTTAAACTATAAGTAAAACCGGCTTAAATATACAAAATTTAGTACTACTTTATCATCTCTTCTAATCAATAGAATTTCATTGAGTCGTAATTTTACTAATATAAGCCTGTTTGGATTGTCAGCTTTTTTAGTTATATCGATTCGGTATCAGTTCAGTTTGGTCAGTTTATGAATAAAATTATCGCTTTTTCATTGGTATTATATCTGTATCACTTCAGTATCTGTTTGGCATCAAAACGATGCCAAAACAACACCAGCAGCTGGTTTTTTTCTATATAAACTTTATTTTGACGAAAGAGATAGAGAAAGGAGTATTATATTAAAACTAGGAAATTAGAAAATCATATATAGCATAGCACCATCACAAATATGATTGCGACAGTTAATAAATTATGAACTATTGAGCAACACAAAAGGGCAAGTAAATGGTTAAAAGAGAGAAAATGTGTTAGTGTCAAAAAGTAGCTAAAACTAGAATTTCACTTTCCTCTGCCTTAAGTTGAATATTATTAAAAAATATATATTAAAACTAGAATTTACATTGGCCTAGAAAGGAAGGTTTATCAACTTCCTTTATCCGCTTAACAGAGACAAAAGACCATTTCAATATCTTAGACTCAGAGGTTCATGTTTCTAGGAAACATACATTTCCTTTCAGCCATGTTATTCATGATTCATCTATATATAATATTTTATTTATAAGGCTATAATTACCTTTACTAGGTTTTATGTACATTACTCTGTACCAGAATAGAACAACAGACTCAACTATAAGGAGAATCCCATTGTATAACCAAGCAGGGTATTAAAAAATTACAGCTAAAGCTATAGTAAATCAATAGATACAGGTATTAATTTAGAAAATAAAACAAGGGGTACTTGAAAGATGACCTCTTGAAGGACCATCATATTGTATAACCTTACAAAACTGCGATCTTTCCCTACGAAGTAATCAGTAACCATTTCATGAAATCAAATTTGACCAAGTCTATGAAAAATCAAATAGCACTTGCAAAACCAGTTTACCTTCCTGAACCAACTACTCAAATTGATAATGTATAGTATTATATTATGAAAAAAATGAAAGAAACGGCATGGTGAAAAGCATAAGATTTTTAGGATTTTCGTGTGTTTACAGGGAAATCGAAATACAATCTAGGAATTAATAAGATATGTTGAAAAAGCTACTTGACATCTTAGCATGTTGACATAAGTACTACTTCATTTAATCACTGGGAACGGGAACTCCTACAAAAGAAAGAAGGCTGGAAAATATACATTGTTTACTTTTCTTACATATAAAATATAATTAATGAAACAGTTAACGGAAAATACCAATTACAATTATAAGTCTCTACCTTAAATTTCAGATTGATACTAGATTGATAGACTTTTAATGTATCATATATAAAAAAAAATTACTGCCAGATGGTTTTGATAGTAACAGATAAGGACTTGTTCCATTAAATGAAAATGAAGTGAAGAACCCAACATCACCGTCTAGCTAATTTTGTTTTTTCATTTATCTTTATCAGGAGTTCCTTCCATCATGTTAAAAGGTAATTGCTTTGAATTGACATAAAAACTTATTATAATATTAATCAATAATTATAATACGTGTAAAGATATAGAAATTGATCGATATGCATCATGGAACCTTCATTTTCTCATAAGCTCCCAATAAAATAGAATGCTTAAACTCTCAGGAATGGAACTCTTGAAAAGGGAGGCGAAAGTGATTGGTACTTTTACTATTTTTTAATCCTTTGTTTGGATTATTTGCGAAAACTTTGATATAAATTCCCTTCCATTCCATCCAAACACAAAACCAACACAGACCATCTGTAAAGAAGAAGAAACTATTAAAAACAAGAGTAAAGTGTATAGACGCACCCAAAACCAAAGGGATGATGCAAAGAGAATGCAAATGGATCACTGGGAACTGGAACTCCTAATAGACATTACTACAAAAGTAACACATTGATGACAAAGCTGATTCGTTTCAAGGAGTTTCATTTTATTGACACTCTTTTTAGAATCTGTTAATAAAGGTGAGACAAAAAGCGGATAATGTTGCCATCTGCAGGTTCCATCTTAACTTCCACTGAGACACGAATTTAATTCACCAGATTGCATAGAGATTTTATACTCCTTAGCTTTCCAAATAATAACTTTCTTGTCAATATAGTGGAAAAATGCTTAAGAAGTCAGCCTCCAGAAAGTGAATTTCTGAATTAAATGCTAAGGAAATAATGACAAACAGCATCCTAAAAGTCATAGGAGTATGCTGGCAGTTTTAGACTGGGTGAGAAATTAAATATTAGGGCGTCTACTTCCATACAGAGATGTGTCAATATGTACCAAGTGTTGGTAGTCAGAGTTAGTTCCTATGTGCGTTTAGAGTCATTTTCTGCATTGTAAATGTGCCTAGGAGTTGGGAGAGTAATTACATTGTCTCGTAACAGCCATATAATTATTCATGTGACTCCAATGAACCTATTAACTCATTACCCTTTTTTTTTTGGGAATTCATAATTACCTTTGATTGATTTTAACAGAGGAATTCTGATATAGATGCAATGAACTGTTCATCTTGTATTTGCAATCCCGATGGAACATTGCCAGATATTCAAAATCTAGAGGTGTTCTGTGACTTTCTGACCTCTTGGTGTGGATGCGTTCAAACCTCTCCTTCTGTATCATATATCATACATTCAATCTTTGGCTCTTCTAGATGTTCTGGTTATATTGTAAGCTTTTCAAACGTGGTGAGTCAAAGCCATGATCATTAGGTCTCTATGCCCCATTGGATGGAGTTACTAACTATGCCTTGAGTTGTTTGTAAACATATAACTTTTGAATTGGTTAAATCTACTTTGGAAAAAACCTGCTGATCATAATTTACACCAGATTATCAGAGTATACACCAGTAATTGGGGTATATCAGAACTTTGGCAACACAAATGGACCAACAGTTGGCATACACCCAGTATGCAAAAAAGAACAGAAAACTTAAGTTTACAACACTAAGCATAATCAACCCCAAAATCCCAACCAATAATCAACTTATAGAATGAAGCTCACAGCCTGAATAAAAGATAGCACATTAAATAGATAAGTGTAAGACCAACCTTTTATGGTAGAACCTTGACCAATCTTGAAAGTGAAAGATTGTTGGTCAGGATCCTTAGTGCTGTGAATCATAACAAAACTACCAAGTCAGAATCAAGAAGATGGGATTTGGATTGAAAACATGTTTCTGAAACAGCAAGTACAACCAGCAAGGCAAAATCAAATAGCTGCCTTTGTGCTATTTCACAATCACAGTTAAAATCTAACACATATAAACCCAAATTGAATGAAGTACTAAATTCAAACCGTAATCCTAATTTTAAATTTGAATTATAACCATGTCCCACAAATCACATTCAAACCATAATTTCATATGCAAGAAAATCCACATTTTTTAAGTTCCGTACGGTGTGGGGTGTGTGTGTGTGCTGTGTGTGTGTGTGTGTGTGTGTGGTGTGTGTGAGAGAGAGAGAGGGACTTACAAGCTAACATTCAAGAAGATGACTCCATGAGCTAGGGTTAGGGCTCAAGGAAGCAGAAAACAGGATTAGGGTATTGTTCAAGAGAATGTGCACTAAAGCGACGAGCAGAGGAGTAATTTTTTGAAAATTGGCTTGTCTGAAAAAGGGTAGATTGGGGCTATTGAAAAATAAGCTCCCTTGTCCTGTGAAATAAGCTCTTGTCCTATCCACTACATGGGACAATTTTTTTAAAGAGTTGTCCTGTCCTCCAGAGTCTTTTGTCCAGTCCTACACCAAACCAAAAAAAAAAACATGGGTCTATGGATTCAGTCCTGTCCTGTCCTGTCCTGTCCCATGGATTAATGGGAACCAAACACTGCCTAAATATCATAAATCAGAAACACAAATATCAAACAGAAAATCAAACAGCAGTAGATGGGTTGAACAGATCAAAATTGTCATCAGCCTTCATTCTTTTCTTTGTTGATTTAACGTGAAACTGTCCCTGGAATTGCCATTGCATGTTGTACCAACCATTTTTTGCCACATCAGCAGTAGATGGGTTGAACAGATCAAAACTGTCACCCTTTGCTAGTTTTTTCTTATCATCTTTCTTGTGTTAACGATGTGCGAACATTTCTTCTAATTAGATTAGCCTAGTCCTTCATAGTTCAATTCCCTTTTTTATTTCAAGATACTATCAAGCTTTTAAGAAATTATGCTAGTCTTGCTCTTTGTGTTGGCGGCAATAAACAAGTAACCCCAGATGACCTGAACAAAGCTTTAAAAGATGACCTTAAACTCCATCCTCATATTGAAAGTGACGAATCTGCAAGGGACTTGTCTGGAAAACCAAAAGATCCTAGCCAGTACCTTGACTGTACACGTGTTTATGTTCAATGTCAATTTTGCAAAAGAAGGATCTTTATTTCTCTGCATCTGACATGTTAGTATCTCCTAAGGTCAATTTTGCAAAAGAAGGATCTTCTGCCACTCCTGCTAAATCTATCCTAGCTTCATACAGATTGCAAAAACAGTATTGTGCATTTTCCCCTCACCTATTGACCAAATAGGCAGGCACATAGAGCCTGTTTGCCTAAATTATCAAACCAAGCAACCCAAAAGTATCTTAAAGATCCTACTATTCCCTAGTGTTTTAAAATCTGATCAAATGACTTTCTAAGCATCTTTAAAACTGAATAGGTATCTCTCCAGACTAAGAATATAAATAATTTTTATTATTCCAAAGAAACATCATTAATTTCATAGAACTTTCAATTCCATTTCACATTCTAAAACCACAAATAAAACCATGGCACACTCTAATCTGATCAAGTCGGTGCTCCAACTCCGGCAACAATTCGTTATAAACCACCAAATAAATAATGATGCACAGATACCATATAAACCTAGCATTCCATTTTGCATCAATCAAAACTGGATTGAAGAAAAACCAAAAAATGCATCTTAATCAACTATATCCCAACAATATTATCAACAAAACAACTACAATCTCACACATATACAATCAATCAGCTCTTTAAAAAACAAACATTATCAGCTAATGAACTCACCCCACTAGCAATGATGACACCAGTTACAACAGGAACCAGAGTGACATGAGTCAATCAAGCTTCCCTTTTCAATGTCATCAAATATGCAAAAACCATGGTAAAAAACAGTGCCGTAGCACCAACAGCATGATTGAAAGAAACAGGCAAGTATCTCAAATGAAATGTTACCAAACACAAAACCAAGTGGTTGTTGCAGTCCTAGGAAAAAGGACTATGGCAGGGCTTACCTTGTTCCGTTTCTTTATGGAAAGAACGTGAAAGCCACTAAACAAGCTCGTGATCCAATACTTAATAAATGTCTGTCCTCTGAAATTCTGTGTGTCTCTGTTTGTCCAAAAGTGAGATAAACAGGAATACCTTCTGAACCTCGATATAATTACCATGAATGAGTAGTATGTTTCCAGTATCAGAATGGCATTTACTGATATGTATCAGTTGACATAGCAATCTAAATCACTCAAGCTTATTTCATAGAAGAGTGATTAATGCACATCAAAGGGTCTCTCCTACCTTTAAAATAAAGCATAATAAGATTACAATACATGGAAAATTCAATCATCTGTCTTCATAAGTTATATTATCTCAATGACCACATCATGAAACTTCAACTGTGACAACACATTGGTAGGAGAATTTAGGCTTAACCTTGTCATTAGCAGAATACTAAAAACAAAATATAACATATATAATTGCGTTGGTGGCATTTCTTAAATGGATTGGAAATTAGTTAGTGCAAAGCGCATTAATACCTTTGAATAACCAAAATCACAGATTTTTAGGCGTGGTACAGATCGTCCATCCAAAAAAGTGTTTCCTAGCTTCAAATCTCAATGGCATATTTGCTGCAAAATAAACAGTAAGTAAAGTTCAGTTCGAATCAAATCACTGATTTTTCAGGGCATTCACTTATTTTCTTACCATGGAATGACAGTAGCTAACCCCTGAAAATCAAAAACGGAAACGAAAGGGAAACCAGATTTTTAGAGCCAACCGTTATACCCAAAACACCATATCAATTTATGTAGAACATCTCCTAACAACTAACAAATACACAAACCCAATCCGTCAAATCAGTTCATCAACATGAAAAATAACCACTAATACAAAATCATTGCAGCAAAATTTCCTATGACATTTCATCGAACACCTAACACACATTAGGTTTATACTTGAAACCAAAAGAGAGAGAGAGAGAGAGAGAGAGAGAGAGAGAGAGCAGATTGCAAACATCAAAGAATACAAAATACAAAATTTTTGCGTTTCTCAAAAAAGAAAAAGAAAACCTCAATTTGATTACCGTCTGTTTGCATGAAAAAACAAGAGAGAGGGGAAGAGAGGGTGGCGAGAGAGAGAAAGAGGAACTCACCTGAGCTAGGGTCTCAAGGAGTGAATGCCGACTGTGAACGAAGGAGGGAGAAGCGGACTGAACAAAGAGAGAGGAAGGAGAGAGACGTTGGTGTAATTAGCAACGAGGTTGATGGAGTCACGCCATTGGGGTTAATCTAAAGGGAGGTAGTTTAGGTCGAAGATGAATATTTTTAATCAGAGGTAGTTACACTCCTTGTGGGCCCCACTCTTCAGTAAATCCCTCCATGCGAAATGCCCGATCGAACTAACTGGGAATATGAATATATATATATATATGAAAATAGATCAATTCGCTAAAAAGGCGAGTGAAAAAAAAAATGTAAGGTTTAGTTTGCACAATAGAACAAATTTAATAGAATTAGTAATATATTAGGATTATTTTTTAAACTACCAATAATTTACTCTAATCCATTATACTTTCGTTATATGGATAGATCTCAAAATTTATGAAATGGGTATAGTTTGGTATCATTCTAATAGTCAAGAAGTACAAACACGAGTCAATAGCATTGTAACCTAGTGCATCTTCGTTAGTCTCTCAATTGAGAGATACCAGGTTCAAATCTCCCTTTTCATTGTAATTACCAAAAAGAGAGAGAGAGAGAAGTATGAACACCAATTTCCAAAACACATTCATCTAATGGCACGTTTGGTACGTACAAATAAGCTAGAATGGAATCGCGATTCCGACTTTCATTCTCTTTCCCAGTGTTTGAAAGTGTTTTAAGAAGCTTAGATTCGCGATTCCTTAGAATTGACAATTCTAACTTTGAAGGGATTCATTCTACTCTTATTAATTATATGAATCTAATTACTTTTTTATCCTATCATGTATTAATATTTTGCATTTATTACTAAGGGTGTTCTCGATAATTACAGTTTTAACCATTCCATTCCATATAATCTTCCAAACATAGCAATAAATTTGTATTCTCAAACTCATATCCATTCAATTACAAATCATTCTTGCGCATCAAATGTGACATAATAGAATAAAATGGGATGTGTATACATTACCAATAAATATAGATAATAAATGTGTGATAAGACGAATAGTTGATCAACGTAGCTATAATTAATAAGAGTGAAAGCAATTCTACTTTGAATGATTATTTAAACTTTTAGAAATATGGAGAAGAGTAACGAATTTGGAATCATGACACGTGCTCTCATAATAAATAGTAGTAAATTTATAAATTAAAAAAAAAACACTATTAACATTGTAATATAAAAATATATATTTTCATAAAATGGGGGTAAGGGCATTAGTCACTCTCAATAAATAATTATAATTACCCCCACCTAATCCTACGTGTCTTCTCTTCTATAGCAATTCCTTAGAATCTCCAACTCCTAGAATTCTTTTCTTGCCAGTCTCTCCATTGAAGGACCAACAAGAGACTAAAAGATTAAGTGTTCATGTTCTAGGGAAAAACAAGAAAGCTTTAAACTTTCTCGTTGGTTTTTATAGTTGTTGGTTTTGAAAGAGGAGGAAAAAAATCAATTGATTTCAGGTATATTATTTGGAAAAGTAATTATATGTTGTTAAGATTGACTTTCGGGGTTTCTATCTATTTAGTGATCAAGGAATGAATGTTTTTAGAGAAATTTTCGTGTTTTGAAGCATAGGAGGTTTAAGTAGGGGTTCATGGCCATGTTTTGTGACATGATTTCCTTGGCTCTTTTTTATTTTGGACATCCCCAACAAAGTCAAAGTCATGAAAGTCACAGCAATGGCCTACCACTTGCCCCGTCACAGGTGTGACATAGAGGCTAATGATCATCACTCCCTCCATCATGAGCATGACCCAAAGGTTGGCATCGTGTTTTTGTTCAAATAACCCATCATGCCCTCTATCACAAGCATGAGCCTCAAGGTGATGACTTAATCTTCTTTTCACCCTTTTAATAGCCTTCTTAAACATCTAAAACTTGACTTAACACCAAATTACACCAAACCTAAGTAAGATTATATATCTAGACATAGAATCGTAGTAGGCTCTTAATGACCTTCGAAAGCTAGACAACCTTAAGAGTATGCTTTGTTCCATGACAAAAACAATGAATAAGTATTGTTATGTTCGATTAGGTGCTTCTGGTAGGGTTGAGTTATCTGTTCCAGACGTTGTATCAGGTATGTCACCACCTTATTGGATGTCTGTACGTGTAAGGTACTAGTAACTGAAAACGAAATAACTAATTACTCAACTTTAAGAATTGTTTGTTACTTGTGTTTGGTTGCCTCTGGTAGACTGGGACTACCGGTGATGATAAAGTAGTACCCTAATGATCCTTATGTGACATTGTCCTAAGTGAAGTCATACTTGGAAAGGATTCTAGTAGATTAGATGAAAATGGTTGCAGTTCCAAGGTGTTGGGGAGTACCTAGCACCAAATATGTGTGTGTGTGTGTGTGTTAATATTTGTTTATTATGCAATTATGAGTTCCTCTAGCTTTAGGGTTAAGTGCGCATAACCCTAAACTATATTGATTGTTGGCTTAAATATTACAGATAATGAAAATGCGGTAGTTACATTAAATACCATGTTGCATGTGACTGTATATAATAGTTGTTCTTGCATGTGTACTTGCAATTTTGACGTACTAGGATTTAGTTCAACCCTTTTTGTCTTTTTCAGGAACATACGAGGAGCCTATAGTGTTTGATTTATCAGGACATGATATTTTTATGGATTATGGGGATGACAATAGTGGATTAGACTATCCAACAAAATTTTGATCAAAAGACTTACATGATGTTGATGGTTTATGTTTATGAAACGATGTTTCATGTTCTGAATTTCTTGCAATAGACTAAGTTTTAATTCCTCTGTTATGATAGTTATAAATTAGCTTTCACTTATGTTAGCTTATTCATGAAGCATTTATCTTGAAACAAAGCATACTCCTAACAAAGGAATTAAATACTTCATAAATCAGCAGACATAACTAAAAGTTAACTTATAACTATCTTAACAGAGAAATTAAAACTTTTATCTATTAAATGTGAGTTTAAAGTTATTGAATGTTAGTTAAAGATATTAGCAGGTCTCTGAGTCTTAGCATGTCACCTTCCCATGATGACATGTGGCAGGGTAATGATGCACTAAGATTAGGAAGTTACAAACATTATAAGAAGAAATAGCTATTTCACCCTCTTTGTCTATGAACTTAGCCTTTAAGGAAATAGTTTTGCTACTTTTAGGATTAAACACCAACACTTATGTGCGTCCTAAAATTTATTGGAACTTAAGTACTGACTAAGTTTAAGATAAATATAGGAAGGGGGAGTTATAAACAGATTGCGATATCAAATTTACAATAGTTGTTCAAATAAAAGTAAGTATAGCATATTGCCAATATGGTTTTACACCTAGCAATGCCATCAAAATACCTACCTTATACATTGTTGGTTCCAAAGTATGTCTAATTTTATTATCATACCTAGGGTACCATAGCTTTAACATAAGGCTATACATGTGACCATAGGGTCATAAATATAAGAGTTCATAAAATTAGTATCTGATTGTAGTAGTCATATGCGTGCATCTTATGCTACACGTAGCCCCAGAAGAGTGAAGTGAAAACACACGTAAGAAATGACTAAAAATAAGATGATAGAAAGGAGGAGCATGCAGTCTTAGAGAGCTCAAACGCACCGGTGATAAGTAGATGGGGTATATAACACTAAATCCACTATTCTAAAGAAAAGATTGTGAGTTCCTTACTCTGAGATCTATTTGACTTCCTATGAGAGTATTGTAGTAGCACAACAACGTTTCTATCAATTTTTTTATTTGTCAAATGAGAAGGAGCTTTAGGTATTTACATAACTTGTCTCTTAATGATAACTGTTAAATTGTATTGACCATCAATGAGCAATATAAATCCTCATAATGATGGATTTCTCCATGGGTTTTTTAGCCTATAAAATGTCTCTTTAAGTGCTTAAGCTCCTTGAGAAAAGTTAAGAATGGATGGGTTGGCCTGGTTATGTTGATGGGTCCCTCATACACAGGGCCCACATAAAGTATTACATTAAAATAAAAATAAAGGAGGAGAGATGACGTAACTAGATTTGCTACGTAAAATAACCACTAGAGAATTCACAAGATTTCTCAAGAATTTGCATGAAACTCCATATTTTAAATGACTTTATTAAATGTGAGAAGCAAGCTATTTTTGAAATTTAGCAAATTGGCCTTTAAAGATTTCTAGTCGGATTTTTAACTAACTTTAGATAACATAACCAACAAGAAAAAATTGGCCTATAAATAGGCACTCCTACTAGGAGAGTTAAATTATTCCTACTGTGTGAGTTGTGTGTAATATTGAGGAGACTTATTTTGTGAAAGAGAGATATAATTTTTAGGGGGTGACAAAGAAGTGAGGTTACTTTAAGGTATTTGGGAAACACTTATGAGTTACTATCTTAAGTTTATCTCAATTATTTGTATTGTACTTTTAGAATATTTTTCTAGAGAGGTATCTATCATGTAAGCTTACTATTTGTATAGTGGAAGAAATTTTCGAAGTTGGTCCGTTGACGTAGCCTATATAAAGGGTGAACCACGTTATAATTTTTTGGTGCCATTTATTTTATCTTAGTTGCTTTGCTCGTATATCATTTATCAATTTATCCACCTCGTATTAATTTATTATTTTCACTGTACCAGTACCCAACAACTAGTATCGAAGCTATATTTTCGTGAATATATCTACTTATCGTATACTTTGTGGTTGCCACTAAATTTTGGATCCTCCACATCAAAAAATAAGTTAGATTATTATTCATTCATTTGAATCGTGGAGGTAAGGACGAGCAAAATGATCAACTTAAATAGCACAAATTACCATGTATAGAGAAACAAGATGAATATCTTCTATTTATGACAAATATGCAATTACCAGTGTTTGGCACTACTAAGCCTGAGGACAAGATATATGAGGAGTGGGAGTTCAAGCATGAGCAAGTTTGTGGTTTTATCTGACAGTTTTTTAAAGACAATGTGTATAGTCATATTTGTAATGAGACTCATGCAAGAACTTTGTGGAACAAATTAGAAAAGTTGTATGCTTCTAAAATTGGCAATAATAAATTGTTTTACTTGACAAAGCTGCTCTAGATGAAGTATCAAAAAGGTACATCGATGGCAGATCATTCAAATGATTTTCTGGGGATCGTGGAGCAATTGTCGAGAATGGGCATAAATTTTAACAATAAAGTGCTCGTTCTATTAATTCTTGCCTCCTTACCAGAGTCTTTGGAGACTTTTAAGATTTCATTTATAAATTCTGCACCAAATGACATAGTAAATATGGAATTGTCAAAAGTGGAGTCTTAAATGAAGAGATGAGACGAATATTACAAGGGTCTTCTTCATCACAAGAAGAAGTGTTTGCTACAGAATCTAGAAGGAGGAGTCAAACTAGAGGTCTAAGGACTAGGGAAAAGAGTAGAGGAAAGTCAAATAAATATACCAATGTTGAGTGCCATCGGTGCAAGAAAAAGGGGCACATAAAAGCTTTGCAGAAAATTCAAGCAGGATCAAAAGAAGTACAAAGGCAAAGAACAAGGAAAGATGACAGCAATGATGATGATCAGGTGAATATCGTCGAGGATTTCAACCTTGTGTATGATGATGATATGGTCAATCTTGTTGTCCATAAGACAAGTTAGATGATTGATGGTGGTACTACCATTTCATGCTACATCTCGAAAAGAATTATTCTCATCTTACACACCAAGTAATTTTGGTTTTGTGAGAATGGGAAATGAGAAATTTTCAAAAATTGTTGGTAAAAGAGATGTTTGTTTAGAGACTGAGAATAGTACGCAGTTGGTCCTAGAGGATGTCAGGCTATTCCAAGTATACGTTTGAATATGATTTCAACAGGCAAACTGGATGATGAAAGTTTCTCCAATACCTTCTTTGACAATAAATGAAAGCTTACCAAAGGTTCTTTGGTAGTAGCTTGAGGAAAGAAGTACTCCAGACTATACTTTATGAAAGCAAAGCTCTCTCAAGATGCTATGAATATAGTGGAGAATGATAATACAGTTGAGCTATTGCACAAACATCTCGGTCATATGAGTGAGAAAAGTATGACATGTTTGGCTAAGAATAATGTGTTACCTAGATTGTATCAAGTTCATTTAAAGAAGTGCGTTGATTATCTGCCGGGAAAGCAAAATAGGGTCACTTTCAAAAGTTTACTTCCTTCTAGAACAAAGAATGTACTGGATTTAATACACTCTGACTTATGTAGGCCAATGTCAAAGCCACTAGGTGGTGCTTAATATTTTGTACTTTCACTAATGACCATTCTAGAAAGACATGGGTGTACCTTTTGAAGTCTAAACTTCTAGTACTAGATACTTATAAGCAATTTTTGTCTTTAGTTGAGAGGAAAACCAGTAAGAAGCTGAAGTGCATCCGAACAGACAATGATGGAGAGTACACTGGACCATTTCATGCTTACTAGAAAGATCTCATGGTGTTCAGCATCAAACAACACATCCTAAGACACCACAATTAAATGGCTTAGCTGAGAGGATGAACAGGACTTTGAAGAAGAGGGTCAGAAGCTTACTCTTATATGCAAAGCTACCAAAATGTTTTGGGGTGAAGCCATACTGATAGTGGTTCATGTATTGAACCTTTCACCGTATGTTCCACTACAATTTGATACTCCTAAGAGAGTATGGTCGAGAAAGGATGTTTCCTATGATTATTTGTGGATGTTTGGTTGTAAAGCTTTTGAGCATATTCCAAAGGATAAGAAGTTAAAGCTTGATGTCAAGACATAACAGTGTGTGTTTATTGGATATGGTCAAGATCAGTTTGGCTATAGGTTTTATGATGCTTATAAGAAGCCATGATACAGTGTTCGTTGAAGATGAGACCATCAAGGATATAAAGAAGGCTCAAAAGAATGCTTCCAGGTCTAGTAGTGGTATAACAAACCTAAAGATGATACCTCCAACAATGGTGCCAAGAGAGATTAGAGATGAAGTGCAAAATGATCAACCTCAGACAAGTGATGCAGATGTTCCCCTTGAGTTTCCATCAAATGATTCTAATGATGATGGCGTTTATGATCAACCATCAGCTCCAATAGGTTCTTCAAAACTAAGGAGATCTACTAGAGCTCAACAACCCTCAACTAGATACCCTATAGATCAGTATGTATTATTGACTAACAGGGGAGAGCTAGAAGACTTTGTAGAAGCAATGGATGATCAACACAAAAAGAAATGGAATGAGGCTATGCAAGAAGAAATGAGATCCTTGCATAAGAATGACACTTTTGAACTGATGAAATTACCAAAAAGTAAGAGAGTTTTGAAAAATAGCTAGGTATTCAAGGTAAACATGGAGAACATAGTCCCCAACCACAATTCAAAGCCAGATTAGTTTTCAAAGGATTCAGCCAAAGGAAAGGGATTGAATTTGATGAGATATTTTCACCAGTGGTGAAAATCACATCCATTCAAACAGTTTAGGGTTAGCAGCAAGTCTCGACCTAGAGATCAAGCAGATGGATGTGAAAACTGGCTTCCTTCATGGTGATTTGGAGGAAGAGATACACATAGAGCAGCTAGAGGGTTTCATGGTAAGAGGAAAAGAGGATTATGTTTGTAAATTAAAGAAAAGCCTATACGGCTTGAAACAGTTACCAAGATAGTGGTACAAGAAGTTTGAGTTGGTTATAAAGGAGCAAAACTATAAGAAAACTACTTCAGATCACTATGTATTTATGCAAAAATTCTCTGATGATGATCTCATTATTCTATTTCTCTATGTGAATGATATGTTGATCGTTGGCTAAAATATTTCTAGAATCAACAGCCTAAAGAAGTTGTTGGGTAAGTCTTTTGCTATGAAAGACTTAAGGCCAGCAAGACAGATTCTTTACATGAAAATAACCAGAGGTAAAGGTAGCAAGAAATTATGGTTGTCACGAGATAAGTACATTGAGAAAGTATTCCAAAGGTTTAATATAGAAAAAGCTAAAACGGTTAGTTGTTCTCTTGCTAATCACTTTAGGTTGAGTTCCAAGCTGTGCCCTTCTACTGAGAAAGAGAAGGAGGAGATGGACAAGGTCTCATATGCTTCAACGGTTGGAAGTTTGATGTATGCCATTGTATATACACAGCCAAATATTGCTCACTTGGTTAAAGTAGTAAGTCAATTCCTTTCAAATCCTGGAAAGGAACATTGGGCTGCAGTAAAATGGATTCTTAGATATCTTCATGATACCTCCAAAATGTGTTTGTGTTATGAAGATGAAAAACCTATGTTGGTTGGTTACATAGATGCAGATATGGCTAGCGATGTTAACTCAAAAAGTCTACATCAAGATACTTGATTTCATTTGTAGGGGAAGTTGTGTCATGATAGTCACGATTACAAAAACATGTTGCTCTCTCGACAATTGAAGTAGATATTGCAGCAACTAAAGCTTGTAAGGAGTTGCTATGGATGATAAAGTTCTTAAATGAAGTTGGTTTCCACCAGGAAGAGTATGGGCTATTTTGTGACAATCAAAGTGCAATTCATCTTGGGAAGAATTCCTCCTTCCATTCAAGATCAAAACATATTAATGTTTGATACTATTAGATAAAAGTTGCATGGGAGAAGAAGCTACTGCGGCTTGAAATATCCATACTGATGAAAATGGATTGGACACATTGACTAAGATTCTTTCAAGAAATAAGTTTGAATACTGTTGATCAATAGTAGGATTGGTGAAAAACCCCATGTAATCACCCAAGGGGAGGGAAAGGAGGGGGTTGGGGAGAGGAGAATTGTTGGTGGGTCCCTCATACATGGCAACCACATGAAGTATTATATTAAAATAAAATAAAGGAGGAGAGATGGCGTAGCTAGTTAGCTACGCAAAATAATCATAAGAGAATTCACAAGATTCTCAAGAATTTACATGAAACTCTAGTAAGTTTTAACCAACTTTATTAAATGCAAGGAGGAAGCTGTTTTGAAATTTAGCAAACTAGCCTTTAAAGATTTCTAGTCATATTTTTAACCGACTTTAGATAACATAACCAGCAAGAAAAATTTGGCCTATAAATGGACACTTCTACTAGGAGAGTTAAATTATTCCTGCTACGTGAGTTGTGTGTGATTTCGTGGTGAGATTAGCCAAAGGAAAGTTTGTTTTGAGGAGATTTATTTTGTGAGAGAGAGATGTAATTTTTAGGGAGTGACAAAGTAGTGAGGTTACTTTAGAGTATTTGAGAAACACTTGTGTGTCATTATTTAGGTTTATATCAATTATTTGTATTATACTTTAGAATATTTTTTAGAAAAATATCTCTCTTGTTATCATATTATTTGTATAGTGGAAGAAATTTTTAGAATTGGTCCCGTAGACGTAGCCTATATAAAGGGTGAACCACGTTAAAATTTTTGGTGCCATTTATTTTATTTTATTTGCTTTGCTCGTATATCATTCATCAATTATTTACCTCATATTTATTTATTATTCTGATGTGTTGGTACCCAAACAAAATGGTCCCTATTCTAGGTCACCACATCAAATCTCTCTTGGTCGTCCCAATTTCATGGACTTGAAGATCTGAGTCTTGTCACTAACTCGTAGAGTCAAACCAAGTCATTACTGAAATTTAAGACCCAAAATCCAAATTTAGCCATCTACAAAATTTATATATAGATTTTTACATCTTGGAATAATATAAGACAAACATACAACAAACATTTAATACATACAAAATATGATAGGAACTGTTTTAAAATTTATTCATTCCACAGTTATGTATATTGTAATTTTATTAGTATTTACATGTATATAAAACTTAATGAAATTTTTTTTCCTCCTTTTGAAGTACATGTAGTTGCGGTTCATGTTGGTAATATGATGTTAAGTTCAAGTTGGCACTTGTGTTTGAAGTTTATTATTATATATTTTGTTATATTTGATTTAAGAATAAAATATCATAAAAAAAATATACATCATTCATCCTTGTTTTTTTTGGGCCAAATTTCTTAAGCCATTTTCTAATATTGCCATTAAGTTCTATGATTACATTCTACAAGCCGACACGATAAGGTTTTCTCTTTTTAATAAATTTATGTAGCCATTTCAGATGTCGCATGGCCTAAACGCTCTTTCCCCACACCTACCTCTCCTTCTATCCTTCTCTTTCTTATGCTTATATCAGGAATTAATTTATAAACCTCATTCGTCATCCAAACCCTTTTGGCCCTCCTAAGGTTCCCAATGAAATAATGAGGTATTGGAATTTAATTTTTCTTTGGAATCAATACCAGTATTTTGAACAGTTTTCAAATGTAGTTCACCTACCTTGCTACCAATTATCTAAATGAAGATTCTTCTATTTATGGTTTCATTTTCACATGGAACAAAAACTAAGAATAATTGGACCGGTCTAATTACTTGGTCTTAAACCGTTAAGTAGTTGAAACCAATCCATTGCCATGACTTTATGAAAAACTTTAACTATTGGCCGCTCAATGACCTTATTATTAGAAACTCCCATGAGATCTCACTTCCAAATTATATTCATTTTCCTGTATAAAAGAGCAATTGTATAGGTTGAATTTTAATAGATAATATAAAGTCATTAGGACCCTTATAATAAGGTGATATGGAATTTCTACCGATGTTTATTATTGTATCTTTTAAGCATTTGGTTGCATATAATTTTTTTTTAGTATTGGACGGATTAAAGCTTGTTATACTATGTTTGGTTTACAAAATGTATCTAGAATAAGATAACACTCTCTTTATGGAACTGAACAAAACTTAAATTTTGTACCATGAGATTTTGTATATATTCATGGTACAAAATTTTTGAAACTCGATAAAAATAAAATTTCTTAATAATAATTTATCCAGTACCATCTAGTATCTTGCATACAATATGGTACAAGAAAATTGTACTCTCTACTGTCTAGTTCTCCTTATCCTATGCAGTTGTTACAACCAAATTTTACCTTGTAATCTTATTGTATAATGAATATGATGTCTATCATCATGACTTTGAGTATTATAGTCATCTACATTATTTAAATGGGAGAAACGTGTTTAGTATCTTTTTTTTTATTTCCAATCATTACCCTTAGAATAATATTTTTTTAAAATTTCATTAAAGCTAAAAATATTTTTTTACAATTTTAAGATTTTTTTAGTAATTTCTGCTCACACCATTTTGTCTCCCACTCATTCTCCCTCTACTGTTTGCATAACTGTTTTACTTTACTTTTTAAAAATATAATTGCTATTTCAAAATAATAATCTTCCACCTTTCCCTCCTGCAGTAAACCCCTCTCTTATTCCCCTTTTTCTTCTAAAAACTCACATTGGAATTTTAAAATAATAAAATTTAATATATTAAATTCAAAATTATACAAAATATTTTCATTATAAAACATATTGATATTATATGTCAAAGGATTAATGTTTTGATTATTTAATTGTGTAATTTAAAGGATTCAATACTATTTTATTGTATTATAATTACTATTTTATTATATTTTTATTTTTTTTGCACATACAACGCGGGTGCTTTCCACTGTTAGTAAGCTTCTGCGTTTACTCTAAATGCTTTATCTATCTGTTTCCATTTTTTTTTTAATGTCCCATGTATGTATCCATATTATTGGGACGATTAACCATGCGGTCAGCTATGGTATTGTGTTGTTTATGGAATAAGAACGTAAATAAATATCATCTAAGTATGACCAGACCGGAAACATGAAACAACTTGTCATTTGTTTATGAAACCAAGTACAGTGAAAAGCATTGTCAAATTTTAGTTATCCATTTTTAAGATTTCAAATTGTATTAGCCAGTGATTTATGGGTCTGTTTGGATTGTCCGTTTTTCATCCGTATCTGTATATTTTTTAAAATGATATGTGTAAATATATCCGATTTGCATCTAAATTTTATCTATATTTATTCTATTTGATCTTTTGATGAGAACTGTCAATATTTTTTTATTTATATCTATTTCTTAATAAATAATTTATTAGCAAAAGTTTGAAAAAGTATCTATATCTGCCGAAAAAAGCCAAAACAAACCGACCATAATAGAGAGAGATGGCAACTTCAAAGTTTAGGCATTTTGGAATCACCCAGCAAGACTCAAGATCAGTGCGTTTCTATTTGTTCTTGATAGTTCTTATGTACATATTTCAATTATTTCATTAAATCTTAGATCTTTTTTTTTTCCTTCCCCAATTATTCATTTAAGTTCGAAAAATTTTATACAATAGCAAGTGCTGGTAAAACTAAAGCTATCATTAACCTAATTATGAATCCTGAACTCCAATAGTAATTTCTAGTGATTTTTTGAAAGTCAAGATGATATATATATTTTTAGAACTTGTATAAAAATTAAAAGCACTAGTATGATTTTATTTGGTGAAAAATGTTTGCATTTTTATAGAGTCTAGAACAATCATTTGAGATTTGACATAACATAGTATTCATAAAATAACAAACAGGTAGCTCATCGGTAATTTAGTGGCTAAGATGATAAATAAACAGTAGTAAAATTTAACGTAAATCGATGTTTATAATGAATTTGGGACATATTATTCTACAAATCCAAAAATTACTTTGTGTGTGCTTGTAATGGTTGCTAATTGATGGAGCTAATGTCGCAGTTCATTTTTAGGCTTCTCTATTCAAATGGGGAATAAGCATAGCAAATCTTTTGGTATCGCAAAGCATCCAAAGCAGATCTCTTACCCCCATCGTCAGGTACTATGAATCTCAGCTTCTCTTTGCTCTTTTTTCACAGCTTCCCTTATCTGAATAATTTGAGTTTGATGATACCTACGTTCGGTAACAACACCATAGAAATTCCTATTATATGTATGTCCTTGCATCATTTTTAGATAATATATAGATATGACCATTTTTCGAGGGGTTAGGCAAGGATCAATGATTTTTTTTTAAGCTCTTACGATTAGTGGACTTATCTGAGCAAGATACAACACGATTATTATGCTGGTATGGTGCAAATTCTTTCTTTTTTTTTTTTTCTTTTAAGTTTTTTGAGGAAGACGGTACAAATCTATATATGCAACGATTATATATTATACATCATTGTGACCAACAATGCTTTAGAATTTTTTTTAACTCGAATTAGATTTGAATTAGTATAAATTAAACTTGAACTATTGAAATAATATTATTTATTCTAATTAAAAATAAAAATAATATTTAAATCCAATTCAAATTTAACAAATATTTAAATTTAAATTAAGCTCCAATACATTCATAAATTAATAAGTTGACCATTAGAAAATTGAAATTCAATTTGCTAAACAATTGGAGAAATCTGAGCTCGAGCTCACTCAACTATCTTCCAAGAGGTATCACTATAATAGATCCATACTCATAGGATGATTAATTATATTACAAAAGCTAGTTAGTCAGAACCTTGTATGCTTAAAAATAAAGAAAGCTTAAGTTTTTAAATGAAAATCCAATGAAGATTTGAACTGTTTAAGAATGGTTAAGATTATTAATGAACTCTTTTCTAACTTCTTAGTTTAAAACCTTTTATCATTTTAGATTGAGTGTAATTTTTTAACTCTCAATATTGGTCTCAAGTAATCAAGATTATACAAACGACAAATATTGAGGGCGTGAATAACATAATTCACCATCACCATCTCAAGTGGATCTCGCAACCCATATTCTTTTTTTTTTTTTTTATCTTTCACATTGCCATCCATCTAGGCTCTAACTAGCTTTGGTGGTAACTCACCACCACTAAGGAGTCACACAACCACCTATAGGTTGCCACCATGATTAAGAATTATGGACAACAATAGCCTCTAATTTCTATCTTCTCCTTTGGTTTTGTTTTTATTCCATTTTTATATATTATTTTTATTCTATTTATTTGCTTTGTAAATTCTATATCTTTTTGTGTGGCATTTTGTTGGTACCTAGGTGACATAGAAAATATTAAAATAACTAAGTTTGTCAATGTCAACAAATATTTATTAAAACATACGACTAATTCTACTAATAAAATATAGTTGTTTTTAATGATATATAGTTTTTTTATAAGGATTGCTAATTCTCCAATCTCCATTACTATTTATCGAAATTTATAGTACCTCGCAGATCCCATAATTTAAATGTAAAGCTTGCAAGTCTCCATAAACACACAATTTTGATCTAGAAATCTCATGGTTTTACTTCACTCGATGATTCTACTGTAAAAATGCTAATCTATTTAATTTTTTTTAAATTTTGTTGCATCCCATTATCACACTTAAAAAAATGAAATTAAGCTTAAAATCTCGTATATAAACTCTATACAAAAGTTATACGAGAACAACAAGGTAGGGTTCATCTCAAATTTGATATTATACTCACATAATCTTGATTTCTTTTCACCATTGTGATTAATATCTCGTGAAGATATAAAAATTTATGAAAAAGTTTTTAAAAAATATTATCAAAACTCTTTCCTTCAAAAGTATTTAAGGCACATTAAGGTTGGTGAACCTCCCAAACTATTGAGAGGAAAAATCAATTCGATTGAGACAAATAATACTTGATTCTACCTCTTTCCAATTCATAAGATTGCCAATTATTGCTAGAGCATACTTTCATGCTTTATGTTTGCAACGCTCTAAATTTATAACCATTTACAACCTACCACGTGTCTATATGACATATAGACAATGAAAGCCCAAAACATGCTAACAACCACAATAAACACATTAAATGCTTCAAAGTTGCTCATGTATCAATGACTCCAAAATTCATGAGTCCACATTCTTGTATCCATGACCAGCCACATAAGTATCTACTTATATTCCTTAAAAGTTCAACTAACCTTTACCTTACTAATTTACAAGGATTATAAGTTATTTCTATAAGTTATTATAAAGTAAAACACTAAATACCTACTATTCTTCAAGCTAGCTACTTCACTTTTCTACTATCTCTACTCATCATTTGAAGGGTCTTCATTTGTACCGATATTTCCATTCCCTCAACCACAAGCACCTAGCGATCAATGGTTTACATGCTTATTACCTGTACTTGAAAAGAAAAGAGTGAGCCGGAGCCCAGCACGGTATACCACAAACATAAACATGATTCAGAATGCACACATTCACACGTAACCCTAATACTAATGCGATAACCAACATTTTGTTACCTTTGTTTTAAGCTATGCAATTAACATAGAGATAACTCAGTATCCTGCCACATATAAATATAATAATATAAAAATATATAATGTTAATAAGTTTTAGCTTCAATATAACTTTTTTTGGCACATCTGTTTTTAATGCCATTGGTGACATTAGTTTTATCTTTTCACGTACTTTTTGTCCTAAAATTTTAAGACTTTTCTATTTTTGGCAGTTTTATAGGTTTCTATTTTTGACAGCTTTAAGTCTACTTATATTGTATGCCCTAGGACAAACGGACGCTCACTTATCATATTTTTCAGTAAAATTTCAGAGCCAGCATTGCTCATTTGCCTAAAAATTCGAATTCTTGCATAAACTTTCAATTTTTAGATACCATTATCATGGTATTCTTAGAATTAGTAGGCTTTTGAATATCACACTCGGGCAACCATGTGCAACTCAACAGATCATGATAAACCTTAATTTACCTGCTACGTCACTTACTGTAGAGATCCTTCAATAATCCTTAACGATTGTTAGTCCAATCTTAAGAAGGAGAAGGGGTTTCTGTAATGTAAGTTGGAAAAGAGGGAATAAAGAGCGGCAGTTAACTCCTGCTATAAAATCTTACGTATCTTTTGAATAGCAAGAATCGTGCCTATGTCTAGCTACAATGATGCAATCTTCATCATATCTTCTTTTTATTTTTTTTTTATTGATTTATGTATATATTTATATATGTTGCATCTGGTTGATAAGTTAACATTCTAATCCCAAATAATATGTTTTATTAACTTTAGAAAAACTAAAACCTCGTCAGTGCTAGCATTTGAATGGCTTCAGTATCCGGCTACCAAGTCACACACAAAATTAAGTACGCTTCCTCTTGTTAATTTTAGTTTTCTTTCCATTTTATTTTTTAAATTTAATTGGAGCAATATAGGTTCAAATTGCGTTAAAATTTAACAATAATAACAACAACAACATAGTGCATATTTGCATGCTTAATTTCTCGCTGGCATATGCAATTTTTACAAATTTTATAGGACGTCGTTGTTTTTCTTTCTAGTTAATGTCACAAATAGTATCCAAACTTTCACAAACTTTCAAATTGATCAATTTAATATCTTGATGAACTTTTCGTGCATGCCAATAGTACCTCCTTCGAGTTTTTTTAGGTACTAAATTAATCAATTTCAAAGTTCAAATACTTAATTAATCAATTTAAAGGTTCAAGTAGCTAAATACATATTTTACCAAAGTTCAAAGTTAAAAAAAAAATACAAAATAATGAATAAACCTAGATTCATGTTTATAATATACATATATATATATATATCTTTACTTTGTTTTTTTATAGATATGAAAAGGGTATGCACATGTGAATCTTTTTTTTTTTTTTCTATATTTGACTCCATTGTATCCTCAATGAAAAGAAAAAGGTTTATGGGTATCTTTAGAGCTCTTTATATTAAATACAAAACCTTTTTCTAATTCTATATGTTAACATGTAATGGATATTAAAAAGTGAAAAAGAAATTTTTAATAAACCCATAACAAGTGACCTCTAAAAAATTAATGGAGCAAGTGAAGTGTGCGACTAAACATGAACAAAGATAAGGAAATTAAGGGTCTGTGTGGAAGGTCTAATTTTCATTTATATTGTATATGTATTTTATTTATATTTAGTCTATATCTGATTTGTTTGATCTTTTTATAAACAAAAATGCATGTTTTTCATCTGTATCTATTTTTGATAAGTAGTCTATTTAAAAACGACAAAAATAAAATGCCAAGTGAATAAGAAAACAACCAACCAAATAAATTAATTTGGTTTTTTAAGCTTAAGCCAATAGCACAATGTCAAAAACATAAACAAATTATTTCTCTCAGAAAGGGAAGGAAAAATAAATAAAAAAAATTAAAAGATAAAATATAAAAACCTAGCTACCATCTATATTTTCTGTAAATCACATATCAACATTCATATAATATATATACACGCATCTAATAACTATTAAATTAACTTTTTTTCTTAAATCTAGATGTGTGGTGGCATTTTATTCATAGTTAAAAACCCTCGAATTTATAAAGAATATTAACTATGTATCTTATCTTTTATAAATTTTGTATACACTAACAACAAAAACAGAATATTAAAAACATAAAAACCTGATCATTAATTTATAGCCCGTTCTTTTTAAAAAATTCTATGGTCCATCCGTTTTATTTTTTCCTTTCAAAGACTTGTTCCATAAATTATTGAACTAACTCATATTTATATGTAACTGTGACAGCATTATGATTGAAATATTTATTATATGAGAAATTCTATGGTCCCGTCGTTAATTTTGTCGGTTCCGATCCTATAACCATCTAACAGCTCATATCATACTCAATCGTGATCGAATCTCTAAAATAATTAATATTCCAATTTTAATGGTTAGGTTGATTGACAGTACTGTAGAAGCTCCCATGTTATATTTACTTTTATCATCATTTTAATGGTTGGAGTCCCATCATCCATGATCATACAGTTGAAATATTTATTCATTATGTTTGGCAATATAATGTAAAATAGAAATCGGTGGAAAGAAATATAAATGAGATGAAAAGAAAAGAAAGGAAAAGAGATGAAATGGAAGAAAGATAATGGTTTTTTGCTTGGAATGTTAGTATAGAAATGAAAAGAAATAAAATGAAACATAGTTGGAATTAGACTAAGATATCCATAATTATTTTAATGTAGCTTTGTCTTTAAGGATATGTTTGTAATTGTGAGTGACTTTCCTTTCATTTCCATCACTTTCTGCTCAAAGATGGACATAAAAGATTGGACCTCAAATTTCCATCCATTTCGTCTGATTTCCGTTCATTTCTCCTTAGTTTTATGAACCTAAGTATCAATTTTCTGTTGACTTCCGTTCGTTTCACCCTTACCAAACACAGTGATTATATTAACTATTATGATCATTTTAATTATCAAATGATGAATTGGATAGTCCCAACTACAAAAATTTCCATTCTTTTTTAAGAAAAATTGCATGAAATTGGATAGCTATGTAAAATTTAATAAAGAAAATTACAAAGCATCTACTGGGCTGGTTCCACGTCATGGCAACCTTAACCCGTAACCCAACGGTTTTTAGGTTAGATTGACTTGTGCCAATGTCTTCTTAAGTTTCCAATACAATTTATTAAATTTTGGGCATGAAGTTTCATCCAAATTAGATGAATAAGCTATATCAAAGTAGGTATAGGGAGGATCTCAATTTGAGGAAAGAAAAAAGAAGAGGTAACATTGGTTTTACCAACAAATTATTAGTTTTTTCACATCTAGGAAAAGTTGGTTACGACCGTGCAGGTTTCACTTTTCTATATGAAAAGCTCTATTTTTTTCTTGTTTCCTTTTCCTTTTTATGTATGAAAAAACAACAACAAAACAATGATGTATCCAAGGTAGTTGTAATTTGTTGTACCTAACTTTTTTTTTTTTATTTAGTAGCTATTTTTTAGGCAAACTTAAAAGTAAGAACATTATTAGTTCAAATGGAATATTGAACTTTAAAGCATTAAAATAAAGAAATAAAAAAAATAAACGTTATATTCAAATGATTAGAACAGAGATTAAACTTTCAAAATGATTAAAATAAAAAAATCAATCATATATTAAGTGGTTGAAAGAGATATCACTTCACTATAATTCACTATCTTATAACTGTGTCAAGTTAATTCAGTTTTAACATTACTACAATGATAAGGAAAATTACAAGAACTTTTATGGTCCATTGACAGGCCCGTCAATCATCTAACTATTTAAAAAATATAACTTTTGATATAGTAAGTATTTTATTGTTGCTATCGCTGCTAGGTATAAATCTAAACCGGTAAATAAGTGATGGAACCAATGGCCAAAAAATAAAATAAGCAATGGAACTTGTCCCATTGAAAAATATGATGATACCATAAAATTTCTCGAAAAATTACATTAAAAAATATTAACGTTTAAAGGTAAGTTCAAATTGTTATCTAACATTAATATAATGAAAGATCTTATTTTTCCTCTAATAAGACACTATAAATTCAAGATCTTGAATAAACAATTTATTGAGGCCAAAAAAAAAAAAAAAAACAATTTATCACAAACGGTTAAAAATCAACATTCCATACCTTATGTGGAAGATGCCATTGTAGAAACCCTATTTTTGCCATCCTTCTTTTTCGCATTTCGCCAAGTTAAAAAAAAATGAAATGATCATATAATAAAAAAACTAAAACATAGAAAAACTCTTAAAAAATAATAAAATTGATAAAATCCAAAAAAATTGAAAAATAAAAAAAATAACAATAAAAAGCGGATTAGGACTACTTTTTTTAGAGTCAAAGGAATTCATTAAAATATCTAATGGGCATACTACACAATTTGTGGTGTAAAAATTAGAAAAAGAGTTGGTGGGCAATTTGAGAGTGCACATGCTAAATCCAATTCTAGTTAATCCAAAAACAGTGATGAAAAGATTACAACTACATTATGGATTTGCATTGATACTTCTAAAAACCAGGTTAACGATTTGAGAAGGAGAATCGAGATTTACATATGTTCATCAACATCAGATTTGAACTCATCGGAATTGGAATTCATAAGGGATTTCTTATAATAGTTTAAAAAAGAAGGGACTCATCTTCGGGTTTCATCTTCGGGTTTTGTACGGATGTACCTTTATTTTTGAAAATAAATCCTAAAATACCAACATTTGAAAAGATATTCCGAATATACCCAAGCAAAAACGCATTCAAAGTGTGAGTACGAATATGGGGTGAAGTGAGGGGGTAAAATCGAACGCATATAGGGATTGTGGTCGAAAATTTTGAAAATGTTTAAACGCATTCCGTATATGCATTTGAGGTCTCCTGATGAACGCATTCCCCACATGCATTTGATTGCCTTATATCAAAATCCCTCCACTCGCTCATCTTCGCTGCTCCCTCGCACAAGTCTCTCTCTGTCGCTCGCTCACTCGCCAAGGTCTCCCTCTGCCGCTCGCTTGCTCGCTCACCCGTGTACCTAGCGCTCACCCTCCCACATGCCTAGCGCTCACCCCGCCTACCTGTGTTCGGTCGGCAGCTCTCACAACGAACGCATTCATTGAATACGTCCAAAGTCAAGCCTTTATATTCATCGAAACACCATCTACTCTTCACCCAAACACGAAAAAACGCAGCCTCTTTCTCTTTTGCCATTTACACACCTAAAAACGCATTCTCTACTCTCACTCGATCCAAGGAAATTCAAAGGTCTCCATTTGTTGCACGTGTTGATAAAGTCATCTTAAGGTAAAACTCAAAAACAATATCTTATATATATTAGTTAGATACGTTAATTTTTGAAATTCTTAAATATGAAACCCTAAAAATGAATGTAGCGTAGATTGGCATATTGAACTTGTAATGCATGATTTGTGGTATTGATTTAAGTTGATTGGGTTATATGGTGATGATTTTGGAAGTTTAAATGTGTTGAAGTGTTGATTTTCAGAAATGCTTAATAAGTGTTGATTTGATAAGTGTTCGATAAAATATCTATATAGGATTTACTATGGGGGATTTTGTTCAATTCATTGTGTATGCTCATGGGAATGTTGTGACTGGAAAATACGGTCTAGAGTATAACCGAGCTCCCATGAAGAAGGTCCAGATGAGAATTGATGCCGACTTTAATCATTTTTTGAGCATGATATGTGCTAGTGTCGGTGCAGATCCAACTATGGGAGCTGTCCAAATAGTCTATAGATACTCTCATTATATGCCGAATGGGCCAACGTTCATGCTGCTACCTATTGTAGATGATGAAGGTGTAGAAGACTTGATTGAGCAGGTTAAGAAACTTGGTTCAAGCCTATTGCAAGAGTTGTATGTGTAGGTACAATGACAGTTTAGTGTTCAGACTGGGTTTATGCCATCTCAATTGGAGCAAGTTTAGGCTCCAAATGTGGAAGACTAGTAGAACACATGTTTTCACCCTATAGGTGGGGTCGATGTATGTAATCAAACACCTCAGCAGCAAGTTATGGTGCATCATTCCCCTATGAACTTTGAAGAGTATGAGCCAACCCATGTCGAAGAACGAATGGTGGAACTTGAAAGGAGAATTGAACAAGAAGTTATGCTAATTCTAAATCCTAGAGCCCCGGATGATAATTGGGATGGTCAGTATTATGCGAATGAAAATGGAGATGCAATAGAGGATCAACAAAGTGATAGTGAAGATAATGATAATCCTGAACAAATCAATGATGCAGATGGTGTGGCCGTGATGACATTATAACAACCATCTAGTTCAAGATAAAGTTCTCCAAGTAATGATGTCTCTAAGGGTGGTGTTAGGGATAAGGTACCGTTTTTCAATATCGGCAGTAGTGATGGATATATAACTTTGTTAAAAACATATCAAAAAATTATGTCAAAAAATTTCATGTGAAGCAACAACATATCAAACCCAGATGATCTCAACAAAGGTATGATGTTCACTACAAAAGCAAATCTTCTTAACTATGTCAAAAAATTTCATGTGAAGCGACACTGTAACTTACGAGTGGATGATTCAACCAAAACTATATGTTCAGCATAATGTATGAAACGAGATGAGGGGTGTAAATGGAGACTGCATGCTTGTAAGAAGAAGCTTGAAGGTCTCTTCGTCATCGCCAGATTGGAAGGACCTCTCACATGCCTTAATCCTATGGTTGGGCAAGACCATTCTCAAATAGATTATAATGTTCTGGCGAGAGGGTTCTTGACAATGGTTAAGGATGATGTAGATGTAACAACGAGAGCACTACAGGGGCATGTAGAGGCCCTATTTAGATACAAAACATCATGACGAAGAGTATGAGAAGGGAAGAGAAGAGCAATTGCCATGGTATATGGAGACTGGGAAAATGCATACAATGAGCTTCCAAAATTGTTATATGCAATGAAAGCTAGCAATCTTGGGATACAGGTTGAGCGAGGATGGACAAGATCTATAGAGCGTGGTAAAACAATTATGAAGTGGTTATTTTGGACATTTGACCCTTCTGTGGAAGCATTTAAGTACTGTCGACCTATTGTATATGTGGATATAACATTTCTTTACAGGAAGTACAAACACGTCCTGTTAGTTACATGTAGGGCAAATCATGACAATAGGATTGTTTCCTTGGCTTTTTGTTTGGCTCCGATAGAATCAATGGAGTCATGGAGCTAGTTCCTAATACGGTTGAAGCGACATGTAATTGGTTACCGTGGTAAGGAGATGATATGCTTGATATTCAATAGGGGCACAGGAATTATGCCAGCATACAAAGAGCAATCAAATGGATGGTTACCTCTATTTGCTGTTCATAGGTTCTGTGCTCGACATGTTGTCAGTAATTTCAATAAAGTCTACGGGAATATAAGGATGCAGAATTTGGTTACATATGCTGCCTCTCAAGCACAACCATGAAGTTTGAGAAATTCATGGACTTGGTTAAGGACATTAATCAAGAAGCAATTGAATGATTTAACAAGATTGAGTCAGATGGATCATTTACATTACCTAAAGAACAACGGACATTGGCATATGATGGCAACTACCATTACATGACTACAAACATGGTAGAGGCTTACAATTTTGTCATCCAAGGTGCAAAGGGTCTTCTTGTGACAGCTCTTGTTAAGAAAATTTTTACAATTGTGTAATGCTTTAGGAGAAACGAATGGTAGAAGCTATTTATGCTATAAAAGCCAATCAAGTGTTCACTACATATGCTCGCGAAAAGTTGGAGGTATGGGGCCAACATTCCACGAGCCATTAGGTGACTAGTTTCCATAGGAATACTGGTTTGTTCGAAGTATGAACAGGGCTATGTTGTGTAAGTGGTGGCTTGAAGGGGGAGGCCGGACGAGGAAGGTCGACCTAAGGAAACACACTTGTACATGCAATAAATGGCAAATCTACAGGATACCATGTTCACACGCTATAGCTGCTGCAGCACACATGAGATTAGACACAACAACCTTAGTGAGGCCATGGTATAGATGGATAAATCAGATTCAGTGCTATGGAGCTCACTTCCATCCTATTGGGGATGAGTTAGAGTGGCCTGCACCAGCCAACTTCCCTTACCTGGTGTCTGATCGTACTATGACTCGTGCGAAGGATAAACCACGAACTTGCCGATTTCTGATGGAAATGGACATTAGAGGCCGTCTAGATACGATCGCCTATAGCGTGTGTCACAACCAATGTCATAATAGAAGACGATGCCCCAATTCCCACCAGCAAGGTTAAGATCATGACTTAATGTTGCAGTTGTTACTTATTATAATTTGTGATGCATGATTATTGTAATTTTCTAACATTTATTACCTTTCATTTGTAGGGTAGATGGAGCCAGGTCCAATAAATCCGTCCATGCTGACAAAACAGGCGACGCATCGATCTGAGGATGTGTAGATTGCTGAGGTAGAATGCTGTTGATCATTTCAATGAATATATTTTTATGACATCAAGTAATAGTTGCATAGATGGCATTTGCAGGCAAATGTTGACCCTATGATTCCCTCTCAAACATTGACTGTCAGGCGCCAATAGATGACTCTTACGTGTCCCGATCCTCGCATAGTGCCATATATACATCAGGCTGGATTCTATGGAGCTAGTTATTTACCATTCATCCAGCTGGACTAGCACTTCCTTACAACACTTGTGGAGCGTTAGAGACCATAGACATATACGTTCCACATGCCGACAGGGGAGATGACAATAACTTTATAGAATATAGAGGTCCAATTAAGCTTATATGTGGACGAACTACCATTGATAGGCAGCAGTAATCTAAATATTCTAATGCTATGTCAAAACCTATTGGGAGTTATGCTAGGGAACACAAACTTAAGGGGAGGGCGAACTAACCTTAATTGGATCGCCCAACAGTTTCATGAAATACCTGAAAATGCAGATGATGAAGAAATTATTAGGCACACTTAGGCATATATATTTCAGTTGATTAGGGGTTTCCTTTTTGCTGACAAATTAGAAAACCTTGTCCACTCCTTGTTTCTTAGTGTGTTAGGATATTTAAATGTTATAGGGCAATATGCATGGGGGTCTACATATTTGGCTAACTATGTCGTGTAGCTATATCAGGTGCTCAGGAGTTAGTAGGGGCGGCCATACTGTTGCAAGTATGAGGATGGGATAGATTCCCCCAGTGTGCTCTTCGCAGTAGGTACGGTATGATGATACTTGCTAGTCAACTACTAGCTTGTAGATGGCATATGCGCAAGATGACCACACACCATCCTACACATGTGGTAACCGCATATCGACAGGCCTTGGATTGGCTTTCGCCTCACTAGGTATGTACGACACATGTATCATTTCATTAAGTACGTTTTACATTTGTTCCTAACTCTTCATACACTTACTGTTCTGTATGCAAGTGGATTGGGAACCATACCTTGAAAACTTGTTGGCGACATTCCTTCCATTTTGTTTTGTAGGGCAACAAATATGGATAGCCTGTGTGCCGCTTATTTGCTTAGCCATCATTGAGTGGCACTTCCCAAATAGAGTGGCACGACAGTTTGGGGCCTTCAGCACATCCCGACTGATGTTGACACAGATAGAGCACTCCATGACATTGACCTACGCGGAAAGTCAGACCCAAATTGGCAGCAGCTTCACATGAGTTATGTTGCTCTGTAACAAGATCGCCATGTAAACCTTGTTATGATTGAAGAGGGACCCGAAGTGGATGTGGAATACTTGAATTGGTATTGGAGTATCACTAGTAGATACATCTCCCATATGGGGTGCCTTGATAGGACATATGGTGAGATCCCGAACATTAATTTTAGTATAATCCTATAGCACACTCTTTAAAATTACTTTTGCTATTTTGCAGATATGCACACTGGGAGAGATTAGTCGATCAAATAGTTCGGACTGCACATGTGACCTTGCATACGAGTCAATGAGAACTGCGGAGGAGGAGAATGAAGTCGAGCTATATCCACTAGTAGGTAGACATGAGGGAGAGGAAGCTCAGGCACCTTATGTAGATGAAGGAGTTGAAGCAAATGTTAAACCATAACGTCCACAACACCGACGGACAGATATGGCTCGTCGAAGGCGTCGAAGCACATCCTCCAACCCACCCATCAACAATACCCCGTGCATGCATCATTTCATGATGTCCCTACTGGTAGCACATTTCTAGGTGAGAGCGCATCTCCTGGTGGTAACACATACCTTGGTGATATATCACACCCGAGTAGCGGCTCATTCCCAGGTGATATCTCATACCCTGTTGGTAGCTCATACCTAAGTGATGTCATGGGTGGTTCAATGTACGATCCTACTACATTTGTCACTCCATCATCAGCCATGATCTATATGAATCAATTACTACTCCTCCAGCACCACGTAGAGAGCGTGGTATCCATATATCAGATGAGCCGGACTAGGAGAAGGGAAAGGGGAAGCGGTAACACAGTTGACCCAGTCCACTTCACGCTACAATCCAGTAGCCCCTAGAGATTTTGAAGAAGCTTTTGGTGAAGCAAGTGAGTAAAAGAGTGATCGACAACATAGAGACAAGGACAAAGAGTCCGTGTTTTAAAGATTTGGAATAACATTCACTAGACGACTGAAGAAAAATTAGCTAGATTGGACTTCTTATTATAATTATCTCCATTACTGTTTCTTACTTAGCAAATTTGTATTTACATACCCATTTACTACAATGTGTTTGCATGATTACTACCATCTCAATTGAAAGTCCTTGTACTTCTATCATTACACTCATGGTTGCACTAGCATTATATTGGATTTTGATGGGAATTGTTGCTTCAAAGTAAGACTTTGATAAATAATATCTAGGTTAGACTGATTTTAAAGCTTCATTACTGAAATACGATGTATGATGCACTTGATTTTTTATTGTTATGTATACGGGATTGCATGCCACTGCAGGGCATTCTAAAAAAAAATTGCTGTCTTCGAACACATGTACTAAATGCGTCCAAGACCAGCATTCGGTTGGAACGCACAATGCGTCCAACATCATAACCAACAGCAAGCGAGGGAGTGGAGCCAAGTGGACGCATATAGGGAATGCGTGCCAACCGAACGTACACACATAATGTGCCCGGAATGAAAAACAAAGAGCGGAAATGGACGCATATAGGACATGCGTTTAATAATTATTTGACCACATTCTTCATATGCGTTTGATTTCTCACCTTTATTTCGACCCAATAGCACATTCTTAATGCATACGGACACTTTGAATACGTTTTTACTTGGATATATTCAAAATATCTTTTCAAAGATATATTTTGAGATTTATTTTAAAAAATAAAGCTACATCCATGCAAAACCCCCCATCTTCATCCTGCCTCCTAATTTCTCGATCTCTGAGCAGATTCTCTCTCTAATCGCTCTCTCTCACTAAATCGATCAACCATAGCCACTTGCATGGGAACGACCCATACAAACCCGCTCAACTTAGCCATCGACTCATCATAGTTGCAAATCCATCCATAGAACACAACCATTACAGCTAACTCGACAATCCAAACCCAGACCGGAACCTGCATCACCATCCTCCCTCGTTGAGTTCAAACATGGGTAGTTGACTCATGCAGACCAAGACAGAATCGAGTCCTTAACCACGAACGTTGGTAGGATCATCGAGCTCATGAGTCAACCCATCACCGATCCATCTCCATCATTACCGTAAACCATTGCTTCACCAATGACCAAGCCAAACTTCCATCCTTCGAAAGCCGAAACCAACAAAAATCAAATCCATGAACCCCAACTCCTGGGTCCACTCACCTGAGCCAACTCACCCAAAACGCCAAGCTCCCTACATCAACCAAAGCGCACCTTGAACTTGGTGAGCCATCCTATCTTTCTCCACCACTCCGTTACCAAACACCGACCAAGGTACAACAGAGCCCAAGCCCAGGATCTCTGCCGCCTATCACCAGACCCACCCTCAACACCACAGGCCGTAGCTCGATACTCTATTGAGACCCAGCTGCTGTTACCCATCTAAAACTGAAACAAACTCGACACCACGCATGGCTGGAATCCCCATCACCATCAACATCGCGAGTCGCCTTCCCTCTCAAACGAAGCCACCTAATACCAACCGTTCAAATCCATCGACATCCACCGAAACACCCGCAACTTGGACTCGATTCAAACACACCTTTGCCTCAGACCCCATTCGTTGCTCACCGTAATTTCGGCCACACCAAGTTGAAGAAGGCGACATGGGAAGAGAAGCCCTTGCATGTCCGTTCCGTCAATTTGATGAGGAGAGCTGGCATCATCCTATCCGACCCGCATCTGTTTGTGATGAACCCTATGCACGTTTTGAATGCACATCTGAAATGTCTTTGACCCACGCGGCTTAACTTTCCTGATCTGGTTTGTGTAAATGTTATGAATGTGTTCTTTTTGCATGTTTTTGTAATATAAATGAGATTACTAACATTTTTTTTTCAATTGCAGGTTATATGTCATAGTAATTAAAAGCTTTTGGTTATCTGAGCTTTATAATATTATATATATATATATCTCTATCATAGGACCATAAATGTCACATTTAGGAATTGTCAGGATTATATTATATAAATGGCCAATTTTTATGATGTAGACGGATTTTCGTAAATAAAAAAATGCATTAATCAGTATTTTCAAAATTAGGATTTTGCATTAGATTTTCAAAGTTGTACCTTAGAGTTACGTTTCCTAGGATTTTTCATAAATAAAACTTAATTGATTAAAAAAACGTAGACTTCGCATTTTTTTTAGATTAAAATCTATCCAAGCACTAAAGTTTTATAAAACAAATCAAACTACGATAATTTGATTCTGCCATAGCGGATACATAGACACTTGCGGGACAACTACATAAAAAATATAAAAATTGTTTTCTCATTTTTTTATTTGTCACATTTTTAATGCATTATTTACATGATTATAAGTATTTTAGTAATTTGATTTATTATATGATTCCTTACTAACTTTATCTATTTTTTTGTTCTTTACAGGAATTTCGTATTTTTTTACTAATCTTATAAATTTTAGGTTATCACGAATATTGCGTATTTAAGGTAATTTTTATTCTTTATTATTATTATTATTATTTTTAGTGTAATTACATAAAAAGATGATTAAGGCCCATTCAATTTTTTAAAAGCCCATAAGTTGTAACTTTTAGGTGTAATAGGATAGCCTAATTTTAATATTCTTTGGTTTTTTTTTTTGTGAAAAATTAATTATTTTTAGAAAAGCTTGCAGACCAGTATCTTAAATTAGAGTTGGCCCGACTAGTTGACTCTAATTTCATTTTTTTTCCAACTTTGGTTGGTGGTGGCTCCAAGTTGATTTTTAATGATTTTTCAAAAATGGTTTTTAAAATATTTCTTTAATTGTGTCGAGTATCCATGATAAGTTGATTAGGCTTAATGTGGATCCAATTAAGGAAAAGGAAATTTTCAAGCTCGATAGCCATAAATCTTTAAAAAGATTAAATAACGTTTAATGATTTAATTTCTTCCTTTCTTTTCGTTACAAAGTAATTTGATGGAATAGATTTTAATCTTGTGATGTGTTGTTATGTTTACACAACCTAATAAGTAAAGGGAGGGCTCAGCCCAAACCAAAAAAAAAAATGCAGAGCGAAGACGAATTTATGTATCTATTTTACTTGATCTCATATGTGTACTAAGTAACTAGTTTTAGAGAGCTTCTATGATCCATCGATGGAACCATCTCATCATTAAACTAATTGTTAAAATAAATATAGTAAAAAGAAAAAGAATATCAACTATTTTAGTGATTTCATCACGGTTTGGTATGGTATGAGCGGTTGGAAGGTGATAGAACCGGTCTCGTCTAGATTAATGGTGAGATCATAGAATTTTTCCTTATTTTAATGATTGATATTTGTTTTTATTATTAAATTGGTAACTAATAGAAAAATAACATCCCATAACTTTCGCATCACATAAATAAATCACACAACACAAATTATGGTAATCATACATTATAACATCACCCTTTCCCTTCCATATACCACTACATAAACAATTTACTAAGTCAAGAGTCATTAGCAATATATAAATATATTAATGGTCAACTTTAATGTCTCATAAAGACTATTATTTTTTGTTTAAAAGCAAGAAATAACAAATATAGAACATGTTATTGAGCTCAAGAATGTCAAAACATCACAAGAAATCAATCATCAATGCAACAAGATCCATTTGATTCAGGATGTGAAGAACATATCATTATTTTAAGAAGACTACGATTTCTTTTTCTAGATTTAATAGGATTAATGTCATTCTATTTATATCAAGTCATTTAATTAGATTCAATTTTAATCTTATAAATATACTAGAATTATAAATGTGGAAACATAGATTTATTATGAAATAAAATATTGTTTTGTGTCTCCTATATCTCCTAGTGTTCCATGGAATCAAAATGTTAATAAAAGATTGCTTTTTAATATCCGTGCACGAATCAACAGATTACAATGTTTATCTTCTTTTTTTTTTTTTTTCCAAAATTCGTACTCAAGAGTTTTCGAATTTCAATGCCTATTTGTTTGAGTGTTCTCATAATCAATAGAAATATAGAAGATCATTTTTCGACAATTATGCATGATTCAACGCGTTTCAATTTTATCACTTGTCACTTTCCGATATTCACATAATTAACAGATTGTGATATTTATCTCTCTTTTTTTCCACTGCTTCACCTTCAAATATGTTCCTTAAGTGTCTTTTATTGCAGAATTTTAGTAAATGATTTGTAACCATGAGATCTGTTCTAATATGTTCTATGTACAATCTCCGTTCCCAAACCTTTTGTTTGATGGCAAAATATTTTAGCATGCGTTTAAACCTTTAGAATATTTGTTCTTGGAGAAGAAAACTACTGCAAATTATTACAATAAATTTTCAACACTTTGGTAATGGTGTTAACTACCTAGAATCCTGAAATAAAATTCCACATCCATAATGCATGATTTATGGCCTCAAAACAAGTTACAAATTTTGTTTCTATAGTAGATGAAACAATAACATACTATTTGATACTTTTTCATGAGATTTCTTCTTTTGTTGACTAGAACAAATAACAAAACTTAGACTTTGTTTGACACTTTTTCATGAGATTGCTCCTTTTGCTAACAAGAACAAATAACAAAGCGTAAACTGTATCAGTAAAGTTTGAATCTAAATATCCTATCACCTCTAATTAACTAGATCTCTCATATCTGAGTATATAATCCTTTGTTCCCTGAAGATACCTCAAAACTTTATTTGCAGCCTTCCAATAGTCAATACCAAGATTACTTTGACGCATGTATAGTATTTCAACCGCAAAGCTAATATCCAGTCTTGGATCTATAAATTTGTCCATGTTGAACCTTTGAAGAACTTTTTTCAATATAACCTTTTAAGACAATCCTAACAGTCCTTGTGATCTACCTTAAAATATTGAAGTTCCGACCACAAAGGATACCTTTCCTACATCTTTCATTTTAAAGTTCTTAGAGAGAAAAACTTCAATCTCTTATGAAATGTCCAAATCATTAGCAGCAAGAAAAATATCATCAATGTATAGAACTGAAAATATAAACTTACTCCCAATGATTTTTCAGTTAATGCACTAGTTAAAGTTTTCTTCAAATCCAAAAGAAATTATAGTATCATTAAAGTTAATATACTATTGTCGAGAAGTTTGTGTAAATCCATATATTAATTTCCTAAATTTACACACCATGTCCTTATTTCATTCTATGGAAAAACCTTTTAGTTGATCTATATATATTTCCTTATTGAGATCTCCATTCAGAAAGGTTGTTTTCACATCCATTTAGTGCAACTTTAAATTGAGCTATGCTACCAAGGTCATGATTATTCTCTATAAGTCTTTCTTTGAGACAAACAAAAAAATCCTTTTGTAGTCAATGCTATTCCTTGGAGTATAATCCTTGAAAAGTCTAGTTTTATATTGTTTAATATTATTATTAGAGTTGCATTTGGTCTTGAAGACCCATTTTCACTTGACTCGATTATAACCTTCTGGTAAATTGACATGCTCTTAAACATCTATTTGTTCCATAAACTTTAATTCATCCTTCACAGAATCGAACCACTTGTTAGACTTTTTACCACACTCATGGCTTGTGAAAATGATATAGGGTCACTATCAATATTATAAACAAAATCCATCTCTTATAAACAAACCACATAATCATCCAAAATAGCAGATCTTCTTATTTGTTGGTTTGCCTAAAGCTATTCCTTATAATTCATTCATTTTAGTTGGTGGCAAGTTGTTTTCTTCATGGGATACTCCTTCATTCAAATGTTGTTTAGCATTATCATGTTCTTCCAATACTAGTGAAACATTTATTAAAGATATGGATGTAGGGAAAGTCATGAGCAGTAGAACATCAACTCTTACTTTCTTGATATCCACGATTTGTTTTTCAGTACTCCCATTAATTTCACAATTTTCAATGAATCCAACATTACTTGTTTCAACAATTCTTGAATTGTGATTTGGCCGATAAACCTTATACTCTTTAGATTTTTCTAGGTAAATAATAAAGTAATCATTAACTTTTCAAGAATTTAATTTATGTTTATGTGGTTCAGAAACTCGTGCTTTCGTTGGACATCTGCAAATGAGCAAGTGTCTTGTACTAGGTTTTTTCCAATCCATGACTCAAAAGGAGTCGTTAAGACCACTTTACTCGGAACCCTTATTCAACAGATACGTAGTAGTTTTTTGTGAATGAAACCATGAAGATATGAATAATGTGGAGTTACTCATCATTTCCTAACCATGTTCACTAATGTAGTATTATGCCTTTTTATCACATCACTTTGTTGAGGTGTGTTTGGAAATATACCATGCACATATGTCATGTTTTTTGAAAAATCTTGCAAATGGACTACGACATTGTCCCATCCCATCATATTTTTCATAATTCTCACCATCTTTATCAAACCTTATAATTTTCACTTTCTTATCAAATTACCTTTCAACTTCATTTACAAACTCCTCAAGGGAATTTACAGCTTGATATTTCTCATCAAGCAAATAGATATAACCATAACCCAAAAAAAAAAAAAAATATCTATAAAAATGGTAAAATACTTTTCTCCACCAATAGATGGAGTTCAAACAGTTCACATATGTCGGTGTGTGTGATTTCAAGAAGCTAAGTACTTCTTGTGGCTCTTCTTTCTCTATGTTTGATTTGGTTTCACTTAATGCAATTCACATGAATACCAAGATCAATAAAATCTAGGCTCGAAAGAATGTCATTCTTTACCAATCTTTCTAACCTTTCCTTAGATATATGACCCAAATGCTTATGTCACAAGTAAGCAAGGTTTTCATTTAGCACATTATGCTTAGTTCCCATACCAGGGTAAACAAAAAGCAAGGATTAAATTTAGCCAATAATAAATAATAATAATAATAATAATAATAATAAGAAGAAGAAGAAGAAGAAGCAAGGATTCAAAAAAAATCAACATCGAGTTTCAATATATATAAACCATCAACAAGAAATCGAGAACCAATAAAGGAATTGTTTTTAAATAAACTGAAACACTCATGTCTAAACTTAAAAGTAAACCTATAAACATCAAACTTAAGAAGAGAAACTAAGGTTCTAGAAACTAAAGGTACATAGAAAATTTTCATTAGATCCAAATGATAACTAGTACTCAAAACAGGACAAAAAGTCCCCGTGCCTTCAATAGGGGCTTTCATACAATTTCCTATAATCAAATAGTCCTTAGTTAGATTTGTCATCAACCCCAAAAAGAAAGAAAGAATCCATAACTAGAAACCATTTTTAACTTAATATTAATAAAGTTCCAAACAATTGTATGACATAACACTTATAGAGTGAAATTATCTTATCTTTCACATTTCTAAGAAAAATGCCAAAAGAAAATCTATTACTATCTTCAATAATTCGTTTAAAATTTATTTTTTTCCCTAGCTAACATGAATTTAGATTTTATCCATGGAGCTATCCTATTGTGTTAATATGTATGAGTTAAATTTCACTTGCATTTTGTGTTGCTGATGATGTTTTAGTGTTTGGTCCTGTTTGGTTCATTGGTTTATGATTGTTTTGACATTTTATTTTTATCGTCTTCAAACAAATCGTTTGTGAGGAATCAGATACAGATTAAAATAAATATTTTACTCATGAACAAATCAAACAACCCATATACAAATAAGATACATATTTAGATCGGATATATAGATACAAATACAAATAAAAATTAGATAATCTAAACAAGTCAAGGTTATGTATTTTAGTGCTACAGGTCAAAGTTGAAGGTTTGTGAATCATGTTTGCCATTGCAATATTTTGTTATTAAGCTTAATGTAGTATTAGTGTATCTTATAGATTGGATTTCTCTTGTATCAAAAGTGAGGGTTTTTTTTTTTTTTTTCAATATCTTTCTTTTGGAGCTTTTTAATATATCTAGAATATATGAAGATATTTACCTTGCAATTGTAAGTAGATGAATAGATCTTCATTCCACAGATTGTGTTAATGGGCTTTTTAATCTATAATATATATTACTCAATCTAATTGCATTCAAGAAAGTGTGCTAAATCTTATAGACAATCTATGAGTATGCGATAAGTGCATTTGGTTTATTGGTTTGATATTTGTTTTATATTTGTTTCAATCAGACTATGACTATTTGTTAAAAACAAATACATACAAAAAATAGATATTTTTACTTATAAATAAACCATGCATACCAGATACAAATAAGATATAGATGCGGATCATATGCAGATAATATATAAATGAAAAACAGATAATTCAAAAATATCCTTAATAGGCAAAGGAATATACATAAACAACAAATACATCTAACAAAGTATCATTTGTAAAAAGAATAAAGAGAGAGAAAAAGGAGGGGGGATCAAAGGAATCGTATTCATTGTCTGTTGATAGGCAATGAAAGTAGAAGCGTAAATTTGGTAGTTTTAAATTTTACTTAAAAATAGGCACTCTCACTTTATTAGCATAAATATATTTGTTATATGCATATATTATCCTTAGTTTTATCTAACAATGTTTTGCTAATAATTGGTATTGGCTATAGCTAAGTTGTTGTTTATTACTTATAATTTCTTTTTTGGAAAATTATACATTTAACCTTTTAGGCTGGTAGTTGCAGTTACTTAAAATTTCAATATTAATGCACTCTTACAATTTAAAAAATAAAAAAGAAACACATTGCCTATTTGTATGGTTTTGATAAATAGTATATTCATTATTCAAAGTAAGGTAAATGTCAAATTTGGTACTTAAAAATATTATACAGAAATTAAATTTGATACCACATCATTCAAATGGTCAAAATTAATTAAATTTGATACCACATCATTCAAATGGTCAAAATTTTTTTTTTTTTGCCGAACATTCAAATGGTCAATTTAATACTCAATAATGTGACTATTTTTATTATCTTCCAATACTATTTGTTCTATTTGCTAAGGTAGAAGAAACAACATATCATTCAATTTTCACTACTTTTACTAGCACCGTCTAACACCGATAGGTTATCTCTTTCACATTAAAAAACAAAACAAATGGTGCTAGTAAGATAGTAAAATTAACTATGAAAAGTTTGATTAAACATTAAATTAACCATCCCAAAATTCAGATACAAAATTGAATTTGGGTGTATAAAATTTCATATTTTTCAAATGAAGCTTCAATGTGGTATAGCATGTGAACAAAGTTACTAAGAAAACAACATAATTAAATTATCATTATACAATTGTAAAATTTGATAATTTAATATATGAATTCGGAAATGTTAGGATCTAACTGCTAAAATTAAAAAGTGAGATTATTACATGTTAGACGTTATTTAAAAAATTACACAAATCCAAATTGCACAAAAAAAATGCGATATAGCATCTTCTACGTGTATCGTACGTCCAAATATAGTTATACGTGTATTGCAAGTTGAAGGTAAGATACACAATCAAGAATTTATCACATATGCTAAATGCGATGCATGTAGAAAATCCAATATAAGTGTGTGTCATTCCTTAGCGATGCAATACAAATTTAAATGAGTACCACCGCTGTACCGCATACCTATGTGCGATACATGTAAAAAATATTATGTTTTTTTTCCAACATACAACGTAGATGTGGTAATTTGGTATTTTTTTTTTGCACTTTGGATTTGTATAATTTTTTTTATAAGAACGGTAGACATGTCTTTTAACCCTAAAAGTTTTATCTATTTTAAAATCTTCAAAGAAATCTTATAATTAGTTAAATTTGAAATTTAGTTGTAAAAATTGAAAATGTTTTAAATATATTTAATTTAATTACTTTTATTTGTTTAATAAATACATTGCAAGTGTGCAATTTGGCAATTTAAAAAATAAGTTAAATACATATATTGCAAGTGTGCGATTGTTAGACTAAGCTTCGTGTGCTAAGTCTACAAGGCAAAATACTGTTAGTGGTGCACCAAAGATGGATTCGTTGCATTCACTTCGATAGTTAAGTTAGTTAGCATGTTAGAGGTGAAATAAATAATAAGTACAAGTAGGTGCTCAAGCAATGTTACTGTTGTAATGGTACTGGAGGAGGTAGTTATTCACACATTAAGATTATGGGTGGTTGATAACGGTTATTGTAGACGTGAGTCAAGTACACCATTTCATGTTTGATTGTGTTGACTCCGAGTGATCAGAAGGAGACGGCAAGTAGCCTTGGGTTTAGACCTATTTAGTAATGATATTTAGCAGTTGATATCTTGAACAAAGGAATCAATATATATATATATAGGTGACTCGATTCATTAGAGTAGGTCGGGTTTAGGCTCGAAAGGCCGACCCAAATGGATGATGAGTTGGAGTAAGCTTGAGAAGCATAAATTCATATTTTGACATAAATATTATTTGATCCTTATTATACCATTAAAACACCTGGATTTATATTTATTATATTTATTTAATAATTAGATAGTATTTCCTAATGGAATTGTAAAGTTTCCAACAAAGAAATAATATTTATGATATCTATTTCTTCATATATTAAAATCATCAGCATTCATATAACAACAAATATAATGAAGTAGCCAATAACCTGATCGTGTTATTGTAACAGTCAGGAAAGTATGATGAAGTAAAATTTACTTTTATATACGTGCCATGTAGATTTTTTAGCTGACTTGACAATTAATTAAAATATATTCAAATGATTAGTTGTAACTAAAATATTAAGAAAATTGCAGATAATTAAATAGAATAACACAGAAAAAGAGAAGTGGAAAATTTCTGACTTTTGTGTTTCTGGAATTTTCCGAGTACCCAAAACGCATGTTCTTAGTGTGGTAACATTATCCTATTTTCGCGTACTATATAATCGAACTTTGTGTCTGAAATTTGATCATTGTGCAGATTTGAGTCAACAAAATTAAAAATTTTCGGTAAGATCCGAGCTTTATGATTTCTTTGTTCTCAATTTCACTTTTATTCAACTATAAATCAATCGAATCAACTCAAGTAATTTTTCTTTTGTAATTCGAGCTTTTTGCTGTACTGTGTCATATGAAATTTGTTATCTTTGCACTCATTCATTGTGAAAAGATTTTTTTTTTTCTAGGTTTTATATCGTGTTGATACGTTAGGGTTTCTGTCTCTAATGTTTATAGCTTGATTATGATAAGCCCATGAGGTGCATGCCTTGTGATTTTGTGAAAAGAGTTATTTTTTGAGGTTTAATATCGTGCTAATACATCATTTAATGCTTATAGCTTTGATTATGATAAGCTTATTATGTACATGCCTTGCAATTTTAATATGGTAATTCTGCACAATTAAGTAGTTGACTTGCCACGCAAGTAATTATAAAATTGAGTGCACTTCGAAAGTGAAGGATTGCTATTTCTGAACTGTGTGGATTGCCCTGGATTCTGCTTTGAAGTTCAAGATGGATTAGTTATTAGGAGTTTTGAGTGAGCAAGTAATTTGACATCTTGAAATGGGAAAAATGAAATAGTGGATTTCGGGTTAGTGTTAACTTTTGAGGTATAAGCATTCTTGGAAGTTTTGGGGTGCTTATTATGTTACAATGATCTTGATTGTATATTTGCTGGAAGATCCACTTGTAGTTATAGATGCAGTTTAAGAAGAATTCATGAAAGGACATCATTGAATTCATGATTTTGTAACTTAAGAAGGCTTGGATTTCTTTTCATATAAGGGAAACATGGGGAAAATAATTTAGACTTATCCAGGAAAAAGAAAAAAAAAAAAAAGGCTTGGATTTCTTTTAGTAGCTTATTGTCTCTTGTTCGTGAATAATTTCATGCATATAAGTCTCATAGAGGATCCTTTTCACAGCAAAACATGGAGGAAGAAACCATACTCAAAATTCCCGTTCTATGGAGGGGGCAAAAGTTCATTATAGAGATCAACTCAGGAGCTACTCTGAAAGATTTGGGCAATGAGCTTCAGAAATTGGCTGATGTGAAAGAAGATACAATGCGCCTTATTGTTCCAGAAATTTCCGGAAAAAGCTCAGGTTACTGTATCCTTTCCGTGACGAACATTCATGCTTGAGTTTGGGCAGAATTGTCCTCAACGAGGTAGACTTGACTTATACTCGGCTTTTATTTTTATTATGCTCCTTCATTTTTGTAAGATATATCCTTTGACTTACCAAAAGACAGGGTATGGTTTTCTATTTGTGGAGTTTGTTACATGTTAGGCTAGTTCATAACTTCCTATGTGTATGGGCTTTTTATTATTCATTTTGTTAATCTTTGATGGAAGGGAGGATCGTTGGTATTTTTGTGTTTTTAAAATACACATATTTTCCATATCTGTAGTTGGATCAATTTTTCACGTATACCGGCTACATGGTTCAAGTCAAAATGAGAATAGTTAAGCCAATTCAATTATTTTTTTTCCTTTTATGAATGGTATATGTGAGCGTCTACTGTTTTTTATCCCTCATGCAAGCTAAATGGAAACTTTCATCATTTCTTAATTACCTCAAACTTTCAATGATAATTCTGCCAATAAGAATCTTCCCATCAACAAAAACCTTGTATTCCAACTACTTAAACCATTTTTTTGATCTACTAAAACCATTGGTGGCTCAACTTAACTATACTTGAGCAATTCTCCTTTCCTTGGTAGGGCAAGTCTATTAGGATGATGGGAGTGCCTGAAGCTGAAGTCGATGAACTTCTTAAGAGAGAAAAAGAAGATTTACGGATTGCTGGATTTGCTGAAGAGGAAAGGAGATTAAAGCAGCGAAGAACCTTGGGCCAACCCCATGGTCCCATAAAACTTCCCCAAGGAACTTACATCTTTTGTGATTTTCGAACACTTGAAATTCCTGGAGTGGAGGTACCCACAATTTGAATGGACTTATAATTGGCTGTTGTAGATATTCTATGAGTAGAAAACATATAATCTTTTAGTTTACAGAGAACATGTATTTGATGATGTATGCTGAGAAAAAAACTAATTCGCTATTTGCTCATGCAGTTTTTATATACAGAAATGCCTAGCTATATGTCTTACTGTATCAAAAAATGGTTCAGATGTAAGAAAAATGGCTGCTTAGGATAATGATATTAGTGCATAATGGAAGTTGATGTATGGTTTCAGTATTTATATAGGGGGGGGGAAGGCCAAGGCCGTACAGTTTACCATGCTATAGAGTTGGTGATTGGAAATTAAGATTATGATCATGAATGTCCATGTATAACGTGCCATGTCTTCACTTGAACACACAAAGGTAATCTAAGCATGTATATCTTTCAAGCGGTTAGTTAAAATGTCTATACTGTCAAGCTTAGTTGATAGGGCACACTGCAGTGAGCGCTGGATAGATGTTTTTTCACTGTGATGCAGATACCAAAATTTCTAAATTTTTGAAATTTTATGTGTAAGGTTTTCATCACCTCTAGTTGTTCAGGGGGCTCGATAAGTTGGTTAGGGCTGGAGCCTGCAGTTTTTCTGTTCCTGAATTTTCTTCTTAATCTTTACAACCTTATAACTGGGCCCGAATTTGCTGCAGTTGAATCCCCCACCTTCAGAGGCATTAAGAAGGATGCACATGCTTGCCGCAGATCCTGGAATTGTTGCTGTCATGAACAAGGTATTGAAGTATACAGCTTAATTAGATGCGAAGGATATACATAGGCATATATATTTCAGTTTGGTTATGTACCTAATTAACTTTCTTTTAATGATATATAAAGCATCGGTGGCGGATTGGAATAATGACCGAGATGGCCCCAGTTGGTTATGTTGGAGTGAGCCCTAAGTGTCTTCTTGGTCTCAACAAGGTAAGGAACATAATTCTGCGTAAATCTAAAATTTGCATAAATTGCATGTGATCTTACCACATAATATTGTTCCATCAGCTTGCTCTTTTATGGTATGTGTCAACCTGCATGGAATAATCAGTAATGTGCTTATTTAATGATTGCTAAAACTTGCAAACCTGGGCTAGAATTGGCATACTCTACTGTTGACATTATGCAGTCTGTCAAATAGAACCTAACCAATACATGAACTTAAGAGCGCAAATCTTTTGTTCACAAATGTGGAAAGGATTTTACATAATGAGGTTTTATGCCGTTGTTTAATCTTACTCTTGCAGAATCATGGAGAAGAAATATCCCTTCGACTGCGAACGGATGACCTAAGGGGCTTCAGGAAGTACGAGAGCATCAAGAAAACTCTCCTGCATGAGCTTGTAAGTGCACATTTTGTGGTATTTTATGCTCAATATCACACATGATATAATTTAGTGGATTTAGCCTTTATTGATATGTACATGGTGGAATGGTCTTTCGTTATTTTTCTTGGATTCCTTTCTTTTTGATATGTTCTAGGGTTTACAATATTCGTCCTTTTTCTTTTCATGTTGCATACAACTCTTGTAGCTGTAGAAAAAAATGTTTTCATAAATGTGTTGAGTACTCTTTTACATTTCAGGCTCACATGGTCTACTCAGAGCATGATGCAAACTTCTATGCTCTTGATAAGCAGGTACATGTTTATAAAGCTTAATGAAGTATGCAATACATACGTGCTGCTATGGTTGCTCTAAGTTTAACTTTATCATTTGAAGGTGGTGCATTTTTTCAGCATTTTCTTGATCAGATTTTTTTCCCCCCTCTGTCCTCCCTGAGCAGCTAAACCAAGAAGCGGCCAGCTTGGATTGGACAAGATCACAAAGCCGAATTTTGGGTGGTTTTGCACATTCTGATTATCTTGATGGCATTTATTATGTCGATAATGCTAGAGATCTTCCTCAAAAGATTGGGGGAAGTACACATAATCAGTTGGCTAGTGCACGTGCTGCTTCAGTCACTGCTGCTTATCACCGTCAAGCGAATGCTTCCATTAGCAATGCAATTGTACCTGAAGCAAACAGTGAACCTGATCCTGATGATTCAATGGTTGATGAATTTCATGGAAAGCCGGAGATTTCTGCTGAACAGAACTTGGCTGTTGGGTGTCAGTCCAATCTATTGGGAACCTATTTTGAGCTTAACCGAGACCTTTATTCGGATAGTCAAAGAAACTGTGAACCTGATCCTGATGATTTAGAGAATGCGAATATTAAGAAGGAAGACGCAGTGAACAAAATCATCTCTGGATCTGAGATTGTTGATGCTGAGCTTGATCCAGATGACTCGGAGGTGAAAAATGTTCTAAATGCAGCGGGTCACAGTAGGAAAACCTTGGCAGAACCTGATCCAGATGACTCAGAGGTGAGAAACAATGATTTAGTGTACGGCAACTGTGAACCTGATCCTGATGATTTAGAGACCGTGAATACTAAAAAGGGAGATGCTGTGAACATAATCCTCTCTGGATCAGAGATTGTTGATGCTGAGCCTGATCCAGATGACTTGGAGGTGAAAAATGTGCTAAATGAAGCAGTTCACAGTAGGAAAACCTTGGCAGAACCTGATCCAGACGACTCAGAGGTGAAAAACAAAGATTTATTGGATGGCAGCATCAGAGATGGCACTGGGTCTGCACACAATCAGCATCATGAGCATGTTGGAATTACCTGTAAAAAATCTGAAATTGTTACTGCTCCAGTAAATTTAATTGTAATGGGTGAGCCTGACCCTGATGATAGCCTGATTGTCCCCCATGAAATATCTGGAATGCAAATTGATGAGCCAGATCCTAATGATGGTTTGATGGCCCCCCTTGGATTATCTGGAAGACAAATTGAAGAACCAGATCCTGATGATGGTTTGATGGTCCCCCTCGGAATATCTGGACTACAAATGGAAGAGCCAGATCCTGATGACATAGAGCTACAGAGGATCCAAGACCCTGTTGCTGTTGCTTGTAATCGCATCCAGAAGGCGACCAAGATGCTGCAATCTGAAGTCAATGCTGAGGAGGCAACAAAAATCCTACATACCTTGATTAAAATAATAAGGTACAGTGAAGTTAAATATTTTTGCTGACATCTCTATGTGATGTATGCTAGAAGGTGATGGAACTCCATCAGTCTACAATCTTATTTTTCCATTAATTGATCAACGTTATCCCTTGAGCTTTGTGGTGAGGATGCCGGCCATCATCATTTTTGCCTAAACTTGTAGTTTTGTCATCTTGCATATTTTCTAGGTTGTACATTTATAATGCCTTCTGTACTAAAAAGTTAATTGTATCAGGAACGTGATTGAGCATCCAAATGAGGTCAAATTTAGAAGACTGCGAAAGGTACACAAGAATCTTCAGCTGTAGGCTCCTCTGCCCAAAAGTTCTTTTCTTTCTTTCTTTCTTTTTTTAATTTTATTATAAATTAAGATTACATCCTGAATGTTTCCTTGTTGCTGGATTGCATATTTTAGGGCAACCCTGTAATCCAAAGAAATCTTGCAAAGAGTAAAGGTATGATCTTACTTATCCTTTCTCCCCTATGGATGCTATTGGAGGTGTTATTTTTGGTATTTTTTCTTCAATTTTGATCATTAAATAGGCATTATTGTTTTGAAAATTAGGCAATAAATAGTGTGTATGGCACCTGCATAGCATATTCTCCATTTACTGGTTAGACTATGCAATAGAATTCATGTCATGACTTCAGCTTACAGCTTATTCTTTTATGATCCTAAGCTGAGGCCTATGGTCCACGAATTTGCAGAATTGGTAGTGAGAAATAATGACATGATATGTGCTGAGTCTTTACTGTCTTATTTAATATATGGGCATCTTGTACTTAAATGTCTCCTTACAATAACCCGGAAATAACTCTCTTTCTGCTCATTTCCTGAATAATATCAGCTGCATTGGATATCCTGTCTCTGATTGGTTTCAGCGAGGATGTTGTATTGGATGAGAGGGGCAGATCTGAAATTTTCCTAGTGCTGAAGAGGGATGATCCTGGCTTGTTGTGGCTGGCTAAATCATCCATGGAAACATGCATGGCCTGCTAGCACCTTGCCCTAGCTAATTATTGTTCATGATTGGGTATGTAGTAAATTTGTAAAAACAAAACTTGCAAAAACACGTTGTAGAACATTTTCACAGATACAGACTGTATATAGAAATAAGTCTATAAAAGAAGTGCGGATTGTTAAAATATGTGAAATCTTCAATGTACCCGGAACTCCAGTTTCTTTGATAAGTATTTTGGTTTTCATGGCCTTTTTGTTGACTGATGCTCTGCTGCTTTGGAGCAAAAGTGGATATCCAACCACAGGAAGTACTTTCTTTAGAATCTTGATACGTAGGAAGGGGGGTTTTGCATGTTGGGAAATACCATTGCATGATGAAACCTCTTTCCATGTATCGGGTCTCCTAATGGAAGCAGTTGTTAGAGCTGGATGATGTCACGATTGCCTATCTATTGTCCCTTTTTTGTGTATATTCCTCTTTCCCTTTTCTTCGTTTTTCTCTTTCCCATTAAGTGGGGACTAGAGATTAGGTCCTAGACTTGTGACTTTTAATACCAAGTCTAGACTGAATGACTCTACTGTGTCCTTGCTTTGTATAGAACATTGATTTCTTTGCTGGATAGTCCCATTATAAACCCGAATCCTTAAAGGGAAGAAGCTTAATTCACAGCACATGAATATTGAACTGGTTCTACCCACCATGGAGTAGTAATCATCTTCATGTTTCACACTGGCTTTGGTTCTCGAAGAATGTCAATGTCCTCTTTTACATTAACAGGCAAAGGAAAGGAGAAGAAAATGCTAGGACTTACTTTGTACTTTGGTTATTCACATGTTTCAGGTGCTTCTATAAGAGAATTAGGTGAAAAATGGTTTGTTTTTAAAAAATTAATATTTAAGAGGGTTTGGGCAAAACTACTTTGAAAAATGTATAATGATTGGTTTGGAGGGAGTTATTCTATGGATCAATCTGCTTGCTCCAGCATGTTGAGAAAGCTATTTTAATCTTGGCCCCATTCATTGTAATGGAATTTCATAGGTAGAGGTGAAGAATAATTATTCGATATTTTTTATAATAAGGTTTTCTCATGAAATCATAATTATAGTTATAAAGCTACGATAGAATTATAATTATAGTAAAATGAATAAGTAGTTAATCGTTTAGCCTGATAAAATCATTGAAAAATGATTGATGGATGTGCTTTTTCTAGGTTAAACATAAGGGGGAAAAAATTGCATATAGCATATGCTTTCTAATTTGGAAGGGACAATAAAGATCTTTAAAGGAATATCACAAGATTTTTAAGGGAAAATCACGCCTAGATATTGCGTTTTTAAACAGAACTCGTTTGAATATATATTTTAGTTCTTTTTTTTTTTTTAAATTATCGTCAAAATCGTATATACATTATTAATTAGAGAGAGCGCTCTATGTGAAATAAAGTTTTATGCCATTATGCAAGCAATATAGAGAAAGAGGGAGACAGATGAATAAGGTTCAGAAGTTTGAATTTTAAGATTCTCGAACTATTTTTTCTCGGTGGAGGAATGGCTTCTCGTGACCTCAAACTCAAAGAACACTCATTTCGATCAAGGTAGAAGTGGGGATCTCGTAGGCACCAACTCGTGAAATATGATTGATCATTTTAATGGAATCGAAGGCTTTATAGTAATGGAGAGGGAGGATCCAGTTGATGAATTAGATAATGATAAGGGTAAATATCAAATTTGGTATTTAAACTTTACGAAAATTGAATTTAGTATATAAACTTTAAATTTGTTAATTTAATATATAATCAAATTTTTTGTAACTATTTTTATTACATCTTTAACACCATTAACTTTGTTTATTGACTTGAAAGATGCAACATTTTAAATTGTTACTAGTTATCTTGATATTGTCCAATACTAATAGGTTTTTCCTTCCATATTAAGTTACAGGACAAATAGTATTAATGAGTTAGTGAAAATAACCATAAAAAAATTGATTAGACTTCTAAAATAAAGTGGAGTACCTCGTAACATTTTCCCTTCTGAGAAATAGATGCACAATTTCGGTTTGTTTTTCTCGGCAAAGTGGTAAAACCGGTGGAGGTATTCGAATTTATATATATATATATATATATTATTTTAGTAGTATGTAAAATTTAAACCCTTTTTCAGTTTTATACCCCATCTTTTAAAATTAGGCAAATCGATACTGTTATAAAAATTGTTATCCTAAATAACAAATGCGGTATAATATAACTATATAGGTGACTCAACTTTCATTTTATTTTCATTACAGTGCTTGAATTTTGTGTTTTTGTTCTCATTTTATTACTTCAACCTTTATAAAACAAGACAAATAAGTAATTTATTAATAGTAACCTCATACAAAAATATTATAAAAAATCAATAAAAATAATAATGATTAAAATTAATATGTTAAATAAAATAAAGAAAGGAAAATAGGCCAGGTCTTGAATATTGGAAAGGATAAATGATATACTGTTGTTATTCAATGTCATTTGTTGTTGTTTTGAACAAATGTCATTTGTTGTTTCTTTATGATATTTTTCTAAAGGCTATAATAAGGAATAGTTTTTTTCCCTTACTTCAGTAAGTTGAAGTACCTAAATGAATAAATAAATAAATAAAGTTTGAGTACTGATACTGAAAAAAAAAAAAAAACAAAAAGTTGAAATTTGTTGTTTTGCCATTATATAATAATGATGTAAGTATAACATCTCTTTTAAAAAGTTTGGGCACTAAAATGAAAATGTTTAAAATTTAGCCACCAATGAATAAATATTAAAACTTCAAATACTTCCAACAGTTGTTATAATAAAGATATGGTATGTCTCACTTAAAAAGGTAAAGGTACTAAAATGAAAAGATTAAATATTTTATATTAAATTGGTAAAAAAATATAAAAGTTCAGATACTTTTTTTTCTTTTATCCTTTAGTTATTTATTTAAAATTCTTTAGTACTTTTTTTCCCGATTCCCTTAGTTAAAAAAAAAACGAAAAAAAAAAAAAACAGAAGTGTCAAAACGTAGTATCCAGATGTAATTTTCCTACAAAATCTACATGGTCTCGTCAAAACTAAAATGCATCTCTTGCATGCCTTTTCCTTTTTTTTTTTTTTTTTTAATTAACGTCTGATAGAAAAGGACTTTGTTTTTTTTTTTTTTTGGCCATTGATGGAAAAGGACTTTTAATGTGCTATTTTTCTTCCCATTTTTTTTAAAACTAAAATGCAAGCCTTTTTGTACGATACAACGCAAACTAGTTTTTTTATTTTTTTCCTTGGCCGTTACACAAACTAGTAGTATTCATACTGTTTTCAAAAAAAATTATTCTATTTTTATCCAATTCCCCCCTATAAGTGCATTAGTAATCTCCAAATTAGTCAACATCATTTTTTTTTCGGTGGTTTATAATAATGCAGCCACATCGTGTGACTAAACTATAAGACTATTGACAATCCAACAGTTATAAAGGCCACTTACATGAGAGTTTAAGGGCTACCGAGTCCCATAGAATAGAACAAGCCAAAGAGGTGAATCAAGTCAAAGCTATTGAAAGAATTAAACTCACCTTGTTTGAAAAAATGTCAAGGTTGAGCTAAGCTTTTATCAAATTTAACAATTATAATTTGAGTCGGTTTGCTTGCAGCCTTAACTTATAAAATAAAATTAACCCACGATGTTAAAAATATAAAACGAATAAATAGATTAATAAATAAAAAAATATTACTATAGAAGTTAGTTTTTTGGATTAATAATAAAATAAATATAAATACCAAATTCACAAGTTAATTCATGAGCTTATACGAGCAAGCTTATAAATATAATAGAAGCTTAATCTTGGCTCGTTAAGTAATTGGCATTTTAAGATCATACTCAATTGCTTCAAGCTCATGCAAATTGGTTTTGAATAGCTTGCAAGTGATAAATTAGGTTGGTTCATTCATAGGGAAAAGGAGTATATATCTAGTTTTTAAGGCTAAGTGGCTATAGGTTCCTACTACAATCCAACATGATACTCTTCACCCTAGCAATGATAAGTACTTGAAAGCTGGTTTAAATTGTCTTAACTAATTAACCACTAACTAAAGGGAACCTCCCACCAACTAATTCTAGAATATCTAGAACCTTTGAGAATTGAACACTCTTCTACCACCTAAGTTACTGGCATAATCCTCCTAAGATTAACTTTAATCAATGGAGGTGCATCCTAGTTATTTCTTGAACTAGTAGAGCTAGTCATATCACTTTCTGGGTGATACGATATACCTAATCTAATCATGGCTAAGTTGGACAAAAGCAGTACTCAGGAAAGCTGGATTTCTATCGCTTACAATAATTTAAACAACACTAATAGTAATGAACACTTGCTTTAATTGTGTAAGCAACAACTCAAAGTAGAGAAAGGATGCTTGAGTTGAGTAATAAAATAAAAAATGTCTCTACTCTAAAAATTGGTTTATAGTTAGAGCTGCTAGCTAGCCAAGCTGAACCGAGCTTTTAAAGGCTGGGGCTCTACTCATTTAAAATTTATTGAACTTAAACACGAGCCAAGCCTTACTTTCTTATCTGGTATGAAATTTAGGCTCGAGCTCAGCTCATTTATAAAATGAAGTCGAGCTGAGCCAAGCTTTTTATCCACCTACCAAATTTTTATTGAGTCTGAAATTTAAGCTCAACCTCAAATCGTTTAAATAATCTGTCTTCCATTTTTTTAAACCTAAAATATAATTTATAAGTGTTATTTATAAATATTAAATAGAAATTATTTTTTGTTATTTTAATTATAGTTATATATAATAAATTATGCATAAAAAATTCATAAATTTGCTAATGAGCTTATTACGAGACTTGAGAGTTTAAATCAAAACCTGAGCTCGGATCAATTAGATAAATGAGTTTACTTTAGGCTCGACATCAACTTATTTACTAATCAAGCTCGAGCTAAACTAAGCCAAGCTGAAGCAAGCCGCGGTTAAGTAGCTTGTGAACAACTTAGCTATGTTGCAACCTTATTACAATCTATAGCCACTATAATAAAATCCATGGAAACATCTTCCATACCCGAGGCCGAGTGAGATTGAGTTCGACTAGAGTTGTTGGAATAATAGCTTTCACGTTTGCATCATTAAACACTCAGTCACATGTTACCACAAGTAACATGAGTATCTATTGTCAGTTTTAACCACAAATCTGCATCCCATTTGGTATGGAACCTAACGGTGTGGTTGTGGTATACAAAGCAGCAAAGCGATCAACCCTCTTCTATATTTGATTTATCTTTTAAAGCTTTACCAAAATACGTGCGAGCTGGCTGCCTTGCACAACAACACCTCAATTCCTCCCATGAAATGAAGCATTGCATTCAAGATTAAATACTTCAGTTTTTTTTTTTCCCCTCCTAAACAGTAGGATTACACTTCTCAACAATTAAGTTCTTTTATATATGAGTCTTAATCTTTTTATTTTCCTTTTTTTCTATTTGGATTTTTTATTTTTTTTCTAAATCTTAGAAAAATAGAATTCTCATTAAATATGTTAAAGTTTTCAATCCATCATAGCCATATATTAGCTTTGTTAGATTGATAGACCAAGGTAGCTACACAATTTTTTCCAAACACTTTTCTTAATTTTAATTATTTTTTATTATATTGTTAAATTAATTATGTTGAACCAATTTTAAGCAAATACATGTCATATATGCATTTAAACACTTAATGAAATTGATGAAAGTCTTATTTTAATAAGAAGTCTTATTTTTATTAGAGCATTGAAATATTAACAACTTAATTTAAGAGGAAAAATGTTAAAGATTCAAATAGAAAAATGGGTAAAACATTAAAAACTAAAAGTATATTTTTATTAGATAATAAAAAAATGATGCATGTTTTAGCTATATATGGACTTCCTTAACTTGTCCATTCAAAGAGAAACCATCCTTCTTCAACAAATTAGGAAGTAGTAGCCAGGCAATTTTACCATAAATTTTCAGAAAGTTTGGACAATAAATTGTCAGCCAAGGGAATCCTCTAACAGCCTTGGCATTGATAGGAGTAAGCCACTTCAAAACAATTTTGACCTTAGTTGTGTCCATTTTTGCCCCTTTTCTGGGAAATAAAAAGTCCCACCCAAATATTCAACTTTTGTTCAGAGAAAGCATCTCTACTTATTTGCTGTGAAATTATGTTGTTACAACTGTTGCAATCGAAGTCCTAGGTGTGGTAATTGCATTTCCACGTAGAGCTATAGATCAAAATGTCTCAAAATAATAGCTCCATCTTCAAACATGTGCTCCTTCATTCTCAGTGAGTGTGGCATCCTTCGGTCTCTGAGTACGAGATTCATAATCCCGATCACATCCTCCGTATTGACTCGAAAAATTTGGAACTCACGTCATTCGCAAACTTCTTGCGACAACCCCGTATGGCAACTCATTTTCTACGTCAAAAGCGATCTCCATTGCTCTAGTTACAGATGATGGAGCAAGGTTCAAACTCAGAACCTTACTTTATTGCTATTTCATCCAAGAATATCCTAGCAGATGTTCCTCAGGCAAAATAGGAACTTGAGTACCAAGTCTAGAAATTTTCCATGCGAGAACCGACGAATGAATCATACATGATTGGGGCTAATGTTTCATAATAATTAAGAGCAAGACGTCTGCTATCCTCAACAACTCGCGGATCGGCATACGATGGACCAGGAAATATTTTTCCTCTCCGCTTTCCATTCATGCATCAGTTTACCCAACAAATTTGCTTTAGGTCACTAGTTGATTCCGGATCTTAAGATCTTAGAAATTAAGGCTTAATTTCTCCAGCTAGTTTATCAGATAGGTCAAACCAAATGTCAGAGTTAGGATTGTTCGTGTGTTCTGTTGATAATAATAAAGAGACACACACGGCTTTCTGTTTATTAGGCTTAAGCATCCAGAGCTACAAGCTGCTACCGCAGTTGGTATACAATTGATCCATCAGCGAACCCAGATAGTAGCCAACACAACATTGTTGGATCACACACACTCTCTCTTTGATGTGTGATGATGCAGCTGCAATGAAGACACCAATTTTCAACCCTACTCAAGCCCTATAGCTAAGAAGAATGTAAAGCAAATCGGAGCTCCATATCAACTATATCAGAGATTTTACTGCTCAATTTACAAGTAGTTGGCCTTGCAGATTTTGCAATCCACAAGAGAAAGTTGCAAATGCGAATCCCGCAAGGATGGATGTGAGTGAAGTTATTTAACACAAATCAAAAGAAACAGAGATTTCACTTGGCCTTACAGAAAACATAGGCACTGAAGATCAACATATATAGAGATGAACACATCTTCAAGTTATACCTGAAGTATAAGCATCTATTTCCACTTTACATGAAAAAACCAAAAACCCCTCATCTCACTTTGGATCCGCTTCTACTTGATCAGCAGTTTCGGCAAAAGCACAAAGGCAAAGTCATGAAGCATCCATTGTCACATCACTGCCGTTTGTGTTTGGAGGATTTGTTGTAAGGTTGCTATCAACGACGCTCTTCACTGGGGTGGCTCCAAATGTGAATTCAGGAGGAGGAACGCCCAAGTGAGGCTGCGCGAAAACGGAATTCGTTGGAATATTGTTGAAAGCTGGAGCTGGGACTGGATCATTACTCTTGGCAAAGCCAAAGCTGAAGGAAGGTGGATTCAATGATGGGAATCCCATGGCAGGGTTGGCACCGTCCATTGATCCAAATAATTTCTTCTCATATTCCTGAAGTTGCTGGTTCACACCTACACATTGTAAGGAAAGTGAAAGGACCACATCATTTTCTTTTCTTGGGGAGAATTCTGTGAACAGTGAATTGGCTTCAATAGCATGCATATTGCATAATAAAATATGTTGGAAGTCTACAGAAATGACCACAAATTCAAGAGAAGGCTATTCCCATTTTGAGCAAAGCTTAAAGAAAACAAAAACTTTTGTGCTCTACACCATGTATGACATTGATTAGAGCAACAAAAAGTGGAAAAAGAATATAATGAGCAAACGACAATTGCAACAGTTAAAATGCTGAGTGCATGAGGTTCTTTGGTCTACCTTCAGTCAACTGAACAGCAGGCCTCCGGTCTTTTACCCACTGATAACTCTGTGCGAGTCTCCACCCTCTTGACTTCATCAAGTAGCCTATTACAATGGCTGGTGACCTTTCAGAAATAAGATGATTCATCAGGGGCAATGCAGAATTCAGTCATGTCCATAAAGCTATCCACAAGAAAAAGAAGGTTCTCTCTTCCACTCGATATGGTGCAATATAAATTTATGACAAAGGCAATGGGAAGTCAGGTTTTACAGTACTTTTACACTCAGCAAAAACAAAGCTAGTCTTTTTCCCATGGGGGGTTTGGCCACAGAACATTTACTTGGGATAAACTGCATTGAACCAAGCAATTTTTCAATATGTAACCATCAAGGGTTTAGATGGAAATGTGTTTTGGTTAAACATCTACCAGTACCTCCATTTAGTTTTCCAAAACGAAATAGCTATATTAACTATAATTCTTATTGAGTTCCCAAAATGATATAATGCCTAATATATTTTACACATTAATGCAAATACAAAAACCGTAAGTACAACGCTCTATGTTACTAATGTTGATGCACTGAACACGATCATTCTTCATAAAGCAGTAATTAAAGGTCAAGGAAATTTAATAATTTAAGACTCCATGTAAGCTATATCCAATTATTTATATAAAAGGTTAATCAGTCTTATCGAACCCAAAACCATACATTACATTATGAAAATCAAAGATCCAACTTGCAATACTCTCTCTATCAACTAAACTTCAGCCCCTCATCGAATTGAAAACTAAAAGTGGTATAGCCATTTAACAACTCAACCCCAGAATAGGCTAGTAAGAACCTAATAGGACATGGTTTCTTACTACCAGACTGCTGTTGTATGAGGAGGAAAAATGGAACTAAGGTAGCTTGCCATTTGGAACGGGTATGAGCAGGTAAAATGGAACTAAGTTAGCTTGCCATTTGGGACAGGTATGAGCAGGTAAAATGGAACTAAGGTGGCTTTTGATTGGAATAGGTTTGCTTCAGAGTTACATGGCACTCATCTCACCAGTAATATCAGAGACATATAACTGCTCCTACCTGTTTTTTCCCGACATGCAGTGCACAAGGACCCTAGCTTTGTCCCTCTCACATTGCTCTGCAAGGAAAAAAAAAAAGAGCATTCAACAATCCATGAACATGTAAATGACCATATCTCAGGTCAGTTGCTTATTAAACCCATCAAAACTCCATGGATATCAAAAATAATTTATCAAATAAGAAATTGCATTTTTTTGAACACGGATGATAACTATGTAATAATTATATCAAAAAGCAATCAACTCATGCAGGCGATTGACATATGCAATTACATTGCGCGACCTGTGCATGATCTTCACAATAAATAATATATATAGAGTGAGGATACTCTGTTCACTGATTTATTTTCCACATAGCATAGGCCATTTTGATTCTTTTTTTATAAACCATTCAATTACCAAATAATCAAAAAGAAATACCCTTTTGCCTCTTTTGGGGCTTTATCCTATCCTGCTATGCCCTGCATATGCTAAGGTCCCGAAAATTCAAAATAAAATCTTATTGCTAGTCAGCCATTTAAATTATTTGTGGATAAGCTGCCACAGGCTTGCCCATTGATTCACATGGAATGAGAAAAAACCAGATACAGATATTGTTTAAGTGTGTCGTGAGCACTGAAGAGAATAGATTCAGGATAAGACAGACAAGAATCCCTGTACACCCACAAAACATGAAAGCAAAAGCCAAAACATGCCTGTGACACGCATCAACACAGTGCACGTGAACCAGGTGCAGCATACAGAAAATGTCACTAAGGCATCCAGGTATTCATGGTTACGAGATTGTAACTTAATCTGCATTGCTTAATGTTGATGATAATGGACATAGCAGCTCGCACTCGCTCATAAAAAATTTAGAGGTCTGAATTGTACGTGATTCTTATGCCAGGAAGGTTCACGACCTTATGAATAACAAAAGAAGAGGTGCCAAACAGCAAATACATAGAAATGCTAATCAATAATGGCTAGAAATATAACAAACCTAAAAACTGATTTGCATCATCAAATGGTAAAGTTCTGTCATCCTTAAGGCAGTGATAAGTAAACGAGTTCTTGTAAAGGTTTTGACAAGCAGGTACTGTCTGCATAAATGAAAAGAAATTGTGTTAGTTAGTGAGAAATTTATGACAACGTGAACATATTATGATTCTCAGGATGAATGCCACAGCAAATCATGCCATCTTATCATCTTCAGGGGTATGAATATGCATAAAAATAAGAAGTTTGAACTAATCCTCCATCTCTAAACAATAGTGAAATATACACAGAATAGGTCACTTGATGCTTTTTTCTCAAAATTACTTCTTTTAAAGATAGGGACAACAGTGCACTTTTGGGCTTTCTGAACAAGAGATCATCTAAAGCTACAATTAATGCTTAACTTATGTCACATCGAGTTTTTGTTTCCATAGATAATTCAGTTATGTATTGTAAATATACAGTTGATCGTGTTCAACTCATGCTAGTGGGTATTAAGTTAAAGCCAAGAGAACCTGAAACCAGTCTTGAACATTTTCAGACATAGCAACTTAGCAAGAGATGAGAGAAATGGCTATCCCCCTCAAAGGAGCAGCATGAAAGGATAATTCCTGCCAGTTTCATAGCACCCTAGACATATTTCTCAGTTACTTGCACACGCTATGTCACAATACCATATGAATTAACATGATTTAAAAGTATCTCGCCAGGTCACACACCCAGTAGTCCAACAATATCTTTCCTTCAGTCTCAAGTCCCATTCTCTTTCTTCAATCATAGCCATCAACCATAGCAACAACACCTCTTAGATATTATTTCCCATAAAGACATTGTCATTACTGAACCGTCTTATAGACTTTCTCATTATATGTCTCATAAGGATCTATAGACATCTCTCCAATCATCAGCACTCCTAGCTAATAGCAATTCCGTGCTATGTTCTTTTGCTAATCCATAGACTTCCTATAATAACCAATACCGAGTCAACTTAGTTAAACTATAAATAAGAGTTGTTACTTCCAACCCCATGATAAGCATGCTTACTCATTCACCAATAATCCCATCAATTTATATAATATATATATATATATAAATATATATCCATCAACGCAAAGGACATCATTACATATACAATCACAAAATATTAATCACTGCAATGACATTTATCCCCGTTAAAAAAGTAATACAATTAGTAAGAACAAGTACCAATACCAATTATGAGTGAACCCAACTAAATTACCATATTCAAACAACAAATATATATACACACATATAAAACAGAAAAACAAAGAAAAAGAAAAGAAAACACACGGGCAGTAACACCATCACTCAAAACATGCACCTGCAATACCAAAAACGATATCAAAATTAAAAATTTTCGATGATAAACGGATTCAAGGATCGAGATAGTTTTGCTTACATTAAGGACTCTTGAAATCCCTTGAGTTTTAAGAAGCTCGGAACGAGAAGCGTTATCATAACTACCCAAATAAAGGAACTCCGGCAGGATCTCGGAGGGGAAAGCACTGACATGAAACGTAGGCTTTTCGGTGGCAACTTGAATCCGATGTCCACAAATCCCACAAACTTCACCTTCTTCGTATTTGTGATAATGACCACAAACCCCACACGGGTTCTCTCTCTCTCTCTTCCTCATAACTTCAAAAGAAGAATTCAAAAAAATAGATACTAGTAGTAGTAATATTTGAGAGATACCTAGAAGAAGAAATCGATTGTGGAACCCAAATCTGATAAAAAGTTTCGATTTTTCGGAATCTTAGGTGATGAAAGTAAGAAGATTGAAGATGGACTCCGAAACTAGATTTGTGTGAGAATATGTATAAATATGAATATGGGCAGTCTCTTTAATATTTTTTTTTTTTTTTTTAAATAGATTGCGTGATTCAGATGGCTGCTGTCTATTTTAAATTTTTTATAAATCTTTTTAGGTTGGATTTGGATCTGATTTGGAATTTTATATGTCTGTTTTATATATATATATATATATATTTTTTTTTTTCCTTTCCTAAGATTATGTTTTAGATTTTTTTAGAAGAAAAAAACATTTAAAATTTTGCAACACTATTTTAGTCTTGATTTTAAAATTAAGTAGATCTAAATTTTTGAAAAATTATGTGTTTGTAAAAGAGTTAAAAATGCACTTTTCCAGAATATTTAAAAAGTGTAGATACTATAATTTAAAGATAAATTGTCAAATACAAATAAAAAAAACATAAATAAATAAGTATGCTTATGCTTGTTTATGAAATAATTTATTAGGATAATTATAGTCAATAGAATATTAGAACGTGACTTTAGGATATAATCATTTATGAGTATTAACATAAAACGAATAAATCAAAAGAATACTATAGACTGTGGAAATAAATGTTAACTATTTATAACATTTTTAAGTTTTTACAAGATCTAAAAGAACCAATCCAATTTTCAAAAATTCTTAGGATCAGATTTCCAGTTGGGTTTATCCATTGGACATGGTCTTTGATAGCTTTTGTTACAAATATTACCTCAAGCAAAACGCTAAAATTCCAGATGATAAAAGCAACTATAGTAATTTAATATAAAAATATTCGATAAATTTCAGTATTTAAAAAATTAGAAATGAAAAAAATTTAAAATCACCAAAATATATAAATAAGTTAGTTAAAGGCTTCGAATATTTTGTGATTTTTCTAGTTTGTCTGTATTATTTTATAATATTAGAAACTAAATATTTCAATATTTGACTTCAATTCAAACTTTTTCCTTCAATTCTAATTTTGCGTATATGATGATATTAAACAAAAAAGAATTTTGTTTTTAATAATGGGTAATTATAGAAAAAGATTTTTTTTTCACTTTATAGGCATAAATTTAATTTTTTATACATGTGCTTGCTTTTTTTCCCCTCTACTGTAAAATCTCTATAAAATAATATTATTGGGACTAATAAAAATATTATTTTATAGCTATTATTTATTTATCGATTAAATATTTATTAATTTAAAAAGATTTTATATTTTTTACTCTTTTTTTTCTAAATTGTATATATTATCAAGGAAAACTAAAAAAAATGGACAAAATGCATATATAGTGTATATATAAAGATTTCAAAAGTCATAATACACAAATATAAAACGAAATAATAAATTTTATAACACAAAAAACTATAAAGTTTGTGTTAAATCTTGAAAATTAGAATGAATAGGTACATACTAAAAGGAGTTTTCAGGGTTAATACTTCAAAAGATAAAAGGTTACAAAATATTTTAAGTAAATAGAATACAAATTTTATTAATATAATACTCATCAATTTTAGCTTTAGGTTTTAAAAGAATGGAATGGAGCTTCCATTGTCCTAGGACTGTCTAGACAATCATTTAACTGTTAAAATAAATATAGTAATTAAAATATTAACTATATTAGTGCTTTGACGGTTGGGTATGAGTTATTGAATAATGACAAGAACTATAAAATTTCCTTAAAAAAATCTTAAATCTTTCTCAATTATGGCTTGTTATTTGAAAGGAATAAAGAAATCCACTAACAAATTAGATGAGAAAAGCATTATGTCACTACAAAAATGAGCATTCCTTGAACATTATATGAAATTTAGAAAAACTTTATTATAAACTTTATATGAAACTGTTTATATATTTGATGGATTATTTATATTTTTTTATTTGATCTTAAAATTTTTTTATAAATTATTATCTTATGTATCTAATGATATTATTAATTTAGTATATTGGCCTAACTTGAAACATAAAGAAATTACTATTTAGTTGAGATTATTAATTTATCAAATATTAATTTATCAAAGTTTAACTGTATTTAAAATTATTAGTTAAATCTTAAAAACTAACGCGTGAAATGCATAGGAAGAAAAAAAAAAAAAACTATTTCCTCTTTTTATTTCTTCAATTTTCTGTATCATTAAAGGCAAAGGAGATTGTTTTGTGTCTTTATAGCTTTTGATATCTTTTTATTTTATTATGAATTTTCAAATCTACCTTTCATGTCTTTGTTTGAGTGTGGAAAGAGTTTTTATTTAATATTTAAAAATCGACGATTCCTTATATCATACTTTCTCCTAATATTTCTACACCATGTGCCCACACAACTGCTTATAAATCTTACACCATACATATCTTTCTTTCCCAAATGCCCGTTGTCATCAATTCAATTTCCCTTATAATTTAATTGTATTATGAGTGTTACATTTTTTAGTGATATTTTAAGTCATTTTCTTGTGTTTTATGTGTTTGTTTTTGTTTTTTATTTTTTTTTTTTTTTCCTAATGGGTTTCGAAGTTTGGACCTTTCACCTAACCAAATGTATTTTGTATTCACCTCTTCATAACAAATTGTATAAATCAAGCAACGCTGGTGGCAAGAGTAAAAAAAGAAAAGAAAAAATCGACATATTAATTATTGTTTTGATATTTATTTATCTATTTATTTTTAGGAGATGGTGCACGTACGAGGAACCAGCCAACAATCTCTATGTCCTCAATAACACAATGATGATGGTTCTTTTATGTAATCTAATACATACAAGGTTAGAAACACAACGAGCACACCCAACATGATTGGGTATTCATTATGATCAGTTAAAATTGTGGTATGTATGTATATAATCTATTTATAATATATATTAATAAAAATAACAAATTTATTTAGAACTTTATCACAATTAATATATTTTAATAAATTTATATATTTTATAAATTATAATTTAATTTAAAATATTGATTTAGTCTATATATTCAAAAGGAGATATAATTTTTTAAGTACCTAAAATTATGAAAATTTTTATTACTTTATGTAAACATTGTAACTTTTTCTATGAACATATATCATGAAAAATGTAGGTTTTTTTTTTTTTTTTTTTAACTATCAATGGTTTTTCTCCATTTCTATAGGAGACACTGTATAACTTAGAAAAGCTACAATATCATAACTTTTATTGTCTTTTTACTAAAAGATACATTTTTTAAAAAAACATTAAAATCTTATATTATAATCCATGTATAATTTCAAAATTTTCTTTTACCACTTGTTAATTAATAATTATATATTTTTGTACTACTTCCATCCCCCAAACCTAATGAAAGAATTAGGGTTACCTATTAAAAAAAAAGATGGGAATATTGATAGGAAAATCTATTTATGGAAGGGATAGTTATTCTTATTCCGTGGAATTTCTTTAGCCACTTTGGAAAACTAAAAAACAAATAATAAAGTGGATGAAAGAGGATAATATGGGTAGGGTGGGTCAAAGAAGCAGGAAGGAACATGGAAGGTTCTGGACAGTGAGACTGTGAGAGGGAGTGTGTCATGATGTGTGGAACTGGAACTGGTAACATGGGACAATGTGAGTGTCATCAATGAGCGGTCTGTATTTACTACTTGCTGTCTATTTTATTCTATTCTATCTTTGTTATTGAATCGTATGATTGATGTTACGGCAGTGGAACCTTGAGACTATAACGAAATAAATCCAAAGACATTCAAGAACATGTTAATTTAGCCGAAACGTGTGAAATGAATGATAACGAATAAATATGAGTAAAATTTTGAGGAAAATTATGGGTTTATCGATTTATGAGAAAATTATTTATATAAATATTAAATATATAAAATAATTATCAAAATATCAAGATAAAATTATACATTTAAGATATAATTTTACCTTTTCTATCAATACGGTACGTCTTATATGCGGTTTTTATGATTTTTGTGAAAACAATGAAACTTTTCATTTATAATAAAATTAAGTGTTAAAAATGCGATTTTACTTTTCATTTATGGCATATGGCATGTTAAACATGTAATTTTGTAACATACTAAACTTTCAAAATTACATACTAAATATATGATTCATTTGTTAAAAACAAAATTGCATGTCATATATGCAATTTTGTATTGGTATTTTGGTAATTAAAATTATATAATTTATATGTAGGTAATTTTCTTTTATAGGGTTAGTAAACATGTATTACATCCAAAATTTTAATATAAAGATGGTAACTTACTTATAATCTTATAGCCTAATATATCATCCCTCTTCTCAAGATCGAATCTCTCTCTTCTATTATAATGGTAAAAAAGAAAAGACAACAACTCATCTAAACACATAAGATATCATGATTCCAAGAGTTAAGCAAAAAAAAATATATATATAATTTTTTTAAAATTAAAAAGTAAATACTCTTAGATAAAATAATCCCAAAAAATAGATAAATTGAAATGTTTCTTAAAGAAACGCATTTAGATTGTATTGAACTAGTGAGATGAGTTCATCCAAGTTGATTTAAGCTCCTTTCTTAATTTATAAACACAAGATAAATTTGATTATTTAATAGACAAATTTATTACACTACACTTGTTTTAGAGAGGAGTTATAAAAAAACCGGTTTAACTTGGCTATTTTAAAATCATTTTTCAACCCAATAGCATTTTTAATTTTTATTGTAATGTTATTATTTTTCCCTTATCCAACCGTTAAAGCATTTTTCAGGTCATTCCATCGGTTTTCTGATTATTCGACATAGGATCTATACCCTCGTCCAGAAAGTCATACGACTCGTACTCTTAGACTTAGGAATGACTTTAAATGGCCTGCTGGACCCTTCCCATGGAGACAAACCGTTATTATAACAGTACATTAAATATAAATGTTATATATACACATTTGTTTTATAGTTTACATGTTTTTCAGTCTTTAAATCTATGTGTGTAGACAATCTAATTTAACTAAAAATACAAATTCTTAAAACAAAAAATTGAGGATCTAATTGGATGGTTTTAAAGATGAAAAATAAGTACAGATGAAGTAATATAAGGAGGTCGGCTTACAATTTACCAGCTATTTTATAGAATTAATTGTATAAGGTTTCAGAGATAAATTAAAATTTTTATAGTCAAATTTTCAATATCATTTTCAACATTAAACAAATTATTGCGATGCTTTTTAAAAGTTTTTCAATTGAGAGATATGACACTAATTTGTGGATTTAGATCAATATTTCATCCCCCAACCCCCCTCCCCCCATCCCAAAGGGGAAAAAAATCAATAATTCTCACTGCAAAAATAGAATCTTAATTATATATGTTAAATTAAAATCAAAGGAATCATAAGTTTTAAGAAAATCATTCCTTTAAAAAAAAAAAAAAAAAAGTATATAACCCTTAAACATCTTGAGAGTTATACATATACCCCTGCACGCCAATGCTCTTGTGTTCTATTAGCATCTCCCTTACCCTTTCATATAAAAGGTCCTAGGTTCGAATCTCCTCTCCCCATCGTAATTAACAAAAAAAAAAAAAAAAGAAATACACGTCTCCCTTTCATAAGTAAATATATATAGGAGATGACACATGGCGATGCTTCCATAAAACTTGAATATGGTGATATAATGAAATTTAAAATGTGAAAGAATTAACTACCAATTTATACAAATAGCAACGAAGATTAAATAAAAATTGTACATAAACTATTTTTATAATATATATAATAAGAAGTAATAAACAACAAAATAATACACTATAGATATATTTATTAAAATAATTTTAAAAATTTAAATCGTGCTTAATTTGCTCTGTTGAAAAATCACTACTATCCTCAAAAATAGTAAAGCAGATATTAATTAAGAAATTTTATATATAATAATGTATTAACTAAGAATAAATAAATCTAATATGTGATTGAAAGATTATAAGATAAATTATATACATGTTTTATATCAACAATTGTGTGATTGAATTTTTCAATATCTTAGGTTTTAATTCTAAATCTACCAATTATATCTTGCAGATCTTAATGTAAATATTTGTATTCATTCTATCAAGTGCTTTTTTAGCATTGTTGCTTGCTTGACTTTAGAGGTTGGAACAAGATACTTTGGGTTTGGACTACAGTGGTAAGAGTAAAGCCTGTAAAACAAGAACTTGGTTAATGATATGTTGTAAGCCCAGTGTGGTCACTTTGATGCTTAAGTCAAAAGTCATAACAGTAAGCATGTGGATTAAAAAAGTATGATAGGATGAGTGTGGCATTACCATTTCTCCAGAAGGTAAGCGAGTATTTATAAGCGGCTAACTTGCAGTTATGAGCATCATGAGATTATAGGCGAATCAGTGGTTGACAACAATTATGGGGATCATGGGATAGACTCACTGTTCCATTACTGTACATGCAGAATTTGACTGAATAACTAGAATCGAGCAGCGTACTGATCAAGATCAACCTCTACTGAAGGTAGTGGTCGGGGTGTCGAGCAAGGGTCATAGTCATTTAGGCAAAGCCTTATATTGTAGCATTCATGATCAAGGCCTAGCTCCAATGAAGTGGCTCCTGTTTACTTATAAGGCTATGCTCAGCTCGAGCGACCCATGTTCTATTTTAGACCGTCAATAAGTATGTTATAAAATCTTCTGAGAGTAACGCTATTATTTATTGTTTTACAAGATCAATAAAATATACATTGAATAACATTTATGCACAAAAATCAAAATAAAGAAGGTAGCAAAATTTTTAAATTTAACATATCAAGATTACAAATTCAATAAGATTCAATGCGAGTTAACATTGATTTCAAGTTATGTTGTAGAAATCTCTAAATTAAGCCAAAATCTCAAAAAAATAAAAAGAATAATTTTGAGAGTAAATTTTAATTAACAAATTCAACTATATATAAATTTATAATCTGGCGAAGCTTGCTATAAAATTTAATATATGAAACAAACTATATAAAATTGAAAAACATTTAAACCAATAGATGAAGCTATTCATTTTTAAAAAGGGTAGATTGTACAGAAAGGTTCCAACGTCTGGGGTAAATTCATTTGAAGTTCCAACGTTTCGAGCGGTTCAAAAGAGATCCCAACATTTAGAGAAGTGGGTCAATTGAGTGCCATTAGGAGAAATATTTAATAAAAAATTAGAAGACCCTTCCCCTATTGGCATATATCAAGGGGAATTTTAATTGATTCACATTTCTAAACATTAAGACTTTTTTTAAACTGCCCGATACTTTAAGACTTTGAATGAACTTACCCTCAAATGTTGAGACCTTTTGATGTAATTTATCCTTTTTAAAAAGAACACATGATAGGGAAATCCTATATTATTGATATAATATTACTAAAGTTTGTTTGTAAAATACTTTAAAAGATCCTAAAGTAAAAGTATTGGTATTATAGCTAATTCAACCTTCTTAGTCTAATTTTAGAGGGGAGAAGATAGGATTATTAAATTTATTTCGTTTGATTAGTCTCCATTTGATATATAAACATTTTGTTTGTCTATTATTTTCTTGGTAGGCCAAAACTATTGTCTGAAACTAAGGCCTTTAAAGTGACAGTAAGAGTCTTGGTCAGAAGGATGCTTTTAGGGTAATCTAAAACAATTTGTTAATCAATAGATATTAATTGAAACAAAATGAGTTTTTTTAAGAAGATCTTCATCATCTTCCAGCTTTAGATCGAAAGGGAGTTTGTTTTTATAAGACCCTAGTTATGATCAAAACGCAGATAACCAACATGAAAAATCAAGATTTCTCAAATAAAACAAGGACTTCAAATTTTGATTTTACCCTTAATAGTATAGTTATATATGTTTTGATATGTTTTTCCAATATTTTATAGGAGTATTTGAGGAACTAAAAAAAGATACAAAAATCTCGCCTTGCACTTAAATAATAGTCATAATCAAGATTGAAAAAAAACTTTGAATTTATAAGCTAATTTTAGTGTCTTTTATATTTTATCATAGTTATTTTTATAATTAAGAACAAGTTTTTAATTTATAAATGACAAAGTACTGCTAAAAAGTATTTTAAAATTAGAAGGATTGTAACAACAAAACCTTCAAGATATCCTCTTCATTTATGTCCTCATTTAACTTGGATGGATTTCCTTTGTCCCTATAGATCCTCTTCAAACACTAGCCTCTGGTCTGTAGGAGTTTTGAAGGGATACAAATTCGTTTAAAATTTAAGGCTCACAATGAACCTTTCATAATGTATAAAACCTATAAATATTGACGCATCCACGTTAACGAGATCATAAAGAGTAGGATGAAGTGAAAAAACCCAAGTCAAATTGAAAAAAAAAAAATCAATCAAGAATAGTGGAAAGTAAAACCAAATTGACCCTATGCTTAATTATTAGTAAGGGGGCAATTTAGTGAACTGCAAAAGTAAGTGCTAAATATCTAATAAGAGTTGTTTTACCAATCTACCCTTATAAGTCAAAGTATAGCCAAGAGCATTATAGCACTTGTGTATAGTATATGTTTAGAAAGGGACTTTGGAAGAATATTTAAAGTGAAATTTTAAGAGCCGGTCATTTCCAAAAGTAAAAATAAAAATTAGGACTCTCTCCCACTACTTACAAGGAGATTCTCTAGAGATCAACTTCAATTTTGATCTCTCAAATTAAGAGGAGGAAGATTTATTTTAGAAGAGTTGATGCATAAGATTGGATTAATAATTGAGAGTAAGTTGAATTCAATTTCTACAAATTGAAATTTAATTTATGATTTCTAAGTAGAGGAGGTAATGATTACTTTTTCATGAAAGAAAATTGAGGATACTTGAAGAAGAAAGATCGAAATTGGAGACATCATTAAATTAGATGAAGGATTAAATAAAATGAGTTAACAAACAAAGTTTATTGAAGCTAAATCTTAAATATGCTATAGGAATTTTTCAATGTATATGTTGATATGAAGTTCATATGGTTATGAAGAATTCTTGTAGATATAAGGTGGTTTAAGGAGTTTGAATAGAAATTTAGAGATTTGAAGTGTCTAATTTAAGTTTCTAATTGAGGTAAGTTAATTAATTATTGAATCATAAATGTTAAATTGAAGATTGGAAGTTTATGAATGCATACTAAAGTGGTACCATGTATGTCGATTGCATAAGTGGGTACTTGAGTTGAATTCTAGAAATAATTTTGTGATTTGATATTTAAAGATGTTTATTTAATGATATAAACTTGGGGTCTTGATTTTTTATGTTAATTTGATGAGTATTTAATGATAATGATGATGATAATGGTTTGACTACTCTTGATATGTTAATTTTGGACTATAAGATATTAATCTAGGCCTAGTATTTAAATGCATTTTTAATCTAGGCCTAGTGTGTTGTTTAAGGTATAAATAGGTGTGTTAAGTATTTAAATGCATTTTTAATACTTTAAAAGTTGGAAATGGGTTTTTTTAAGTTGAACCATGATAAAGTAACTATTATAATATTATTTGGATTGATATTAAAAGTGTAGATGAAGTTTAAAGTGTTTTGCTATTAAATTGAATGTGTTATAGGTTAGAATGGCCTAGTTTGATTGGTGAGTTTGATTTTAGTTTTTCGAAAAATATTTGAGGTTGAATATGAGTGTTCATAAATATGAAACTTGTTGAAAATTTGAGTGTAGGAGATGATTATGATGTTTAAATAATTCAATTTGATTTGGAAGTGTTAGCATTAAAGTGGTGTTAATATCAAATGACTTGATTAAGATTATGTTAAGTTCTATATTAAAAAGTTTTGATGATAACAAAAGAGTAAAGAAATTACTAATGAATTGATCAACTGTACAGATCTTAATGAAAAAGATAAAAAATAAATAGTATCAGACTACACAGAGGATTGTCCATAATGTTCAGTGATAAGTATGTTGACGTAAAAAGACAACCCATAAGGAATTCCAGATAATATTAGTACATCAGGAAAAAGTTTGTTATTTCATCACAGTTTGATCACAATATATTTTAAATCAAGTTTTAGCATATATTTAAGGCCTAGATTCAAAAGATAAATAAATTTAGATAATGTATTTATATGTTCCACTAGGTAGTAATATAATCCATGGGGATTAAATCAAGATGTTCGAGTTCATTAAGGTACACACATTCATGAAGATTTCTATAGATTTAAATTAAATGGAAACTCATGTAATTCTTTTTATGTTAGCTTTGTGAAGGCTCTTGCTATTCAAATTTAGGATAGAAGAAAAAGATTTATAGCTGCGACTTCCCTATTTTTGTGGGATATTAAGTTAATCTTTGAAGATATGGTTAGCATATGTTTTTATCAAAGTCAACACATTTTCCTCAATATAAGATAAGGTTAGCTACGTGATGCGGTCCAGAAACGACTATTAAAAGTTGAATTCAACTTCAATATAAGAAAGATAAACATTCTATTTGAAACATCAGAGAAGAAAATTATCTTCATATCCATCAACAAATCAAATTGTGACCATTGAAGACTAAAGCTTAAATACATGAAGGATTTAAAATTAGAAGCTAGAAAACACAATACGCTGCAAAAGAAAACTTTTTATTGCAAACCCTGATATGATTTTGTGCACTCTCATCTTGCTACAACTCTTTGATTTTTGCTCATTCAATTTTTTAGAAAATGAACCATAGCGTGCCATTCATTTGAGTTATATTACAAATAGACTTTTATAGTTAGTGATAGCTTGTGGTGAAGCTAGAGAGGATGGAATATTCTCACATGGATTCCGAGGTCCCCAGCTTGGAGTTGAAATAATGAATACAAGGCCGAACCACTATATATTGCTTGTCTTAACTTTTTTTTCGCTCTCTCTTTTTTAGTTTGCGCTATTTTATTTATTTCTTTAAGTGTTCATATTGCAATCAATAAGATCAAGCCAAGTTCATGTAAGTAATCAAAGGGCTTTCAAATCTGTTTGAAAAAGTTTGAATTTTTCAAGTAACCAATTCAAACAACCCATTTCCCCCGGTTACATATTTGGGACCAACAAATTAAATAAGTTTAAATTTATTTTGGACATTTTGGATTTAGATTCATGTTTTTGAAATTTTAGAAAGTGTTTGAAGAGTTTAAATGTTCATAAGATGGGTAAATAGTGATTATGAACATTAAAAATGAATTCTTGAATATTCATTGTTGTAGGCTCAAGAGAGCCTTGGAAGATGGTAGACTTGCATACACATGACACGATTAGTGGTGCATCAAAGGATTATCTCGTGCAGCCACTTCAATGCTTAAAATAAAATAGATAGCACAACATACCCATACCTTTAGGGGCGGGAATCTCTTTATAATTATTGGTCATACCTTAATCAGGAGCCCACATGATCTTGTTCTCCACGAGCTTAAGCATATAAGGAGGTAGGTAACCTCGGATCCAAGCTGATCTTTGTATAAAATCGAGGTGCACAAGCCTAGAGCCATGATCCCATAGAGACTGGAGTGAGATGTGGAGGTATAGTCCTAGGTGTGTAGAGTTAGGTTGAGGAAAAACAAAAAGCCGAAGTCCTTTTTAAACCAAGGCTCTTATGGAGCTTCATTGCATGGCCGAAGTCCTTATATGATCGAGGTATTGTAGGCTAGGGACCTTTGTGGAGCTTCTTGGCTTAGACACCTGTGAGGCTCTTTATGGGCCCACCATCCCATTAGGACAGTGTTGGGCCTACTAAGTTATGGCCAAATATTCTCTATCAACATTCATGTTAGTATTAAATGTGATTTAATATATATTTGTGATATAGAATAGTGTTTAATTCATGCTGATTTAAGAGTTGGAATTACTTTTTGTTAGAGTTGGAGTTTTTGAAATTTTCTGGAAAATAATTTGAATGTCCATGAAGATCCTAAAATCTTCGACCTCATATTCAAAATGATTTTCATAAAAATTTCAACCTAAATATTTAATTCAAGCCCAATTCAATCTTAAATGTGTTTTTACGTCATTTTTTTTTTTTTTGGTTCTTGATAATTCTTAACCCATATATTAACATGAAATCAAAATTATAAAACACAAAATTTCACAATCAAAGTTAGTTTGAACATGTAGAAGTTTGCTTTGATTTTTTTTAGTAACCTTAATTATGAAAACTTGTTTATGATCCTTAATTTTAGAATTATTTAGAAATATTTATAATTGAATATAATAATATTAATAATAAGTTATTTTGCTCGGTTGTAAGAAAATGAAAAGTAATAAAATAGTTGGCTTTGTGATTCAAACCGATTCACTATGGAATTGACTCCAAGCATGGTTCAAGAGGGTTAATTTGGTCTAATTTCTTCACCCGTTGGATCATCTCATTCTCAATAAAATTTAATTAAATAAATTTAATAAATAAATAAAAAGAGAGAAAAGTACTTGGACCAGTTTAAAAATTAAATCGATTCAATATATAGTATATAAATTAGTTTTCACATAATCCCTTAGAATTGGTTTGTGAAATAAAATTTAATGATTAATTGAGCTTATAATAACTAGAATCAAATTTTAGATAAATATACCCTAAGTGAATAACTAATCAAATGAACTTAATTAATAATTGGATCAAGGATTAATAAAGTAATTAAAAGATAATTAACTAGTTATTTTAAAATAAATTGGTTAATTGAATTTAAAATAAAAACTTAATAGAAGTTTTATCTTTCTTCCTCTACTTTTTATGTTCTTACGATATCGGTTCTTTGACGAACAAGTATTTTCTATATCAAGTTCCAAGTACTTAGTGACATGTCTATTGCATATTAGGATATACATCTTAAATCGGATTAAATGACTAATACTTAAACTTGGCTTAATTAATTACTTGAGTGTACTTGGTCATCTCGAGCTAAAAAGAGATAGCTTAGTTAAAGTGGAATGCTTTTACCTGGGAGGTAGCCCAGCAAGTTACTGATAGGAGGAGTGATATCAATATAACAGGTTATCCAATTGGAGAAAAGTCACATGTGTGATGGTTCATGCTTATGGGGCCAAGTGAATCATATGGTATGGATGGATTGATTTAGATAATGTACACATAACAACTATAAACCCTACACGAGACTATTGCTATAACTATGCTAGGAGATAAGGTCATCGTTAACATTATCAACCCAATCCTAGACGAAATGTCAGAGTTATGAGTGACATTATTGGTTATTACATTTAAACTAAAGATTTAACATGTTGATCGATTGCATTTAAAATAGAAACAAATGATCGTATCGTATGTGCTTTTATCAACTATTGTATAGAGCTATTGTGACTCATTCTATTCTTATCTTTTTAAGGTTTAAAGTATGCATATATATTGATGATGATGCTTATGATTATCTCACTACAACATCTACATTAGTGGTCGATTAGACAGATATAAGAGTTATAACAACCTATGGTTACGTTATAGTTACTAATCCTAGTCTTAGTGATTCTAAACTTTTGATTTGATGCTATATCTTAGTAAAATTTTGGACTTAGAGACCCTTTATATTTGTTATAGTTTGGGCACTTGAACACGTATAATATTTATCTTTTATCCCACTTACGACCTTCGTTTGTGTTTATCCTTTTATAGATGATTTTCAAAATCTAATAAATCATTTCATAATTGAAATTGGTTTAATAATACAAATAAATTAGAGAGCTTAACATAAAAGGTAAGTATTAATCCCATTTAGCATGATTTGAGAGGCCTTTTAATTGTTATTCCTCCAATAAATTTGTACCTAGAGCTTGGCACACATGGCTTGCGAACTAGCGCATTTACCCACTTTAAAAAATAAATCGAGACCAATTTTTTACAGCCTTTTTAAAAGTGGGCCAAAGCGAGCTAGGCCATGACGGGCTGGATCAACCCGTAAGCTAAAACTTAAAAAAAGAGAGAGAGAGAGAAAATTAAGAACAAGAATAATATAATAACATATTAGTAATTATTTATGGTATATTATGGAATAAGATAGATTGATATACACACCACAAGCATTATAACATTTTTTAAGTATGTATTTATTGATTTAAACCCAATATAATATCCAATAAAACATTTTAAAAAATTGTTTTTATATATAAGTAATCAAAATAAAAATAAAATAATTGTTAATACATAAATATTCTATTTTTCACATAGACTAGCATAAAAAAATATTTTAAAAAATCATTTTCGCTCGTGGGTTGGTCCATTTAGCTTGCAGGCCAAAGCAGCCCAACCCATCTTAACACGTGGGCCTGCTCGACTCGCTAGGCCTGTATGCCCACCTCCATTTACTCTCTAATGTTTTGTAAATGACACGGAATCAAGCAACACATGGCCATGTACCAATAATTTGTCTTTTTCTATAAATGCTTAGAGATATATATCACAAAAGTATGTGATGGTATCCAACATTAGACTTAGAAAGGCACTTTTAGGTCAATATATATATATATATATATATATTATTAATTACAAAAACATGACTTGTGTTTTAGTAGTTTTATAAACATGTGATCTGTGTCTTGACTTTTGACAAATACACAACCTGTGTTTTGATATCTTGACAAACAAGTGGCCTAAGTTTTAATTTTGATTAATACATTATCCATGTTTTGGTGCTTTTACAAATAAGTGACGTGGGTTTTGATTTTTGACAAATACATAACCCATATTTTATCATATTGTGTTAATAATATATTAGAGACTTATGACATTTTTTTTCATTGATTGATTAAATCCAATTGATAATATTATGTGCTAATAAGGAACAACCATGTATCCTTCATCTATTATAAACACAAAGTGACTTGATACAAGTTATGTATTTATCAAAAAATCAAAACTCAGATCACTTATTTATAAAAATACCAAAACATATGTCATGTATTTGTTAAAATAAGCTCTTAAGTCACTTGATTATTAAAATAACAAAACACAAACTATGCATTTGTGAAAAATAAAACTCATATCATTTATTTGTAAAACCACTAAAATACAAATTACGTTTTTATTACTAACCCTATATTTTTATATTCTCTTAAAATTTTTGCCAAAGTAGTGATTATTGTTAGTACTTCGAGCTCATGTTTACCCTTAGCAAGAATACACCATCAATAATTACTAAATCTCATAACTTTAGGTGCAATAAAGGTTAAGCTACTAATTTTAGAGATTATAAAAAAAGTTAATAACACTTTATAAAACTATTGGTTCATTGATCCAACCTAAGGAATTTTTTTATCACACCCAATACAGAGTAGAAAAGAATGATAAATTCTTATTTTATAATTAAGAATATATAGAAAAAATACTTTTCATAAATATTGACGAAGTGAAGATATAAAAATTTCCTATCCATTCTACTTTGTATGTAATAAATATTTTTCATGGTAAAATTTACGATAAAAAAATATAAAAAATAACTATTATAAAGTAACAATGAAAGATTACCAATGGGCTTTGTACGAAAATAGGTTTTTTTTTTTAAAATAATTACGGGAATATGTCAGGTTGGAAAAATGTTCCAAAATACAAAGGTCAAAGGGGCATATAATATATGCTCCTTTGACCAAAATTTCAAAATAAAGAGGGAGCATCCGGCTTTTCTGAAGAGGGCGCATGCTTCTCACAAAACCCGCCTACAATGCAAGTGTTTACTTATAAGTCCCCTAAATACACATTGATATTCGAATTTGTTACGATGCACTGCTTATGTAGCTTTATTTCATCCATATATCCAGCTAAGACATTATGACAGTAACAAATTTCTACTCATTCAACAAATACTCAATCAAACAGCAATCAACTTTAATGAAAGAAACAATAACATTAAGTACAAGAAGTTTGAAATTGCTCTAACGTGCATAATGTTAACACTACAACACCTTTTTTTTAAAACATACTTTGTAATTATAAATATCTAGTCTTGTAAATTTCTACGTGAGCATGTCTTACGATTATGAACTTTTTCCCTACACAAACTATAATTGAGTACATATAGCCGGCCACGAATATCCATTTCCATCTTATATCGCTTTCTTCTTAGCTTATCCTTTCCACATGTAGCATTTCAATCAGGTACTAAAATTAGGAAGCTTGTAGGAGCAAGCCAGTCAAGTTCATCACAAAGAGGAAGGAAACGAGTTTTATAAACCTACAATTGATCTAACCACCTATACAAATGCCCAATAAATGAGTTATTGTCTACTCTTACATGAGCACTCACAGCTATAGCATGTGAGTAAAGGATTCGATATGTCTGCCATTTGCTGCAGTCATGTTTATGATTGATAATGTCAACCTTTTGTGTCTGTCCACACCATACGCAATACGCTGGCTTCCTGTGTAGATTTCAAAGAGCTCTGTGCTACGATGGAAGCCGTTACTTGGTGTCCACTAGCCCTACCGCTCCATTTACTTTGCATTTTCACTACATATGTAGTGAATATTTCTTTCTTTTGAATACCCACCATGGCTCAAGCATACTTGGCACTTGCTTTCTCAATTCATAACACAGTTGTAGATTTTTTTTTTTTTCACAAGTGTAGCTATAGGTAAGCCCCTAACACCAATAAGTATAAAATTGTGCACTTCAACAATATTACTTGTCACATACCCGAAGCGATAGTAACCATTGTATGCGAGCATCCATTGCTCCTTTTTCTAAACACAATGAGCCATTCAGTTCTATCTGATTGAACCACTCAACTGCATCTTCGTTCATATTTACCAGTAGTTGCATGAAATTCTCAAACCTATAAGATCTTTAATTGTTAAGGTAAACAACTCTTTCTCTTTTGTTAATTCTCTTATTTCACTCCACATTGGTGTCGTTATGTTCAAAATAGTATGGTAAAACCCTAGAATTCCTATTTAAAATATAGTAGTGGTTTTTTTTATGACTTTTGTTGATTTGTTTCCCTCGTTAGTATTAGATAGCAGTAATTGTAATTATGTGCTTCGATGAATGTGAAAGATTAATGGTTGAAGTTGATATTGGATTTATGCATATCAAGTGTTTGGTGAAATGTCAAGGTTCATTAGTTGAAGTTTTTTTCACTTTCGTCGTGCAGGGCATATGGAGCTTGGACCATTGGACGATTCTGGTCTCACAATAGGACACATGTGGGTCAGAGGACATTTGGATTGCACGGGTACATCTCTTATTTTACACATCGTTTAAAGCTTCAAATGGACAATTACTAATTCTATACCTTTCTATATCATGCAGGACAGAGGAGATTAGGGGGTATGCCGCCAATTGATGATGGTGCGGCAACGTGAGTTACAGCTGCGCTGTGATGATGGGGGGAATCAGGTGGATCCACGCAAGATTCCATATCTCCAGATGGTCGGTTTCTATTCGGTTAGCCAGTTGCCATACATCAAACTCGACTAGCATCTATTGAACGTTGGAGGCTTGAGACCCATACTTTCCACATGCTGTCTAGAGAGGTCACTATCACTTTCCAGGACACGGAGGTACAACTAGGACTGTAGGTTGATAGACAACCTATCATAGGTAGCATTAATGACAATTGGTCTAATATGTATTTCGATCTACTTGGGCAGGCATTGGGAGATACGGGTAGGATAGGAAGCCGCATCAACATGGCTGGCTATCAAACAATTTTCGTGAGCTCCCCCTTGATGCACATAAGGTAACAATTATGAGATACGTCCGAGCTTACATATTGCTAATTATAAGAGGGTTCCTCTTCGCAGACAAGTCTAGAAACTTCGTCCATGCAATGTTCCTACTCCTGTTGGCAGATCTACACATTGCAGGGGAGTATAGTTGGGGTTCAGATGTCTTAGCGTGGATGTAATGCGACATATAATACCTAAAGTATTACACGCATAGGCTTCCTTAAAATAGTATGTCTATTGCAAACATTTGCTAGCCACATTTTAAATTATAAAATCCTTTAATTAGATTCTCAAAAAAACTGGATTTAAAATTTATAAAATGAACTTTACAAAATAATTCATTAACTACTCTCATGAGTAGATAATATTTTCACAAAAATGGCTGTACCATCAGGTATTTTTAATACCTCTCGTGATGGTAACCAAAGCTTTAAAAACTTAAGTTATAAAATTCGAGCTCCAACAAGCCCCTTAAAAGAATATTACATATTTCAAAAATATAAATCCAGTTCTAAACAAAATAAAATAAAACTCAATAATTCAATGGCTGTCACGCCCCATAGGGTATCCTAAAAGTAACAGCCCGCCACATACTACATAAGACTCACGAAATCCCCATCCGAGCCTTTCGGGAGTCTTGTATAGATGTAAAGCGTCCCTTTACGACAATAGAATACTCAATCAATGGAGTTAAGAAGTTTAATGCGGCATTCACTAGCCATAGATAATAAACCAAAACGCATATATATACATTACAAAAGTCTATGGGGCATTCCCCCGCAAAATAATATCAAGTCCAATTACAGTCATCCGGAGTCCTTTAGTTTCCAACGGAAGTCTAAACAAAAGCAAAGTAAACTTCTAAGGGAAACTCTTATCTTCGGTACCTGAGCTGTGGCTTGCATCGGCCTAAGCCAAATGAACTTGTGCTGCAACAAATAAAAGCTATGGGGGCGTAAGCTATCTAGCTTAGTGAGTATAAACTCCCATATCACAATTAAAACAATTCATTCAAACAAGTGATTATTCAAGTAAATGGTATGCATCAGACAAATGAGTTCGACAAACATATGACCAGCCGGAAATCATATGTGGATGGACTTGCGCCCTCCACCCCGGGTTAGCAGATTAACGAATCCTGTGGTACGACGCCGTTTAAGCTCACGGTCAACTGAACAATAATTTGTTTTATGGATCACGATTAATCAACATATTCGTTTTATGGATCACGATTAACCAACATATTCGTTTTGTGGATCACGAAAAACCAACCAATGCTAATGCTCCATCCCCGTCGTGATATGAATGAGTCCAATTGAAATTGAAGTCGAATATAGATTAATTCAATTCTTTTAGGTGATCAACAATTATACGCAAACAGTCAATATAAAATTCTAGCTAGACAAGCAATAGCTTAACACCCGGTTTCGATATTCCTTAAGTTGCATTCACTCATCAACAACAGACAATATATAACTCCCATATACCCCATCATGCATAATCATTCTTTTTATCTTTTCCTAACAACTAGTGCCACTATCATTACAATCACAAGCAATAATTGAGAGCGGAAGTAGTACTCACTCGGCCATGGTTCGCCGGTCTTTTAGTAATAGTAATCGGGTAGTAATGTATCATCTTGCTTGGGATCACCTATCAAATAAGAATAACCTAATAAGAATCTCATTACTAAACTAATTTAAGCTATACATCTAAACTTCACAAATTCGGAATTCTCGCTATTTGTGGAAGCTTCGACTTAAAACGGCCATAACTTGTTCATTTTAACTCGGAATTTCATAAATTTTATATCGATCTCTATCTACTTTGAAAGATCTATCTATTTCTAGTATTATTTTCAAGTTTTGAAAACATTAAGGTCACGGAACAGTGGGATCAGATCTGTTCCATAACCTTTCCAATTCCGAAAAATTGTTTCGCATTTGATAAAAATGTTCCTAGTTGATGATTCATGTATAAATGATATATGAATGAATTCCTAATATGAATATCATGTAATGAGCTCAATATATGCATGGTTTTGGTGATCTTTGATGATGAACTCTTATGAACTTCTAATTATTAAGAATTCTATGATGATCACTTATGCAAGCTATTCTTTCCAACTTTACATTTCCTAGGGTTTTTATGATTTTATTCTTGGAATTTACTTACCATCTAAATAAAAATGAGTTCTCAATATCTATACTAATCATGACCCTCATTTATGCATAAAAATCCATATTTTTCATTGGGTAAATATGTTTTTAAACAAGCTACTTACAAAAATCCGAATTTTGTAAATTTCCTTTTCTTGCATTTTCCTTATGAGAAACTTGTTTAATGCATAAAAAATTGAAGCTTCATTATATCTATTATCTAAAGACTCCATTTAACTCATAAAACATGCCATCTAAGCTTGGATACCAAGTGTTTATGTAGGTATCATCCTAAAATACGAATTTGACCATTAATATCTATATCAATATTTTTCATTCTAGTATTCACTACTTGTTTTACATTTTCTTATGCCTAAACTCATCTAAACTTATGAAAATCATCTCAAGGACATCTATTACATATACCTTCCATTTTCTATGAAAAATATGAGTTTTAAAGTGGTTTTGGTAGTCTTTAAAATAGGGTTCTAAAATCATCCGAATTTTCAACTAAACATTTCTAACCAAATATTTTCCTTTTCAAGTTTTTTGTCTTCTATACATGTAGATCTACCATCTAACCTATCTATACATAAACAAGGCTACATTTTTATGGTCATCAATGCATGAAAATCAAAATAACATATGAACATAAATGTAGATGAAGATGTGGATGTCTAAACATTAGATCTACTAAATATAATGCATGAATCATGAGTTTCATGGCATGAACATAAATATCTATGCATGATCTCTACTTTACTTGCAAGAACAAGGTGATATTTCAACAAAAACTCATTTAAACACTAGATCCATATCTTGTGATGGCTTGATATTCTTGTACAAGTGTTTTCATGTCCCTAGCATATGCTCATTGAGATTAAATGTGAAAACACATAAGGATAGCTTTGCCATTGCAAGATTTGGAAATGAAGCTTGAAATCAACATACCAATAGTGATTAGAGGTAGAAATGAAGAGGAAATGAGTTGTGTGTGTGAGTGTGGAAGGAGGGGTGGGGGTTGGGGGTGGGTGGGGGTTGTCACAGCACACTTAGGAGGAGAGAGAGGTTTTTACTTTGGTAAAATTTGAACAAGTGAAAAAATGAGGAGAGAGAATGAATATGAGCTTATATATTAGATGGATTAGGGTTTTAGTTAAATAAAATAAGTGAAAAAAAAAGCAAAAATGAGGGGGAAATAGGGGGGGGCGCCGGCCAAGAGAGATGGGAGAGAGAGAGGATTTGAATTTTTAACAAATTTGTATTTTATGTAATTAAAATGTAATAATTAAATAGGAAACAAAAATTCTTGGAAAAGAAAATTGTAATGAGTAGTTGTAAAGATGTGAGAATAGGGTATGGGTAGTGTAGTGTAGGTTGTACTTGTGAATAGTAGGCAAGATATCTACTTTACCGGTTGTAACGAAAACACGGAAAAATGCTATAACTGTAATTTTTATAGCTCGGAAAATTATAAAATTGATATTTTTGGAATCCTTATAAAATTACGGTTCTAATGAATATTCCGAAACATTTTTCTGAGTTCGTGGTCCTGGGGCACGCTTTTCCGTAATTGAGCTCAAGAAGGCCCGGAATTGAAAAATTTCCGAATTTAAAACTTTCAAAGGTCTAAAATATACTTTAGAATGATAATTCATATTCATTTATTTTATAAAACTTCTATTATTATGAAACTGAAGGAAAGCCGGATTTAGGGTTCCTAAGCTTCTCTCACTAGACTTAAACTGAACTGGATTAGGGTTTCATTTTTCAACTCCGGGGTTTTCTTAACTACTGAGAATACCGGGGTTTACAACGGCCCTAAACTCATTTTACTCATCCATAATTCTACAGTATCGTGCATACCCAAATCAATCAACAATATCAACATCATCATCATCTTCAATCCTCAAGTAACACCTAGAAAGAAGACAATAACAACATTAATGAGCCAAAGCCCAATATATAGTAATACAAGCAAATATGAAGTGACACACAAGCTTCACTAAATGCAATGCATCAAACAACAAGTTATTATTTTCCATTTAAAGTAAACAAATCAATACTAGAGCACTCACACTCCGGAACAAGCTAATAGGAATCTAGGGACCCTGAGTAACAACAGATACTCAGGAGGTTGATATAGGTAGCCCGTATATCTATATCTCTTATATTATATATTAAAAAACAAAAAAGAGAAAATAACCTCATTTAAGGGTCACAACCATTACACGCACTCTACCCATCTCAGTCCAAAATATAAAAGGGCCCAAACCAGTCTCATAAAATAAGCTTCGATATATTACTTTTCACTAATCAAGATAGATGTTACACCGATACCGTTTGTCCTATCGACTACCCGCTGAGTCACTTATAAATCCTCAGACCAGATTCAACGGCATACGTATAAACATCATTGATTACTTAAGTCGTCTTTAAGTTTTTAATTCATTTTAAAATGCCTATCCTAATAATTATCAAGCAAGTTACTACATACATTTTATATCATTTTTAGTTGTACAAATTGTAAACCCCGGTGATGGTGTCTATTACTTGACAGAAGCTCAAATGAGCTTATTTCTTTTTTTGAGAGAGAGCCAGTAATTCCTTTACAAAATAATTAAAGATCTCTTTAGTTAAATTAATCTTAGATTTACTAAGTAACTTTGTTTTATACATAAAAACTATGTTAAACCTAATTGGTTATAATAACAATTATATCAAACTTTTATTAAAATCCTATTTGATCAGACGCTAAGTGGGGATCCTGCTATGGCTGTGAAAATCACCCGCCAAAACACAGATAGTTCTCATTTGTCTGTCAAAGTATTTCTTTTCACTTTGATATAATATTTTACTACAAAAGCATTGTCATATCATTTATATTAAAAAACATTCATATCCAAAGCACACAAACATTTGAAACAACATACTTTTCATATAAATTAAGGTTGAGCATAGAAGGTGATTTACATCATTACTAAACCAGCCATTAGCTATTAAGCCTATTTTAACTTAATTTTGGTCAAATTGATTAGAATTAATCATTTAATCCAATTACTAAGTATTAAACTTAATCAATCTAATTCATTCAAATCCATTTAGTCAAGTTAAACTTACATTTATTAACTGAGTTCATTTTATACTTAATATTCATTTTAAGCTTAAATCCATTCTAAGTCTAGTGTGTTATTAAGCATATTACTTCACTTAAATCATCCTTAATTATATCATTTAACTAATACAACATTTTAACTATCAGTCAATTTAATTCATTTATTTATTTATTCTTTCTTTATATTTTTTTAAGGAAACAGGGGAGTTGCACGGTCTGTTGCACGCATGTTAGGCTGAAAAATATGCTCATTACACCTTCAACATGTTCAGCATGGGCTCATGCACGCTCGTGCTCAAGGCTATGCCGAGGTAAAAAAAATGCCAAGATTGCTTTGTTTAGTCAACACAAGCACGTGTCAGCCCGTGCTGGAGCCTATGTTTATCTAGAAAAATCCGACAAAAACCAAAATGTGATTCCCCTGTTTTCTTTACATAAAAACTCAAATTTTACATATTCCACTTCCATTAAAACAGCATGAAAGCATCATACAACTCATGTTCATGGCTTTTAACACTTCTATACTCAATCAACAACATCAAACACTTTCAATCACTTCATCAAACTCACTTCAACAAACCCTTTCTCTACTAATGCACAAACAACTAATCTTTTAGTTACATGCCCATATATATTCATCCTCTTTACTACAATCCAACTCATACTTACCATCAATACATCATATACAAATGTAAATAACAGCTAAAGCAAAGAAAAAATAGAAAAACTTGTCTTTTCATGCAACTTAACACTTGCTCCCCTCTACTACTAATACTTTTAGGTTGTCAAAGCTTCTCCTTGCCTGATTTCCACTTCCTATCCTCTTTTTCAACTTTGATTTCTCTTTCAAACTTCTTGAAATTGAGATTTAGAGATGATTTGAAGAAAAGAGAAAAGAAGAAGAAAGGAAGAGAGAGAAATGGAAAAGAAACGAGAAAGAGAGAATAAAGAAGGAAAGAAAATAGGGCAGGAAAATCAAAGGAAAAGAAAGGAAAAAGGATAAATTAAAAGATATTTTGAGATAAGGGTATTAAGTTTAGAACTTTCATATCAATATTTTTAGTTATGGAATTGTTTAGAAGATAATTTCAGAATCTATAAGTTAGAAATTAGGAACTTAAAATAAGAACTTAATTTAAAAAATTAATTTAGATCAAATTGTTAATCAATTTGAGTTTGGCTTACGAACTGATATTTTTAGGCAAACAAATGAACTCAGAATTGATAGGGATTAAGGATATGAAAAAAGTTTAGAGATTTACGAATCCAATAAGCATTCAAAATTGATAGGGATTAAGGATATGGGTGTTGAGCCAAAGTTTAGGGATTTAAGAATCCAGTAAGAATTCAAATAACATATTTAGGGATTAAGAATTCAAAATCTCAAATTTCAACTAAATCTATTTTTAATCTAATTATGTCAACTTGTCTAATTATATCTTATAATTCATTTGATCCAATTAATCTATATAAACTCAATTTCAAACTTAGGTGAAGGTTTGGGGCATTTAGGTGGATGTATAAGCAACTTTGCCAGGGCTCTAAGAAAGGGGCCAAAGATATAAGTGGGTCAGCCATTCTTCTTCAGATTTGAACATGGACAAACTCCTACACATCGCACCACTTCCTAAGTTTAGGATGCATGTCCTCATTGGTCTCCCTTTGGTGGCTAGATGGAGACTCTACCATGACACAACACGTCATCCCATCCATGTCGTATCAACCTACCATGATGCACTGGATAGGTAAACAGCATATGAGGTAATCATATTTTCTTTACTTGTTGTAAATTCATATTTTCGCCACAATAGAAACCAAAGTTTTGTTTGTTTTCATTATAGATAGAGTGGGATTGTGGGAGCCATATCTTGATGGCCTACTAGAAAGCCTCCCCCTCCCCCTTCTGCTATGCGGGGCAGCATAAATGGCAAGCACAAGTGTCTCTTATTTACTTCTGGATTATTGAGTGGAACCTTCCTGAGTTAGTGATCCAAAAGTTTGGTGGCTGCTAGAACTTTCCTCCATATTTCAACACTGATGCCCAACTCCATGTAATTGACTTGTGTAACACTTTTGACGCAAAGCTAGGCGGAATTGAATGGAGGTTCCATCCAGATATGGAATGACCAAGCAAATCGTTTAGTCCCTCTAGAGATGGGTATAGGGGAACATTTAGATTACTTTAGCTAGTATTGATGCGTCACATGTCGATACATAGGTCGATTCAGAGCTTTGTTCGGTCGTATGATAAGTATAGTAGTTCTAATTCTTTTATCAAACCAAGATATTGCCTTTTTGCGTAAATTTGATATGCTTGCTCTCTTTTTAAGAAAGGCAAGACTTCGAGAAGATCACCCTTACTAGTAGTGCATCTTGCATGGTTCATCTTGCCTAGAGAGCCATGCGATATCAATACCAATATAGAGTGTAAAGGCTTTTCCCCCATGTTTAGCGTGACATCTCTAATGTGGGTGATGAAGAAGAAGATGATGAGGATGAAGCCGATCTTGCAACACATCACATAGCAGACTGGGAGCAAAGAGTTGCACGACGACATGCACCACGACCATAGCCACTCCATCGTGGTCGACATTCCACCTCTTCTATTCCTGAGCAGGGACCCTCTTCATCAGTGTTCTCTTATGCGCTTACCTATACTATACCTCCCTATGACATGGGTTTTACTGGTGGATTCTTCTAAGGTACTCAATCAAATATATACAGCGGTATATTCTATTCTACCAGTAGCTATCTAGGTGATATTGGTGACATCTCAGTTAGTGTACATAATCAATTTTACATATCGGACACATGATTAACCATTGGCAAAGCACATATACCTCCAACGCCTCATAGAGAGCAATAACATGAGGGAGGTGATGTTCATATGGGAAAGAGGGTGACTCGGCTTCCTCCTACATATCAACATAGCCCGGTAGCTCCACGTGAGTTTATTGATTCATTTGAACAAGAGGAACATGATGTTATGGAAGGATAAAAAGTGCATGAAGCACAGCCAAGACAAAAGACTTCAGTCTTTGCGTGCTTTGGCTGGGCTATCTTCAAGAGAAGGAAGAAGAAACGCAACAAATGAATTGTTCATATTGCAATTATTCGAAACGTATTATTGAGATAAATTCAAACTTGTTGTTATTAATATTATTATATATTTTATTGACTATTGTTTTGCTAAATAATTATTAAATGAATTAGGAATTTATTAGTCGAATAATGTGTTGATTGGGTACTTGATTGAATTACAACTTTAGATGGAATACATTGTAATAAATTCCGATATTAATATATATTCTGAGAATCTATCAATAAACACCTACATTACTGGTGAATTGTATGAGTAGGGCGCATTCACTTTTACTTTTATATTTGAAACATTTTTCTTACCTGTTATATTTTCATAATTATTAAAAAAAAAATGCCCCTACTTTCATTCGAAAGCCGAATACCAATTCTATTGCCGTTGATTAGCAAATAATAGCATGGTCAGTTAGTCACCCCGTGCATTTTTACCAAAGGGGAGCAAAGGGTACTACGGAACAAAGCTAGTACATACGAACGACATACAGGCTCTTTGCAAGAAATTTCTGTCTCCAAAGTATCTGTACCTAGCCTCCCTCGATCGCTCTCGCTCTTCAGTGCCTCGATACCATGGCTGTTCCTTTATGGCGTAAACTCCTCTCTCCACTACATCTCCTACGACGTCGTTCCTTTTCATCGTCTTCTTCTTCATCTTCTCATCGCGAAGTTTTCGGTCCTCCACCTTCCATTACTCCTCGGAGAGTAGTCGTCACTGGTATTTGAATCCCCCCTTCTCCCCTCTCTTCATTAGACGCATTTTTTTACTCATTTACCGACGTGGGTATGGTTTTTTTTATGTGTTGTCGTACTCTGAGAATGTAAAGTTTGCAACTTTATTGTAAGAGGACAAATGGCTGTTGGTTATTTTCATTTTTCTGTGGATCCAGTGTCTTACGTGGTCATGAGTTTGTGAAAGTATGCATCTTTTTTTTTGCAGTAGAAAATGGGCAGTAGTTGTTTCATTGTTGTGCTGCTTCTTCTGACATTTTCTTGATTTTTAGTAAATTTGCTGTTAATTACTGTGAAGTTGGTCGTTTTCTTGTTTGTGCTCCAGCATACTTGCTGTGTCTAATTCCGTTAAGTAAGTATGTCTGGCTATGCAAAAAGGGTCGGGTCAATGGGTGCTGGGCAGCCAAGGCCTCATGGCCTACACGGCATAGATAGAAGAAGCAGTCCTTTTCTGTAATTATGAACCAAGTTTGATTTCCTCCCACACACTTGTGATTCAGAGCTGGCCAGAAAAATAAGTGCCATGCTCTTTTTAAGGATACATAAAAGAGTTTTTCAGACAATGACATATTTTGCCGAAGACTATTCTGTAGAACGGTAAAAGTTTCTTACTTTTTGGCCTTTTATCAATTGCCTAGTTGTGTGAACATCATGTCTGCATTGGATGGCTTGTCTTGATTTTTGATATTCTGTACTACCTTGCAAAGTTAACCAAACATGCTATAAGAGTTTTCAGCAATGCAGATGCGGGTACTATTTGTCTTCTTGTCTATGCATTGTCTTGATTTTTGATAAATTACATGTGAAGAGAACGTCTCATGATTTAGAATTTTTTTCTCAACTGTGCATCAGCTGATGTTGGAGTTAATCTTGGTTAATTTTTTTATTTTTTGTTCTCGTTTCTATTATAAGCGCAGAGTAAGCCAACTTTAAAAATGCATATATGGGTGCATGATGGATTATTCCCATCTAGACTTTCTCTGCTTTGTGTTCAGCTGATTAATAACTGGGGATTCAATTTGACTTTGGTCAATTACTTTGAATGCTTTTTGGCTTAAAGGTTTGGGCATGGTGACCCCACTGGGTTGTGGAGTGGAAACAACATGGCATCATTTGATTGAAGGAAAATGTGGTGTAAGAGCAATAACAGTTGGAGATCTCAAGATGGGTAATTTTGATAAAGAGACACAATTACATACATTTGACCAGTTGACATCTAAAGTAGCTGCGATGGTGCCCTGTGGAACTAGTCCAGATGAATTTAATGAAGATTTGTGGCTTAATCTGAAAGTAAAGCTTATATCTGGCTGTTAGCTTTTGTCTTTGCAAGAAATGAAACATAGCATATTATTGCTTCATGCAAATATATCTTGTTCACATGAATATACTGGATAACAAGTTATTGAACATGGTGTAGTGATCTGGTACATGAGCTGTATGGCTAATGCCATATTTGGTTTGCTATTGTGTTTGACGACTTGAATGCTTTGAGAGTTGTCTATAACAGTTAGAAAGACAAAGAGTATAGTATTCAAAATCATATTTCAATTCAAGAAGTGTTAAGAAACAAAATGCTTTTAAGAATCAAAATCTTCTCTGACATCAGTTTTACACTCTATTTATAGGTTATGTTTTTAATTCTCCATTTTTCCCTTAGCTCTTTTTTGTATTATTCTAGTTAATATCTGGTGTACTAACCTTTGTTAACAGAAGTGATAAATTTGTATGTTGTGCTACTTTTAGAAAAGACTGCTGTGCGCTTAAGCATGTGTGTTGAATTAAGTGCTTTCTTCACAATATTCCTTCAAAAAACAACATATATTAGATGCAGGAATATATCGCTGTGCTATCATATGTTAGTTCATTACTCAAGTGTGATTAAAAAACTGCTCAGGTGGGACCGATTTTCTCATGCCGTGGACAAATACAATCTGAACCAAAAAAAAAAAAAAAAAAGAAAAAGGAACACATGTTTTATAACCTATAACTGAAGCCTCTGTGATGATCATGGAGGACACAAGCTGCATGATCACAAACTTTAAGTGATCAAGCAATTTTTATTCTCCTTTCCCTGGCTTTACACCTGAGCGATGTCATATGAAGATATATATTTTAGTCATCACGATCAATAGCTATCATTTCTAAGTAAAACATGAACAAGTGAAATTGCCACTAGGACATAATTGCTACCTCCGAATGCAACGTTTTTTGTTTTTTTTTTTTCCTTTTTGGTCCTCATGTTTCCCATAAACTCCTGAAGATTGTGCCCTCTTATTGCTTTAGGAGCATAGATCCATTGCAAGGTTTATTAGTTATGCTCTCTGTGCTGCCGATGAAGCTCTTAAGGATGCAAATTGGATACCAACCAAACAAGAAGAGAAGGAAGCTACGGTATTCAATCGATATATTAGATAATGCTTATGAATGGGGTTACTCTGTAATGTCTTTGAGTATATATATTCATTTAACAGAATAAAAACAGGGGGTCTCTATTGGTGGTGGAACTGGAAGCATAGTTGATGTGCTGGATGCTGCACAAATGATCTGTGAGAAGGTTGACTCCTGAGTTTACAAAAATCTTCAACTCTGCTATTGCAATGTGTTTCTGATGGAATGACCTTAATGTTAACAGCGGCTGCGACGACTAAGTCCATTTTTCATTCCAGAATATTGATAAATATGGCATCTGGTCATGTGAGCATGAAATATGGATTCCAGGTGTGTATACATCTTTAAGCTGAATCATATCTGCAAATTGCAATGGCATTGGGGTGAATATGACATTATATGTCATTTGTTTCCATAAATCCGCAAGGACTGCATTTGTTGATTCATCTCTTCTTTTTTGCTTATTAAAAAATTGTTTTGTTATTACATTGCTTTACATATGCTGAATGCTGGGGAGAGCTGTCTAGTCTGCCACTTTTCTATTAAGTGTAAATATATATAATTGCTATATCACTTTTCGTGTGAAATCAATCGATGTTCTTTTTGGCTACATGATGGAGAGGTCAGACGAGTTGTCTCAGCCCATCTGCAAGCGCCATTTACAGCATAACTATTCTTGATGCCCTTTTTGAATAATCTCCTTCTTCCATGCTCCCTCAGACTAAATTATGTTGCATGTTTACCTCTTTTTGCTTTCTAGGGACCAAATCATGCTGCTGTGACAGCTTGTGCAACAGGGGCTCATTCAATTGGTGATGCTGCAAGAATGATTCAATTTGGAGATGCAGATGTTATGGTTGCTGGGGGCACAGAGTCCAGCATTGATGCTTTATCTATTGCTGGATTTTGCAGGTAAATGCTGATAGATATTTGATAGATAGCGTGGGTCATGGGTTAGTGGTAGAGTCTTTAACTCTTCTATTAACGAGCCAATGGATTATGGCCATGTGGCAAGTTATTTAAAGTATTTGAGGTGTAAATAGAGGGTTAATTAGTAGGAGAGAGGATTATGACATGCTTTTCCTCTTTAGCTAAATTGTTAGGAGCTCTAAGTCCGTGTATAGGAGCATCTTGCTCATGTATTGACCCTAGTTCCATCTAATTAGGCTTCGCAATACTAGTTCTAAACAATGAAATATTTTATAACATGTAAAATTGAAGTAAATTCTTGAAAAGAACATATAAACATCACTTGTGCATCATTTGGACGGGGTTTCTAATGATGCTTTGGAAGAAATAAGTGCATTGTAAAGAGAGTGGAGCTGCTATTATTTGATGGAAAAAATCCCATGAAATGACGCGAGTGCGCCAATTGGTAAGCATTTGGTTGTTTTTGAATATTGTCTTAGAGAATGGCTTACTTTATGTGGAAGAGGATAATTCAAGAATTGTTGAGTTGATTCTATGATGGGAAAGTATTGAAACCTTTTGAGAGGTCAATAGTGGTCATCATAAAAGAATGGTGGAAGGATATGCCAATGAGTTTAAATCTCTTCTGGCCCAAGTGCTTGGCTTGTCCGAAGAACAGCTGCTTGGATGCTTAAATGGATTGAAGGATGATATTAGAGGCAAGTTCATGCTCTGTGATAGTTGTGCGTGCAATGAGACCAGCTTTTGATATAGAATGGGAACTGGGTGTTGGTAGTGCCAATGGTAAGTTGGGCTTCTAGAGGTTGCAGGTATTGCTATTGAAAGTGGGAATCAGCCGGGTGGTTAAGTGCGATAGTTGTTCTTAGATATAGATGACTATGCTAGAGTGGAGTGGTCAAGAGAGTTGAAAAAGTAATCTTATTTTGAGGTCTAGTGAAAGGGAGAGGGGTTGTGCTTTACCAGAAGATGACACTGTTTTTATGTTTACAATAAAGCCAAGTTGACATGTAGATGATTTGTCATATTCTAGATAAATAAGTACATACAATGGATTTCATTGTAAGCAACTTTTCATTCAAACAAATGCACACATTCGAATGGTTCCCTCTCTTTCTCTCTGTTTTCAACTCTCTTTTTTCTTCTTCTGTAACATTAAGCTTGTCCTTTGAGTTCTATCAACGTTTGCAGTACTACAGGCCTGCTCCAATTTCTTTTTCAATTTTATTTGATATATATATATATATATTTTTTTTTGTGTGTGTGTTGGGTGAAGGTGGTTGGGTTTGAGATTAAGAATGCATTTTCTTTTAGATGGCAAGATGCCCTTTTTTTTTTTTTTTTTTTTTTTTGGGGTGGTAATTAGATATGTTTAGAGTTCAAAGGGTATGAAGCTATGTTGCATAAATGTTAGAAAAAAAATTTATAGATGGACTGATTTGTCCAAGTGTCTTTGCATACGATGCCTTGTGTTGCACCTATTAACGTCGTTATGCTTTCTGCAATTTTGCCTAATGTAGTTAAGTTGACTACATTCATGTATCAACGTAAAAGGAATGCTTCTTTTTATTTAAAAGAAAGCAACTCCCTACTCTCTACTCTGAAACTTATTGGATATCTTCTCCTGTCATTGAGTAGATTCTTTTTTTGCTATATAAGTGTGGGTTTTGACCACCAAAACTGTTCATATTTGTTGTTACGTATGAAAAAAAGTGTCTAATTGTTTGAAGTTGTGCTAAATTTTTTTCTACTAACCAATGTAACTTTAATATGTTTTTCTACATTTTCTCAGCCTAGCAAGTTGGTGTGTGATTGGGTGTTGGTACTTAAACGCATAGATACTGAGTTCAAAATGTTCCCAGGCTGAGCTAGCCATGTTGGTTGAACTTAGCTAGTTCATTATTGTTGCATCCTTAGGTTAAATTTCTCACGTGTGTGCATTCTTTTTGGCTATCTTTGTTGGTTTATGTTGGCACATATCACGAGGAAACCTCAATATCATATGTAAGTATTGAAGAGGACTATCAAGTGTGTCATTTTAATGTATTTCAAATATTCATCTTAGTCAGGAACTCATGACAGGGAATTTGCAGATCAAGGGCTTTAACTTCGATGTACAATTCTACCCCAAAGCAAGCTTCACGGCCATTTGACTCTGGTAGAGATGGCTTTGTGTGCGTAAAATACTCATGTTCTGTTTGACCACCTGAAGTTTTTCCTTTTTTATACTAATAGTGGGATCATGATTTTTATACAATCTAAAGAGGCTATTAAATGCAGAATTGGTGAGGGATCTGGCGTCCTGATTTTAGAGGTCAGGACAAACGCTTTGCTATTTAGGTTGACTCTTTGTTTCTTTTCTTTTGACAAATGGTGCAAGCTGGTAGTCACTGATATTTATCTAATATGATCTTCCTCTCTAATTTAGGAGCTTGAGCATGCAAGAAAGAGAGGAGCAAAGATATATGCTGAGTTTCGTGGCTACGGGATGTCAGGTTATTTCTCAAAAGTGGGATGGATAGTAGTGTCTTGTGTGATCAATGTTCAATTATCATGAAGTCAGTTATTAACCTTGGTGTTCTTAGGTGATGCGTATCATATTACTCAGCCTCATGGTGATGGAAAAGGTGCTATTTTGGCAATGACACGCGCTCTTAAACAGGTAAGAGATGATAGATAAATTTCTATCTTTATATAGATATTCTTACAAAGAGCTTTGGCTTTTGATTTAGCAATGTCATTTATTTCTTTTCTCCACTCGGTGATCATCTTTTGTAGTGGTTTTTGCATAATGATAATCATTCTTTGTGCAGTCAAATCTCCATCCGAACCAGGTGGATTATGTAAATGCCCATGCAACATCCACTCCTTTGGGTAACTTGTTTAGCCATCAATTATGCTAACATGTACATGCCCATAATTGATGGGATAAACAAACAATTATTTTCAGGCGATGCGGTGGAAGCAAAAGCAATCAAAACTTTATTCTCCGATCATGCAGCATCTGGCAATTTGGCCCTTTCTTCCACCAAGGTACTTATCTATTTTCAAGCTTATAAGCTGGCTTGTTTGTTTGCCCAGCAACAGGCTTTGATTATGCCCTTTTGTCTGGGCTTATGCTTGGAAAGAGTATACTTTTACACAATTAGAGAAAAATTCATCCCTCAGCCTAGTTTTTTTTTTTTGACTGATCCCTCATACCTAGTTTAGTTTCCAACTTTGATGTAGTGCATTATTAATCAACTAGAAAATTTTGCCAGCATGAATAGAAATTCTTTGGAAGGTTACTCATATTTGTTGATGTATTTTCTAAATCTAATACTTAGTAATTTTCTGCCATTAATTCCAATTTATTTCAGGGTGCCATTGGTCATCTCCTCGGAGCAGCTGGAGCTGTGGAAGCGATATTTACAATTTTGGCCATAGACAGGGTAAGCAGAGACCTAATTCATGCATAAAGATGACATGAACAACCACATTCAAGCCATAATCCCTCTAGGTAGGGTCAGCTAGTGAAACAATGTCATAGAATTTTGCTTTCACTATCTGTGACTCTTCCTCTCATTTGGGGTTTCAACAGGCTAATATTGGGACCTGACTTTTTGAATCAGAGTGGTACATTGATTTTTACAAAAATATCAGTGACAGTGGCTTATATGTAATCATACTGGAGAGAATCCCTTGAAAACGGTGCCACACTAGTTCCTTTCCGCGTGCACAGCAACCATGAAATTTTGCTTTTGCAACTTTTTGGGTCCTTAAGAACCATCATTTTGACGCTTTTTTTTTTTTTTTTTTTTTTCAGGGAATCGCACCTTTGACCCTAAATCTCAATACACCTGATCCAGTTTTTAGTGATGCTTTCATGCCTTTGACTGCTTCGAAGGAGATGCCAGTTAAAGCAGCATTGTCAAACTCTTTTGGCTTTGGAGGGACGAATACATCCTTGTTGTTTACCTGTCCATCGTAAAATTTTCCTACCCTCAACTTCTGGAGATGTGAAGGCAGTTTTCTCGGGGTCACTATTTTTTAACACTAAGCAGGAAGAACCTGGGCAGCTAGAACAGCAATGAAGACATAATGAACCATATAGATGCACCATTGGCTTTTGTTTCTTGATTTTGAGCTTGAAATGATTGGTAAAGCTGTCTAAAAATCCATAAATTTTGTAGAACATTCATTTATTTCTTCCATGGGAAATAAGTTAGACTATTATTGGTGGAAGAGTTTGATGTTAGTTGCAAAGGGCACTTAAAGATAGGCTGGCAGCAAATGAACTTTTTCCGCTGCTGTTAAGACTGTCCACGGTGACCTAAGTAAATCATATTTCATCCTTTACATCTGTTATTGTAATATGTTGTTGTAGGTTGTTATTTGTTCTGCATAAGGAGCTGTAAGTTTTCTTAATTTGATCAATTATTAATATTTTTTATGTTATTTATAAAACAATGATGCTTCTTTTTAATTACATAAAATGGTAATGCATTAAATGAATTTATCTATAAACGTTGATTTTCTCTTTTTACCTGCTTTTCATGAACTTATAGTTAAACATTAGCATCTATTGATATAATTTATCTTAACAATAATTATGATTGAAATAATGACTACAATAACGAAAATAATGAGCAAAGTAACCGTAAATTGTAAACCATTGATTGATAATATGCCAAATGCGAGAGGGAAAGTGCACCTTAGGAGAGAGAGCGTTTATTTCAGCTTTTCGCCGGAGAAATGGTTAGATCTCTGTCCATGCAAAATTTTTATGAAGTTCGGGAAATTTTTTTTAGATTAAGCAAAATGTTTAGTATTGTAAATGAAATTATTCCTTTAAATGAATTTATGATGTTAATATTTTTTGGTGTAATTTATTCTAATAATAATTATGATTGAAATAATGACAATAATAACGAAAATCATGAGCAAAGTAACTCGACTGACTTGTAAAACTCCTCACAAACGCAAGAGGAAACTCAAGGAGGAAAATAGAGAAGAAACAATTGACTATTAATTATACATAATGTTGATACATCTAAAAGGTGTCCTAATGCGCAGGATATAGTTACAAATCAAGATGCCTTCATGCAACCACGTGCTCTATACAGCTTATAACAATGCATTTTCAACAGACATAATGCCTCCGCAAAACTGGATGGTCATATTTCTCCTGTATTGGCTCTTCTAAGGTCTAACCTTCCGGAATTAGCACCAAATTTACGAGTACATTGATTTGAAACCTTCTGTAAGAGTAACTACTTTAGCTGAGACCTTGCTTTGCAACTTTGCCCCAGCTTGACGGATATCCTGCAGAAATGATACGACCAGTTTGTTTCTTAGCAAATTCTGAATTTGAACCATAATCACTTTACAGAGGTGAACCAAAATGTAGGTTATAGGACAAGCGGAGCGGAAGGTGCAAGCAGTATAAGTAACATTAATATTGGCTGAGAAAAAACACATGATGGCAAATCTACATCAAGGGAAAAATTTTGTGACAATGCACAAAACAAGGAAGCTCTTCTTTAGATGGGTGGAAGAGAGAGATAAGAAAATGAAACTCAAATTAAAGGGAAGCAACTGCTCAATTGCTCGACATAATAATTTGAGATGTGGTCTTGACAGGTAAACTGGCTTACCTTACGGCAGCTATCGGATAAAACTGGGGAAACACTAAATAAGCAAGAGAACTATGGAATAGTTAATAGCATATCACCTCTAATTTGTACCGGGAGGAAAAATGGGTCAATAAGATAGCTTTATTCCGCAGCCATTGAGCATTTTGTATGATCTGCAAAATTGAATATCATACTCCCCAGGTAAGCAACCAAGATAAATTAATAGAGTACCAATTTATAAGGATATGATATATTCCTGAAGTAACTTGAAAGAGTGTTAAGAGTTAACATGCCTCAAACAAATGAGTGTGGCCATGTTCTTGTGCATGTTCAATACTAACCTCTTTGTCTAAAAAAGTCGCCTGCCAATTGTCAGATTTCAGTTGATGTCAAATCTCATAAATTCAATCTTAAATCACCATGGCAACATCCAGAAAAATATAAATACTGCTAAAAGCGGCAACAACTTTGTATATTTCAAGTGCAATGGGGATGGCCTTTGAACTTTCTTGAGTCAGTAAGCATCTGTCTATATACCTTGAGTCAGGCAGATAAAGTTTGTTCGTAGTAGGATGTGATCAGTATGTGATCTCGCCATCTCCAATTCAAGACGAAAAAGTGGGGAGTGAGAGATATTTTGGCATTTTGAAGATAGGGGAGAAACTTAACCTCTATTCATTAAACGCATATAATCTTGGAATGTCTTATCAATAGTATATGGGGTTGGACTGATAGCATGCTGAAAACAAGGCAGAGGAAACTTTGTTCCTCTCGGTCAAGCCAATAAAAAATAGGCATAAATAATAAGGGGAAACACCTCAGTTATAAGAACTTTTGCCCTGAGGGCATCTGCATTCGGGGATTGAGCATATACTCTGCTGTTGTATCCCTGTGAAAGCCATCTCTGGGGACATATGGTATCTGTGATCTGTGAAACAAGGCAAAATAAAAAAATGAGTCTAATACCAATGAGACTATATTTAGATGAGAAAGAGTCATAGAAATTAAATATTGAAGAGAATGCATGCCTCAACAGACTTTATTTCTCAATTTGATTTCCTTTAAGATGAGTGACTGCTTCTTAGTTTTTTCTGATAGAGTAAATGCAATAACTGAAGAGAATGAATCAAACTTCAAACTCCATATCAAGCAGTCATAGTTTTCAAGGAACTTCAAACAAAAGCAAAGAAACACTTAGTAATATGACAGATTACAGATTCCATTTCTGCACAGCCTTCTCACTGCTCTTAGTGAAAAACAATATTAGCCCACCACCAAAGAATGTCAGTAACACATTTCATTTCGAAAGTGATATATATCTCTTTGGAGATTAATAAGCCTCTTAACAAAAAATTGGAAAAAAAAAAAGAGAGAGAAATTGCTTGCATGTTCCAATTTTCTATCATAAATTTTTTGGGTTTAGTGTAGCAAATGCGTTTCCTAAATTGCTTTTTCAGAAAATGAAATTCCGAAGCAGCAAAGAGCACTGTAAATGGAACCTAATTGCCGCATGTATACGAAAAATTATCTTCACCTCATTTATGAGAATTTGCACATCTAGCTCAAGACAATAATAACAAACTTATGGGCCTAGTTGGTTCATTGTTTTGGTAGCATTTGGCACCATGTTAAACTAGGCTTGGATAACAACAAGTAAAAAAAAAAACAAGTGAACAAAATAAACTTAAACAAATACAAAGCAAATGAAAAACAAATATTAAATAGATACAGGCCACCTAGAGATAAATATGTAAATAACAAAAGCAAACCTAACAAAGCTTGCCTGGCTAGGTATGACATGATTGGTCTTGAAAGGCCGCACCACAAGGTTGTTTCTAATTCATATGTCTCTCCTGAAACATAGCAGTATCACTCTTGGCATGTAGAAAAAGATTATCAGAAACCAGAATAACTAGGACTCCTTTGTGGAGATGGAAAGGAGAGCAATATACCAATATCCAATGCAACCAAATCAACTTTGAGTTCCACTTGGCTCATGGACCTAACAATGTCAAGCAGTTTTTCTACATCCTCTTTAATAGAGGGAGGTACAAACACTGTTGGAGGCTTCAAGTTGTACAATCCTCGAGAGGCTACATACATCGGCAACCCACCCTGGACAGTCAACATCATTAGGTCCTTCAAGCATTCAAAGCACAAGTTCGAGCATCACAGCAGCTAGCTCTGATCCTGGCAAACTAAGGTCCATACCAACAAAATCAAGAAGGAAGACACTAGTTTTACAAGTAACACCTTTTGCAAGTCATGATAATCAGAAAAGCATCGGATTCAGAGCCTAATAAAATAATCCCGGCATGATTATTGAAGAAACAAATCCAATTTATCCCCAGAGTTTGATCATATGTTCAATTCAGTCGTTGAATTTAAAGCTCCATTCAGCCCTCTCACATTGAAAATCTACTCATTGTAGCATTCCATCCACAAATTATACAGAAGATTTCTTATTTGCAGGAAACCATGAACACTGTTGACCTATAATAAGTTCACAAGAAAATGCACATGTAGGATGCACTTTGCTTCAAGTCAATTGAATAGGAAAATGTATAATTCCATTTCAGAAAAGGGAAAAAGGAACAAAATCATCTCCAATTCCTGTTCAATTTCAACATAGAAATCATCCACTAAGCTTGCTTACCCCAGAGAGTGGGGATCCAGCCCGCTTGATTTCCTCTAGAATTCATGCTTTAATAAGTTTGCTATGCCATTTGACCTCATCCTAGAAATACTAAATCTATACCACTAGCTTGAGACACCTTAATATGATCCAACACCCAGCACGGAACGGATGCCATAAGGTGCAAGATCATGCTCGCAACTCAATTTTTCCTTCCCTTTCCCAGTATACCTCATCTTCAAATGCATGGGCGTTTTCGCACACAAGCCTCCTTTTTATAACTTGACTTAAAATTTAAACTTTCATTTGAATCTTTAACTCTTTACAACTAAAACTGTGCAAAGTAGGGGCTACATTTGATGGAGACATGGAACAAGCTGCTGATTAATGACAAAGAAATTTCATCCCATAAAAGTATCAATCTTTCAATAACCAACAAAATTGCATTCCACCCATACAGCCTTAATTCCCAATAAAGCCAACAACTTTACAATTAACAACATCAAAAAAACTGAAACCAGGAAAGGTAATTCCACAAATTCGAATATTTTCCACTACAATACACCTTTACAAACCATTGAAAAAAGGGTTTGATCGATATCTTACAATATGATCCAGATGAGCATGAGTAATGAACAGAAAGTTCTGATGAATTGCCCTAGTGGGACACCTCCCGATATCGAAAGCACACTTAAATTGAGGAACAATGATACAAGTTTCGCTCCCACCAATAGAAATACCCTCAATTGAATAACCCTCAACGTCAATGCCTTTTCGGGCTACTTCGGCACGGGCTTTTCGATATTCTTCTTCTTCGATGGCCCGGTTGATTGCGGATAAGTAACCCGAACCGGGGAGGGCGTTGGGAGGGGACGTGGTGGTATTGTGAGAAGTTTGGGGGATTGGGTATGGGAGTGTATGGGAGTTGGGATTTGGAGGAAGGAGGGAAGATGGGAGGTGGAAAGTGGGGAGAGAAGAGTGTGTGGGGTGGGGGAGGTGGAGTGGTGAGAGAGAGATGCATTTTAGAGAGAGAGAGAGAGAGAGAAGGGTTTAAGGGAGGTTTTGTGGTGAGTAGCAAGGAGGGAAGAGTGGAAATGTAATCCTTGAAAGAGAGAGACTGGAGAGACAGTGTGTTTACTGCTTTAGCAGTTGATAATTTAAGTTGAAGAGATGTAGCCATGTGGATTGGAAATTATTTGATTTATATGAGAATAATTTTGGGATTAAGGAAAAAAAATTATAAAAAATAATAAATATGTTGCAAACTAAACATAACATAAAAATAGGTAAATTTAATTCGACTTTTAAAAAGAAAGGTTTGATTACAATAAACTTATATTTTTAAGAAAAAGTTCATTATTAATATGCTAAATGTGTATTTTTAAAATCTCAATGATAAATATCTCATATTGAACATCAACGTTAGGTGTTTTGACATGGTTTTCTTTTCTCTTCCTTCTCTCCTTCAGTCTTAGTAACAAAACAAAAAATACATTGAAACCACATTTTAAAAAGATAAGTTTAATTTACATTAATGTTAATTCTTCAACTACAATGATTAATCATGCACCTAAGTATAATGGCACTTAGCTATACAGCTCTTTTATTAGTCTTTACATTTCCTAAAAATCGAAAGGACTTTTCATTAAAAAAAAAGGACTTTTTAAATGATTCATTTTCCTATTGCAGGATCAAACATATGAATAAAAGAGTAACGTTATGATAAACACTTCCTTTTAAGTGTTTGTAGCTTTAATATATTTTTTTTTTTTTCAAAACACACATTTACATGGTGAAATGAAACGCAAGTCTTCAAAAATTAAAAAAAAAAAGTCATAAATACTTTAACTTTAACAAAATATTCAATTAACTACTAAATTTTGAAATTAACTAATCCGGTACTTGAATTTTAAAATTGACCAATTTAATACTTCAATAATTTTAAAATTAATCAAATTAATATCTAAAAAAACTTGATAAAGGAATTATTAGCATGCACAAAAAATTCTTTCAAATACTAAATTGATCAATTTTCAAGTTCATGTACTAAATTAATCAATTTCAAAATATAAGTATTAAATTGATCAATTTCAAAATTTAAGTACCTAATTGTATATTTTGTGCGTGATATTAGAATAAATAAACTAAATATAATTTATATAATTTTAATTGCAAAATTAACAATGCAATACCGCATGTACCATAAGCTATTTTCAATTTAACAAAACAAAGACATGGACCATAATGCCATTTAAGAAAAGTTATATATTACTAACTCGCATCTTATAACAATGATTTACATTATTTATACGTGAATTATATATACTATATGAGATTTATGCTTATATATAAATCTCATACAATACATATTTATATGTTAGCATAAAAATCATATCTATTAAACGTAACTTTGCTTTGATGTTTTGATAATTAATTTTATATAATTTTTATTTAGTTAGGCCAATAATCATACAATTTACTCCAAATCTACAATTCTTTTCCAACTATATGTTTGCATAGGGAATCAAACCTGCTATTAAAAATGAAAAAAAAATGAATAAATAAATAAATGAAACCACCATGGTTACCTATAAAGTGTCAACTACAAATTTGTAAATAAATCATAGATTAATGATTTCACTTTCTTAAACAAAATTACAATAGGATGGTCCTCGGATGAAACCATATCAAGCCAATTACCTTATAGCCAAGCAGTATCTACCTAATCTCTTAATCAAGATATCAAGTTTGATTTCCCTTTCGTTGTAACGAAAAAAGGAAAAAAAAATCAAAAGTAAGCCAGACTGAACCTTGCTACAAGTAATTTGGTCTATTTCTTAAACTGCACACTCGAGTGGTAAAAGACATGAACACTACAAAACTATGATACAGCACTGTACAGACTCTAAGAGGGACATGAATCTAAAAACAACCTAAACATGGGCTGTCTGTGCTTGTCCCAATTTGTATGAAACTCCACAGGTCCATATATTTATATAAAGCTTCACAGCCAAAATTTTGCGAATCTGCTGTTAACATAACTGTTAAAGTTGTATGTTTCTGCATATGATACATCGGCGCATACTGTAATCCTTGAAGTTGTGCAGATATTTCAGCATTGTGAAGAGTGAACCCATGGATGATGGGCAAAGGAAAGCCTTTTCCAAGATGTGCGTTTGCATATGGTAAGAACACAGTTTCAATGATCGTCCACATTACAGGCTGCAGAAACAAGATGAGTCATTACACACTTCCAGTACCCGAAAGAAATAAATGACACTGAATTGAACTGGAATGGGCAAAACCTAATTAAGGAGATGGAATGCAAAGACAGATTTGGAAACAAAAGTTAGAAGGCAAACATAATATGGTTCACCTGAATTAGAAACACTCGCAAGTTACCGATGTTGCTCCACTTCAGTGACATTGAGAAGTCGTTCAATTTTACGCTGCCACCAAGGTTATTCCCTATGATTTTAACTGAACCTGAGCCACGGATTTCCTGGTGAAAAATTGGAAAACCCAAATGAGTGTATCAAAACCTATCCAGGCTCCAATATATAAAATGGAAGATTTGTTCATCAATGATAAAAAGATGCATGAAATTTGTACAAATCATAATATCTACAGCCTTAGTTTACAAATTTGTAAAAGCTTTGTGGAAAATCATCACTAAATGTATATTTTTGTTGGATAATTCATCTATCATAGTTCCAGTATATTTTCTTGCATAGTCTGCCGTCATGTTAAAGTACATTGTCTGTTGATATCTACATGAGCCTGACTAGTCAAGAAAACTTATTCATTGATTCTCAGGGACTCCCAAGTAGGAGTAATCGATAAATTCCCAGCATGAATTTTGACCCATCAACTTCAAATGTACTCATTCAGCCAATAAAGAAAAATGCAGAAATAGGATTGTTCATCACATTGTCTCCTCAACTAGTTATCTATCATCTACACAAAAGTGAGGTCATGTCATCCTTCCACTACAGGTTGGAAAAAGATTTCCTTCCCTGCAAAAGAGATCTAGTAAACAACTAGAGGACATCAAATCATCAGGACATACCAATGAGATGCATGCAACTGGGATCACCTCGCCTGCTTCCAGAACATCAATTATTAAGTCCACGTAAACAGTGGCATCGATCTTATCATCTGAAATCTTTATATCTGGGGGTGAAGATAACGAGATATTCATATTCATATCATCATTTGGATATTTCTTGTATAACTGAGGAATGATAAATCTCCATCCAGCAGTATTCAGAAGAGACTGGTCAGGTATTTTATCCACAGTCCATTGCATGAAAGCTGCCTGCCACAAAGAAATGGATTAGCACCGAAACCTTTGATAACAGGAAAGACAATATAATGACCATACTCTTCTGAGGGTTCATATTGATACAAGAAAAACATTTACCAGACTTAGTGGAATTTAACAATAGAATCCTAATAAAAACACATACTAGACAAGGTATACATCCAAATAATGTCAAAGTAAGACACATCTTTTTTCCTTACATTTTGCCAATAATTGAAAAAATCACCAGCTGTCATTGAGCATGAATATAAACATAAATCATTTTATGGTCTGAGTTGCAAGAGGTATGTGCAGAACTTACACTAGAAACAAATTTAATCACTAACTGGATGCAACCAGATAATTCAGCATGCAGTTAATATTATCTCAGAATTCGATAGCTTCATGAGAATGAAATGAACTATCAACTAATTACGAACATAAAATTTCAACTGCAATGCCTTTTAGATATCAGATGATCAGATTCTATTGGATCATGGATGAAACAAAAAGAATATCTGAGACATCCTAAACCACACTTCAGAAAAAAACAAACTGCTACCCATAATTTTATGCAATAATCAAGGGCAAAAAAACTAATTGATGCCTCACCCTCGAAAAGCTGATGAGTAAATCTTTAAGGAAAGTAAGAAGTATGCTGCTGGATCCACAATAATACTTAAATAGAAAACAGCTTTAAAATTCACCTATTGATAAGTTCTGTGAATTTCAGGTCACAGGTCTTTCTTTCCTTTTTTTTTTTTTCCTCCCTTTTGTTGGGAGGGGGGTTATAACTTAATTTCATTATATTCAATTTCCTGCAATACCAAGATCATGAAACCTCAGATTGCTATGATGAGAGGGATAATGGGTCTGTATACTTACATCATAATACAATGATGATGCAGACCTAAATACAGCTTCATCCAATGAAATTCCAAGCATTTTAACCGGATCTTTGCACTCAACTGAAAACTGCTGATTCATGTTGTACAACTTGCGCATATATACCCTCTCTCTATTGGTGAATAACCCATTGATTTCAAATCCAACTGAAGAATTGGTCAATATTGGGTCGCTAACAAAAGTTACATTCAAAGAAGCATTATCATCCACAGGAATCTCTTTTGGTAGAGTTTGTAGAACAGAATCAAGCTTCGATATTCCTTCTTGAAGCTCTTTTGTAATGGCATTTTCCACTGCAGATCTTATTTTCCCTTCAAATGCATCAACCATTCTGGCAGGGGCAAAAGCAAAAGGTTATCTTTGAGAAAAGAATTACCACATGAGAAAAAGAGCCTTTGAGATGACACCAGAAAGTGGATTGATTTTCTTTTTAAGTGGAAGTTAGCTAGAAGATGAGTAGAAAATCCCTAATTTTATATGAACATCTGGAAGGGGCAAAAACGGAATATGGACTATGTCAATGAAAGCCTCCTGCAGGAAGTGATTTCAGTTTATCTCGATAGTAACACATGATTCCAGAGAATGCGATATATAGTCAAATTACAAGATGAAGATAATTCAATGTTGCCAGACATTCATTTATTGATATTTTTATAATGACAGAGTTACAAATTCACGTGCAAAAAAAAGCTAGGATACAGCAATAAACTTGGCCTCTTTTAATGATGCTAGAGCAACTTAGAAACATGCGATCCATGGTTTTCAAACTGCTCTACACGTGCATTAAAGATCGAGGATGCAACGTTATTCTTCCACAATTCTTCAAGTTTGTTTATAGCCATGGCCCATGAGAAAAGGTAATTCTAGAAGGAGCCCAATTCCATTGTTTACAGCCTTTGGTGGAAACTTCAAATGGACGCATCAGATTTTTTCACTTATTCAATCAGGTATTTCATGTTTCAGAATCAAGTACTAGAAAAGGAGAAGAGAACTGAAGTAAATGTCCTTCGAGAACTTGACTTCTCAAATTGAAGGGCAAGTGCAAGGCAAAAAAGGAATTATTAGCAGATAACATTTCAAAAAATAAATAAAGAAATAATGCCCTCAGGTTAAACAATGAATCACATTTTAGAAAACAAGTGCTCGAGTATGAAGGTATGATTAACGTCAGATAGATTTTTCAAACATGATAACTTTGACAGCAGGCAAACCTTAGTCAATGTTTACCGCAACAGCTCTTATAATAACCTTGTTTAATTTAAAGAATATATTCCTAAAACTAACAGCAAGTATAGTTGTTAATAATCTCAAAAAGAAAATCTGAGCATCTTCAACAATTAAATTTTGCCAATAACAAAAGCAGTCACTTAAAGATTATTGCATTCCCATACCCTTGATAAAGCCAAGATGCCCCTCCATCCAGATGTATTGATATGTCATTGACATAACAACCACATTCCAGACTGAAAGCTTTAAAGTTCCTTCATGGCTCTCCAAGCCTACGGTAAGCCCCACTTCCATGCCTTCAACCTTTTTCAGAAAAATCACTCCATTAGGTAATACACACAGCAAAGAGAGTGGTAAGAACAGAAACTATGAATCCATGAGAAGCAAATGCATCAACTTGACGGTAAACAATGGTACAAGTTAATCTCCAAAAAGTAATAACACAGATGTATTGCTAAATATCCAAGTAGCTAAAACTAAAATGCAGAAACACCAAACAGTGTCTCCTTCTCACAGAACGTATGACAACTGGAGTGTGTCATGCCTAAAAACCACATATACTAGAATAATACAACAACTATTAGTACAACCATTTTGTCTCTTATCCCATCAAATAAGCAACAACTCCTCCAAGATTTAACCATATCTTTGTAAAACCATATAGAAGCAATTACCCTAAGAAATTCCATATAGAAAGTGCTCCTTCAAAATCTTGTCTAGGTTTTCCTTCCTTAAGCTGCCATCTTCCTCTCGTATCATGAATCAGTCACATCTTTAATCACTTCCTATCCATCTCAAGCAGCATTTTTTCAACCTATTGCCTGTTGGCACATCACCAATTTTTCCTCATATATCTATTTATCCACCAAAAATTTTTCATTTAGCTGTTTTCATCTTCTGTAATCATACAGGTGGGATCTCCAAGATCATAAGCCCCAATACTAGGACTTCTATCTCGGTTATGAAGCAATCTATTCAATCCCATCATCAAGCCTTTCCCTACCCAAGGGCATAATCACTGCTTTATTACTGGATGAAGTCAGATTGACTCCAGCTTCCCCCCTATGAAACATAATACATCCAACCATTAGGCCACTCATCTGCAAAACCTCTCCCAAGTCATTGCACAAGTCTCAACAATATCAGGATATTTCCATGCATACCTTACTAATTCTATCACCCAATTGAGGCAATACGTGACAACACATCAGACATGAATATTCAAATTTTGCATGCTCGCCATAATAACTTAAAACACTAACCAGTGAACTTGTGGTGTAGGTCTCACCACTCTACTAATAGCACTAAAAAAGGCATATTTAATATATAAACTAACCAATCCTCTCATTCCATATATCCAAACTCTTCACAATAACTACCAGCTGCTAGTTACCACAAACTGCACCATATGCAGAGAAGGGTAGCAGCTGGCAGCTGATGGCGCTTACAAAGAGCAAACTCATTTTACTTATTTCCCATCAATCATCATTAAGTCCCATGATACTATGAAGACAGCACAGGCATATGGCAGCTGGCTGCTACTGCTACCAGCGCCACTCAACACCATCTATCACCGAAATCTAGTACTAAGTAAGCACAGTCCAGTTCAATTTCAACCTTCTGTTTATAAATAAAGAAGAAAATTCAGTTGGTTTGCCTTAGTTCAGCTATACAAACCGATTTGTAAACCTATCCCTGAACCGAGGAACAGAAACAGAATTAATTTTCATCCTCCAGTTCATTGCCCATCCTTCTAATTACAACTATTCTTTGAACACGACAGGTCAACCCCATCTATCACCTTGCAACTCTTTTCGATCATATCATAACACTAAACAATTATAAAGATTCTATTCTCCATAAAACAAACACATCCTAAAGCACAAAACTTATCAATAAACAAAACTAAAAGAACAAACTTTCCATTCAGAGATCTTCGACCAATCTTAAAAACACAAAAGGAACCTCGTACCAATTACCAAGTAGCCACTAGCGGACACTAATTATCCAAACCTTACTACTAATTGCTTCAAATGTTACCTGAACAGAAGCAGTTCCTTTATCCGAAACCTCAACAGGAACAAGCCAAGTACTATACGAATACCGCCAATTCATACTCAAATTGCCCGTAGTATCCGACCCAATAATCGAAACGCCGGAATCACCCGGTCTAACATAGGAAACCGGAACACCGATCTCGTATATGGTAATATTGGACAGTTTCATCTCAACATTACCCACGAGTGGGATTTTGATTGTTTTTTCGATGGCGGGCAAGTGGAGTGGAACGATTGAGGAAATCGCTTTGGTTATGAGTAAGTTTTTATGAAATCGAGACCCGGTTGGTTTATGAGAATGGAAGTGAAGGAGGAAGAAGAGGATTGGAGAGGATGAGAGGGTGGGATGAAGAGAGAAAAAGTTGAGAGGAAGATGAGGAGGAGAGTGGTGGAGAGGACATTGATGGAGTGGGAGAGAGAAAGAAAGAGAGTGAGTTGACGCAAGTTGCAGAGTTTCCTGATGCTCAAGAAGAAAGAAGAAGAAGAAGAAGGGGAAAGGGGTGAGAGATTGGCGTTGCTGTTAGTGTAATTAGTTACGTGTCTTGAAGTACAAGATCCGAGAGGCACACCTAAAAGATGCGCAAAATGTTGTATTATAAAAATATTTTATTGTTGGATTTTATGGAAATGTTGATGTAACGTTTATAGTTGATAGCCAAATGAAAATTATTTTCCAAGAGTTTAGGTTAGGCCATTTTATTGAAGTTTCTTAATATAATAAGCTAACTAATAAATCAAGTCTCTTAAGATCACAAAATTAAAGCTTTGAAAATTTGTTAAGATTTTTTTTCAAGACTTTAAAATTATCGATAGCTCAAACTAGTGAGATAATAATTATCATTGGATTAGCCTCGGTTATGTTGAGTGTATGTTAGTCTTACAGAACAAAACACTGTTAGTGGGACACTAAGGTTAGGTTAGCAAGCTTGCTTCGATACCTTGGTTAGTCGGTATGTTTATGGAAATGCGAGTAATAATGGTGCATGAGAGTTCAAGTGATATTACTATTCATGTAGAGTGCGGTGACATATTTAAAGCGGATTGATTCTATAGAGAATCATTTTAGTAATTGGTCTTATGAGCTAGTGATAAGTCCAAAAGACTAATATAATAAGAGATATCGTAGGGAGATTTAACTTGATAAACTCAAAACAGGAATCGTCGGACTTGTTCATCTTGCTCTCAAACTAATTTGGTTATATCGTGCAAAAAGTAGACTCCAAAGTATTTTCTTTGTTAGTTTGGGTTTTATTTGACTGAAATGTGCATTAAGCCTTTTATATTGAAAATAGTCTTTTTTAAAAGATTAATGGACTTTTTATATTATAAAAGCCCACATGCTCTTCCAGAGGCAATTTGCAAGCCCAGCCTATTACAAATAAAATAAGGCTTCAATCTCAACCCATCGAATCCTCGATAATGATCTAAAGGCTAATATTAGCCTCCAACATCTATAAATAAAGGTCTCTCTTCTCATTTCGGGTAATTTTGCGTATTGCTAAGATTTAGAGCAACGTGAAAACTCTGCTGAAATAACTTCAAAAAAGCCAAAGCAATTACTTCACAAAGAACAAGTCAAGAACAATCAAATTTATCTTATTTGATCTTCCGTCACACTCGTGCACTCAATAAACTAGGTTTTCTTATTCTTCTTCCCACATCTCTCTCGTGACATCTATATAAATGTCATCAATTCAAACTTCTTTCAGGTTGACATCACGTTTATCACACGTGATCGACCAGCTAGAGCAACCCCATCATACAGATCCTGGTAGTTATGCGAGTCATGGAATCATTGGAGGGTGGATAGTTTGCAATGGTTATTAACGACATAGGGCGAGCCCATTAGTCCATGTTTTGTCATGCCAAGCCCAGGTCGCTAGAGGAGCTCTGCTAAGTGACTTCGGGTCGAAGACCACTTATCTATAGTATTTGATAGTTTGCTTCCTAAGCAAGGCAGTTGGTGTTCTTAATAAGCTCTAAGTCTGCCAAAGTAGACAGGCTTGTGCCAAGGGCTCTACCCTTATAGACAATAAGCTAGACTGACTCTTAGAGGCCCATGATTCATGTTTAACCATCAACATAAATGAAATTGAGAAATTTTAAAAGGAATGATTCATAAAATTTTAGCTAGTTATATAAGAAATCCAAAAGGTTCACTAATGACAATACTTTATCATTTTATGTTAGATTTATAAAATATTGAAGTCGATGAGGAATTGTGTAAGAAGGACAAAATCAATTCAAGATTCATCCACCAATCTAAGATATGGGAATAAACTTCAAGGTCCAAAGCAACATCATTCAAATTGCAGCTATATTGGTCTAAATTCATGAATTATTATTATGGTTATCATTACCTAAGGGTTAGTAAGTAATCTCTTTTTAGAAGGTACTCACTTGTACCCTGCTCAATATATTTGGGTTCGAGTGGATATTAAGGCCACTAAATAAAGCATGTGTACAATTTTTAGAACTTGCTCTCATAAAATGGATATAGGTACGGAGTCTTCTTAACCTATATCCACTCTATAATTCAAGTCTAATATATAAAGGATACAAGTTCTTAATATTATGTACTTATCCTATTAATATTATATAGTAATGTTAATATATAAGATATATATAATAATATTTTTTTTTTTAATTTGTGACTACTTCTATTTAATATTATTATTTATAGACTACCTTCCAAAAATTTTTATTATAAAGAACTTTTATATTTTGTTTTAGAAGAACTTGTTATTTTTATTTTAGAAGAATTATGGTTGTGTGTATGTATTTGAACTTACAAATTATATAGAAATATTGTGTATCTTTTAAGACAAATTAATATAAAAGTAGCTTGAAAAAAAAATTATTTTGAAATTTGTTGCATGGTATACGATTTTGTTTGACATCACGTAAATATGTATTACAAGTATTTGTCACCTATTTCGACTTTTACGTATAAATCGATTGCATACTATAAAACTTGTGATATTAACAAATACTTTCAAAATTCCTTTCCACCTTTTACATATTATACGAAACCATATCAAACACTATACATTTAAAGTTTAAGAAAATATATATATATATATATATGAAGATTCCATAAAAAAATCTACAAGTTCTATAAGGTATCTTGTATCCTAAAGGTTTACAGGATATAGGCAGGTACAAAGTGTACAGGTTAGGTTTCAGATACAAATTTAATACTATGTGCCTAATTGGATAGTGTTTCATGCTTTACTCACATTATGCCGACTACCTCTATCATTACCAGTCTTATTACTATACTCATTGTTTTAGTTAAGGTTAGGTCCCACACCGATAATATCATGCCCCTAAATAATCTGTGGCACTAATGGTTCATCTTATAGCTTACTTGAGTAGAGCATAAGACAAAAATACTAAAGGCATTTCTAATAACTTTTAAACTTAGAAAAAATATTTAATTAATTTCTTTTTCTTAAATAAAAATGGTTTTATGAGTTCTTTTGTTATTAAATTACCAAAAAATTGGTTAATTCAGTATACCAAAAGCCTCATAATAAGTAATTAGAACATCGGCATAAAAGTTGCATCAGATATGATTTAAACATAATAACAACCAATATGTACTTAAGACTAGAATGTAGTTTAGGCTAATAGTATATAAAAATTATCAAAAGCCTCAATCCAAATAGTTAACTCTCTAATTATAACGCTTTAAGCCTAGAGATATTTATAGCTCGCCATATGCCTGTATTTAATTGTAGGCATGTTAAGACTCGAATCTACTAAATACCTTAATAAATAATATACAATTCTACATCACACTTTGTAAGGATACTTTACATATAAACATATCCATATTAAACTCTCTCATGAAATTAAGAGTGGCAATAACACCATACATATAATACACTTACGTGGCTCACAGAGATTACTAAGCATAATAAGTAATCCAACATTGGGATATATACCTAACAACTATAACACACTAAATAGGAAGTATTATAATTAATAACACATGGCCAAAAAAAAATTAATATAACACAACTAAGAGTTTTTGTCTCCAATACAAAGTATAAAGTACTATATATCAACAGGGCAGCCCTCATATCTATTGCCTTGCTCATAGTCAATCGCGATATCACAGCCCCAAATAGGCCAAAACTTAGGAGCATTGTACCTAAAAAAGAGAAAACGATCAGTCGAAGCATTGTATGGTATACCAACAGTCATGTACTGATAAATCGTCAATTACAAACTTACATCCAATTACATGTTACATATGTAGTAAACAACCATTCAATTATCTAAGTAATTTAGTTCAACAACCATAAAGGGCATAGCTCAGTATCTCGATTCACAAGTAAGTTTACATATATGCATATAGTGGATATTATGTATTTACTAATAATCACAATGTTACAACCACTAGTATCTGCCCCCATCATTTCTAGGTGTAACTCCCTTTGTGATAAGCCCATACAAAAATCATCAGGTCGCCGCATTAATAGTGTGGATAATCATCATCTATTAACAACAACCATGCACACAACAAATATATTTGAAACCATGTATTATCAAAGCTTGATTTTATGTCAACTATTCTAAATAATCACAAGCAACAAGTAAGGTATACACATACTTGAAACATTGATTCCTTGTAAACTCTAAAACCTTTTAAACTTGAGTTACTACATGGTTGATTACACTTCTAAACTTACCTATAATTCACTTTTTTTTATAATTCTCACCCTTATATAATCGTTGGTGGAAAAGAAAAGGCAAAGAAAAAAAAGTGAGATATTAATTTTAAATGAGAATTTGGTAATTAATTAATAATATTTAGGTTTTAGCTTTAAAGTAACATTAAATTTTAAAGAAAGGAGTTAAACAAGTTTCCACTACTTTTAAAAAGAAAAAATATGAGTTTAAAGAACTTATGTTAAACAAGATCTGAACATGGCCATGTTATAAGTCATGTTCTGAACAAAAGCAGAATACAAGTTGAAACATGTCTATATTTGAGGTTATGTTATTTACCATGGGTTTGAACATGGCTATGTTAGAGATCATGTTTGAAACAAAAACATACCCAAGTTGGAACACACCTTTATGAAGTCATATTCTTTAACACAAGTTTGAACATGTTCATCTTAGATGTCGTGTTTTGTACAAGTCGTGTTTGCCTAGACAAAAGTTTTTGCAAACGTTACAAATCCATACTATATTCTCATTTTAAATATTAAACTCATGTCAAATCATCTTTCATACCTCGTTTGAAAAATGAATTTCATTCAAACATAAAAAGCTTATTCATTAAGATCCATTATCTCAATTGATTCTCTAGTTGAATTCTTCTTCCACGTCTAGATTACCAAAAGTTTCCAAAGTCAAATTATTTTCCAACAATAAGATTGAAAACCTATTGCTTTAACTGTTTAACTCTTGAAGGCTCTAAGAAAACACCAAAACTCAACTATATGGCATATTGGCCAATAAGAATTGTCAAATTTCAAGATAGGGTATCTTACCTTCAAGATTTTTTGAAGTTGATTGTATTAGGAGAGAACAATCGTTGGTTGTTGAATGGAAACTACTTGGAAAAAAAATAAAGGGTCTATTTAGCAAGAAACAAACCAGACACAGATCATATACAGATGACAAACAAATGATCTTACCCATGAAAAGATTAAACAAACCAAATACAAATGACAAACAGATGTATATATAGATACAAATGAAAAATAGACAATCTAATAGACTCTAAATTTTTATTTTTATTTTATTATTAACTAAGTTATTTCATTAATATTCCTCCTTTACATCGAATGCCTCAAATTTATCCTCATCTTCAAGTCCATATCCCTACATATCATATAAAAAATTGATAACAAAATCATGGGTACTTGGAAAAAAAAAAAGAAGTGATTTAAAGTCTAGTACGCAAAAAAGAAAACATGCATTATATATACATGCAATTCTATTGTGATGCAATAAACATTAATTTGAATATCTAATTTATGCGCGATAAGCAATGCAATAGTACTAATGACCCTGAGTAACACAAGAGGGAACATATGTTCTAATATTACTGTAGCAATATTAGGGGTCAATGAGAACACATGACTTCTCATTTAAAAAAAAAATAAAAAGTTGTCTAATATAAGGTTCACCATCGTTATTTAAACACTATCATCGTAACACAAGTTTATGTAATATTACATGGAGTTAAACTCAAACTTAAGATTTTAAGCTTTGTTGAGCTCAAGCTTAGCTCAAGTTTTGCAATTTTGAGTTGAGATCGAGCTCAAACTTAGCATTATACCATTTCAAACTTAACTTGTTTATAGCTTAGCCATAATGAGGTGGCCTGAGCACTTAGTTGTCATGTTGGGGTTTGAGAACCTAACAAGGGTGTCATTCATTGGCTCAAGATAATTAAGCACGAGTAGCATTCCTTATTAGCTGAATATAAGTTAACCATGTCACGCCCCAAAGGGTACCCTAAACGTGACAGTCCACCACACCCGATATTTAAACTTAAGTATGACAATCTTAGTCATCTCATAGGTTTACATACCGAGTGTAAGGTGTACTTACACAAGTTTTAGGATTACACTTTGATTCGAGTAGTCTTAAGAAAGCATACATAACATCAAGAATATACATCACAACAAGATAAACAGTTAACTTTACAAAAGCCAAGGGGGCATACCCCCGCCAAAATAATAGGAGTCTACATCGTTTAGCTCCATTTACAAATATCTGAATCTACATTAAAGAGATTTTCCTAGAAGTCCATGCCTATACTAGGTCCCGACTTCCTCAAAAGCTCTTTAATTCCATGTGATAAACCTACACAAAGTGTCCTCTCGGAACATCCAAAAATAGGAGCACTACAACAAAAACTATTGGGTATAAGCTAATGCTTAGTGAGATTCATTTTCCAAGTAACGTACTCGACCAAGCTAAAATATCTATACAATCAAGTTATAATTTAAGCAACCATATGAATGCACAAGCAAATGGGCAAGCAAGCATATAACTTTCCGGTAGTCATATGTGAATGGATTTACGCCCTCCACTCAGGGTTTGGGGTAGTTCATAAGTCATGCAACTACAGTTCCAAAGTTGGTCCATAAGACATGCAACCATAGACCCAATCTTAAGTGAGGTGGTCCATAAGACATGCAACCATAGACCCAATCTTAAGTGAGGTGGTCCATAAGTCATGCAATCATAGTTTAATTATTTGAATGGGGTGGTCCATATGTCATGCAACCATAATCCCCTTCACTAAGGACCCGCTGCCTCCCAAATACACCTTTATCCCACCAAAGGCATACTCGACAATGATATGTGACTCACCACGTATTATGCATGTACAATTTATTCATATAATCATGATATATTAATTAGATAATTTAAAAGTGACCATACAGATTTCAGACACTCCAAATCTATACTAGCTCATACAAGGTTATTGCAACAAAGCTTGCCTCGATATACTTATCGTTCATTCATGTAAGTTTAGATCACCAATCATTCACAATTTTATCTTTTCCTAAATCTAATGCCATTACTACTACAAGCACACCCAAGAGCATAATTATTTGAGAAATGAACTCACTTGTCCATGTAGTGAAAATCCACTAGTCGTAATAGTCCTCGGGAAGTGGTAACCCGTCCTCCAATTCACCTTAAATACAAAGAATACCCTCAATGAGTATCTCTTATGAAGTTCTATTAAACTTAACAATTTTATTTACTAAGTTCGTCAATTTCCGCCTAGGTTGAATCTTTAACTTAAAAAGGTCATATCTAACTCATTTTAACTCGGAATTTAGCTTATAATATACCGATTTATACCTACTTCGAAAGAGCTATCTATTTCTAAAGTTAATTCAAACATTTAAGATCATTTAAGGGTCGGAAACATACTGTACAGTAGGGTTGCGAAAATCCAAGATTTGAGCCTTTGTGAAAAATTTGTTATATCTGTTCTATTTAACTACTTAGACCAACTCATTTTAGTCCTAAACTTGCAAGGAGATTCTCAAAACAAAATTAAGAGATTACACACTTATCTAATCCCAAACATAAAGTTCAAATGAAACTTCTAAGAATTCATTCTCATAAAACCGAAATTTACAAGTTGAAACTCATTGTTTTGTTTTGAGTAATTCCTTTGCTAAAACTTACTTAGTTCAATGAAAATAATTTTCCTATATTATATATTATCAAAGCATTCCATTTTCAATATAAAATACTTGTTTTGAGATCTAAAAGAAGGTTTTAAAAATTGGTCTCCCCTTAATTACGAATTTCCCCTTTGAAGTTTACAATGAAGACAAGACCTAAATTTTGTCTTTTACAAAACACTTGATCTAAGCAATACCTTTTAGGAAAACTCATTTAAACTTATGAAAATTCATTCCTTAAGATATCTATACCAAGAGCCCTTTATATTTTTGTCTAAATCTTCATTTTAAAGTTGGATGATGGGTTCCAAAAATGGGTCTTGGTCTAGATCCGAATTTTCATAAATTTATTTTGAACATATCTCTTGAGAAAATTCATCAAAACTCATGAAAAACAACCCATTACATATTATATCTTAAGAACCCTTCATTTCTTGAACAAAATCCTCATTTTTGAGTTGGAAAACATGTTTTTATTTTAGGTCTTTGTCTTGATCCGAAAATACAATTTTTGTTTTTGAAAATAAACTTTGAAAATCAACTTTGATTCTTGTAAGATGAAGCCTTGATGATATACATCCATCAAACCTTCATTTTCTTAACAAAAACTTCCATTTTAAGACTTGAAAGAGGGTTTTTAAAAGGGTGCCTCCACAAGTTACGAATTTTGCTTTTTCATTCAAACTCAAATCTAAGATCTACTCAACATTCAACCATGAGAACATAAGAAAAACTTGGTAGTAAGCCTTAAACTTCTAGATCTACACATAAACATAACTAAAGCTTGGTAAAATTCTAGATCTACAAGTTATCACATAAACAAGAAGATAAACAAGCCTTCAATATAACAAAAATACTAAGAAAAAGAGATCATCATCTAGAGGAGTGTTTCAATTCTTGGCATCATCATCCATAGCTTTTGAAGCTTGTGGAATGTCCTTTGATGCATGAAACATCCATATTATCATCCTATAACATCTTATGAGAGCTAAAAGAGGATGATTACCTTAAATATTTGCAAGAAAAATATGTGGGAGTGTGAAATGGAAATGGGGGCAGCTTGTTTATTAAGAAGACAAGCCAAGAAGAAGAGAAAAGAAAGGGAAAAAGAGAGAGGAAAAATGTAGGGTTTGTAAAGATGAAAGAGGGAAGGAATGAGATGTTTAAATAGAATGGAAAGTGTGTTAAATAATTAAAAAAAAATAAACATGCAGCTGCACAAAGGGAGGGGCTGGCGTGATTTTTGAGTGGTGTAGGGGGGTGGTTTAGTTGAGTTGAAATTGTAATTTTGAAAGTGTAACTTGTAGCTTCCATTTCTAACTAAAAGGAACTTTTAAAATATCAAATAAATAATAAAAATAATGAAAAGTGGCTAATTTATGGGGAATGGTCAGCTGCAATTTTGGGAAATGGGAGTGTAAGAAAAAGCAAAAGAAGACATAATAATGTGTAGTAATGATAATAGATGTGTACTTAAGGTATGGGTTGATAAAGTGGCTTTTTGACTAAGAAAATATATAAAATAAATTAAGAAAAATATTTTTATTTTAGTGGCAGAATTTTTATGATTTAAATAAAATATTCAAATAAATTATTTTTAGAAATTTAACAATTAAGTTACCGGTAAGAGTAAAATAAGCTTATATGAGCTATAACTGATATTTTTAAAATCCGAAAAATTATAAACTTGATATTTTTGAAATCCTTATGAAAATACGAGTCTAAAAATATTAAAGATATATTTTTAATTTTTCGAGCCCCGGGACACGCTTTCCAAAGCAGTATCCAAACGGGTTCGAAATAAGCCGAAAATAAACCAATATGATATTTTTAATAAATCAAATATTATTACGGACTATTCTAAACACTTTAATTATTTTTCGACTCCTCGATTTACGAACTCGGGTTTGCCGGATCTAGACTGTAGGGTTTTACTCTAGATCCGTTGACTTAAGGTCTCCAATAAACTTTCCGGCTTAAGGTTTAGGGCTTAGAAAACAGGGGTTTACAAACCATGTTATTAAGTTTCACACTCTAGCATGCAATAGGCATGTTATCGCATAACTAGAACAACAAAGCTCTTTTAATGAAAGTTTTTTAGCATAAATATGAGAAAAAAAACCATTAAAGTGACATATTTGTATTAGTATAATGATAGGTGTTGACGGTATAATATAACCCTAGGCCACTTGGTCTTTGGAGCCCAATAACCTTCACCATCAGCAGCTTATGGAAGCAAGAGCCCGGTTCATCTTGAAGAACATAACACCTTAGCTATATGAACTAGCATGGGACTCGACTTCGAGCCCACGCCTCATAACATCTCTTCAAGCTCATTAGGTCGTTAGTCAATCCGCTCACCTTCGACTTAGCTCGACCTCTTCTCCTTATCTCACGACCTAGTCACATCTCGTGGCTAGGGGGCCACCAACAGCTCAACGTGCTCCACGACACCAAGCTCTCCTATCCTGGTACACTTTCATACCTAGTACAAAGCCTTGTACTAAGTATCTTGGTATGGTGCTAAAACTCTATAAATCACCCCCCGCCTTCTAGAAAAAGGTACAAGAGGAACAAAGAGTGAACAAGAAAAATAGTATAGAGATAGAGTACAGACAGAAAAACATATCTAACATTTTGTTTACACCACCATTATCTTCACCCATAAACTGACTTGAGTGTCGGAGTGACTGTGCCAAGCAACCCCCCACATCCCTCTGATCTATCTTTTAATGTTTGTAGGAACAATATTTGCCAGCTCAACCTTGGCTCGTGCAATAATAGGTATAAACAATTTATAAAGTTTATATCCTATACTATTCCATATTGAGTTGTGACCTTATATTTCCTTAAGGTCCAATTAGGGTTTCGAGCTTTTAATGGATAGTGACTTACTTTTAAAGGTTGTTAAGCATATATACATTATCACAATTTGTTATTATTATTGTTATTACTATTAATTATTATTTGATTGTAGATGAAGTGGGCAAATTGAGGATTGATAATGGTTTATCCCAATAAATTGAAGAAAATGAGGAGAACAATTTTTATAAAAGGTTTTTCTATTTTCAATGTCTTGTTTATACATACATAGATATATATATATTATATATTGTTGGAATATCTCTCTTGTTACTATATTAATTACGTCGTTTGACTCTATATTAATTACATTGTTTGACTAGTCTTATCATGCCCCCACAAGATGGATAGCGGTGGAGTGAGTCCAATCTTGGTCTTGAGTGAGTAGAACTGAGAACGAGCAAGAGGCTTCGTAAGTGCATCGGCAAGATAATCTAAGGATGAGATGTGGGAGACATAAAGTAAGCCATTTTGAACTTGTTCTCGTATAAAATGATGGTCAAGGGTAACATGTTTTATGCGTGAGGAAAAGACTGGATTGGAGCAGAGGTTCGTGGCACCAACATTATCACAATAGATCACTGGTTGATAAAGAAGAGTGACACCAAGTTCGGTTAGGAGGGAACAGACCCAACATAGTTCAGCAGTCGTAGCAGCAACGAAACGATCTCAGCTTCAATGGAGGAACGAGCAATTGTCCACTATTTCATAGAGCACCGAGAGATGTGATTGTGACCCAGATAAATGATGTAAGCACTGGTGGAGGTGTAATCATCCATATTGCCAGCTCAATAGGTGTTAGAGAAGGCATGCCGATTAGGAGGAGAAATGTGACGAAGTGTAATACCATGATCCAAGGTGCCACAAAGATATTGAAGAAGCCATTTAACTATAGTCCAGTGATCAGTGGTTGGGCGATGCATAAATTGAGAAAGTTTATTTACTATGTAAGCAATATTTGGACGAGTGAGAGAGAGATATTGTAGGCTCCCAACAACAGTTCAATACTCTATAGGATCAGTTAAGGATGTGCTTACACTTAAGGTAAGTGGTGGATGGATAGGTAGAGACGTTGAGACATGTTTAGCTTCAATCATAAGAGTTTTGTGAAGAAGATCAACAATGTGCTTCCTTTGACTTAGAAATATACAATCAGTGTGAGGAATGATTTCAACAACAAGAAAGTGGTTCAACGTACCCAGATCCTTAATAGAGAATCGATGAGAAATTTGTTGGATAAATTTGTGTACAACTTGGTTGCTATTCCCAGTGATAATAATGTCGTCAACATAGACTAAGAGATAGATGAAAATGTCATGATTGTTGAAGATGAACAAAAAAATGTTAGCCACTGAATTAGTTAAGCCACAATTGAGAAGGAATTGGCGTAGTTCATGGTACTAAACATGAGGCGCTTGTTTGAGACCATAGATGGCTTTGCGGAGTTTACACACATGATGAGGATGATCATGATCAATGAAACCCGATGGTTGAGATATAAACACATCATCCGTAAGGGTGCCCTGAAGAAAAGCATTATTGACATCAAGTTGTCGTAGGTGCCGGCCATTATTAACTACAAGACTAAGAACCGACACACAATAGTGGTTTTGATGACAAGATTGAATGTTTCGGTGTAGTCAACTTCGGGCCGTTGATGAAAACCTTTGACAACTAAGCATGCTTTATGCCTATCAACAGAACCATTAAGCAAATATTTAGTACAAAAAATCCATTTACACCTTACTAAGTTTTGGGTAAGATGAGGAGCGATAAGGTCCCATGTGCCATTACGAATGAGAGCATCAAATTTTATCGGACATTGCTTTACGCCACTTGGGATCCTTCATGGCTTGACTGATTGTGGTGGGTTCAAGTATACGTTGATAAAGTTCAGCGTTGAGATTAAGCTTTTGGATTGGTTTATGGATATTATGTTTAGATCGAGTCATGATAATTCTGGGTGATGAGGGCAAGAAATTATGTATGTTTGAAGAAGGATTAAGTTCAGTAGATGAGGGAGGATCGAGGCCAGATTGTGGAGGAACAGTAGCAGACAAAGGGGAAAACTAAACAACCGTATTAGATTGCAAAGCTATGGGGGCAGGTAGGGTAGATGTGGTAGAGCTATAATGGGCAACAAGGGGAAGAGTGATAGAACATCATTCAGACATAGTAGAAGAGAAGGCACGAGGAAGAGAGGGATGAGAGGTGGCAAAAGGAAAAATAGATTCAACAAATCAGACATAATGAGATGTATACAAATGATTTGTAGAAATGTGAAGACAAAGATATGCACTTTGAGTGGAGGAGTAACCAACAAAAAACACACAGAGAAGAACATGATTCAAGTTTGTGAGTGGTGTAAGGACGAAGCCAAGGATAATAAAGACAATCAAAACTACGAAGTTTTTCATGGTTTAGAATAATACCAAGCCTTTTGAAAAATGGAGACATATTTTGAAGAGTGGGAGTAAGGAGATGATTTATAAGATAGATTGTAGTAGTGAAAGCAAAGGACCAATACATGAAGGCATAGATGCATGAGATAATAGAGAGAGGCCCGTTTCAATAATGTGTCGATGACGATATTCTGAGTACTCATTGTGTTCCAATGTATGAGGTAGAGAAGTAAGATGAGAAATACCTTTGACTGTTAAGAAGGATGATAAAGCTTGATACATGTACAATTACAAATTAAACTCTAATGGTTAATTCACTAACCTTATCTAAATTTCTCATTTACATCATATGTGTTGTACTTGTAACAATATAGATCTTGTAACTGAAAAATGATGTTGAAATTTCATCTACATTGAAATTATTCAATCCCATTATAAAAATCACTTAACTCACTATTAAAATCCATTTAATCAAGATTTCAAATATCCTTTCAATTGTTATTTATATAAAATATTCTAAATAAAAACAATATTAACTTATTGTAAAGGAAAATCGACTCAATACCAATTTATTGAATGACTCCCGAGAATGGAAAATGTCACTATTTTAAACTAATATGATTTTCTATAAATTTTGCAAAACATCAAGATCATAGATTTAGGTTTACAATGTTAAAATTTGTACACAAAGTCATGGCATGCTCAACATTAGAGACAAAGACAAACACATATAATTATCTAGGTTACATTCATAATAAAAATATATATATGATTAAACTTAATATATACATATATAATATTGTTAACTCAATCCAATCGTTTGGTGTAAAAAAAAAAATAAAAAGATAAATTTTGATGGCTATTTTTTGAATTAGACGGTTATTACCTCTCTCTCTATAACCATTCCCATGTATTTTTTTCCCTCTGGTTAGACATGGGCATTCGTTCCGAACCCGCTTGATTTCTAATTCTGGCTCCAATTCTAGAACCAAGGAATTGTTGCTGTTAATATTTTTTTTTTTTTGGAAGAAAATTAAGAAAAATAAATACCCTTAGGAAGCAATAGCTCTCATATACAACAAAGATAAGAAATACTTTGACATTAATTAAAAAAATTTAAAAAAAGTGTAATAAATGTTTCATTGATACTGACATTTCTATTACAAGTGATAAGTATGAAGCACAAATAGTTTCATTACAAATATTATATCATGTATATTCAAATTTAATTTAAATCTATTTTCTAGTTTTACGTGTCTCGATTCCTTTTTTTCTCATTTTTTTTAAAGAACTGGGATTGAATCGGTGGTTCCATCAATTCTTAGCCATGGAATTGATGGTTCCACCGTGGTTTTGGAACTCCCGGTGGTAGTTCCAGTCTTGCTCTCGATTTTTAACCAAACCATGCCTATGTCTACCTTTGTGTCAAGTTAATCTAGCCTTTTGGTTCCAAAAAAACAAAAGCTAAACTTTTGACGGTTATTTTTTGAATTGGATGGTTACTATCTCTCTCTTCTCTCTTTAACCATTCTCACTTTTTTTTTTCCCTTTTGGTGTCAAAAAATAAATGCTAAACTTTTGACGGTTATTTTTTTAATTGGATTGTTACTATCTCTCTTCTCCCTCTTTAATCGTTATCACTTTTTTTTTTCTTCCAAACACACAATGCAGGTGCTCATGTGCAAGTATATATTAAACTAAACAAAATAGCTAACAAAATGGTATGGACATTCATAATAATATAGTGGGACACATCTTCATTGTTGAAGTAAAGAATCGAATATTTTCTAATGAAAAATTATCTAGCTTTCTATCGAATTTATTTATCATAACAAATCTTATAAGATTACTTAAATGATTTGCTTGATACCAATTAAAATATCTAGCAATTTCACTATGAAGGATTGCTTTAGAATTTCATTAAAGTGTACATTATTCTCATCACTCCAATCATAGTTTAGGAATTTACTCATCATTTTACCAAATAAAACATCAATATGCATATAAATCTATGGATCATTGTATATATGTATATTGCTCACAAACATCAATTTTATTAGCCTTCCTTATGTGTCTATTCATGAAGGTTAAGGAACAAATAAAGAAAAAAACAACCACATCACACACATCGTCATGTAGTAGCATCATAAAAAGAGATAGCATAGGGGAAGTTAAATCCATGTGTTGTTACTCAATATTTTTATTTTGATTCTGGAGCACTACTAAAGCCTTTTAAAGAAGGATTATGTTGACATATTTTCATCGTGGTATATATTTAAGTGTGAGTATTTAGTGCTTTACTTTTTGATGCTAATACAAAAGTCAAGTTAACATCAAAATTAACTCTTTTGAAATTATGAAATTTTAAGAACTAGACAATAGTCATTTTAAGATGAGGTATGGGCATAACTTACATTATGATTAAGACATTAATTACTTATTTACTTCGTTGAATAAATAATATTGTAATGTCGCGTTTATTGCACAAGAATAATTTGGAATAGAATGGAATGAATTCCAAAATGACGAATTTATTCCTATATTTGAAAATGTACACGAAATGCAATTGCTATAGAGTGTATTTGTTGAAAATGTCTATAACAATAAGAGCAAATCATACATGATTAGATAAAGGGGTAATTAAAATGTATATAATTAATAAAACTGGAATAGAATTGCAATTTTACCTTTAAAAAATTACAATCGAATTCCTTTTCAAAACGCTATAAAAGTGCATATGAACATGAAAAATAGAATGAAATGGAACTAGAATAGCGATTTCATTTCGGATCCAACCATTTCATTTCATATCCAAACTCGCATACCAAACATAACATGGAATTGAACATGCTGTAAGAGTATAAAGTCACATTATGATTAATACACTAACAATTCATTTACTTCTTTAGAGGAATAAAATTATAACGAAATTACTATTAACTTTAACTAATTGCCATAATGATTCTTCATAAGAAATAAAAATGTAATGATTACTAATTGATTGCAATATGAATTATACGATTACTTGTAAAATTTGATAATAGCTGGGGAGTAACATTATAAAGTCGCACCATCTCGTATTTTTTAGTTAATTTGTTATTTTGCTTTTTAATTATTTTATATATGGCCATTGATATTTAATACTACCTTACTTATATTCCAGCATTATACTTTCTTATAAAGGGAGCAATATTCTTGTGTTTTTGTTATCCCCTGACAAAAAATAAAAATCATTTACATTCCATTCACTTGACATGATAGTTATTCATTGTTTCCTCATTCGACGTAAAGTAGGCATTACGATGTTCACTTGAAAGGAAAGACAATTCATAATGAATTTTTGTTATGCAAAATGATGAATAGCAAGTCATGTCTCTCATTCATGAATTGTCATTCATTAGTCTATTTTTCAACTTTGTCATGAATACCCCTACCTTATAAATAACGCCTATACAATTATCTATTATCTATAATACAAAGGGCATTATAGATATTTTACATTTTAATTTAATAATTACTTGTACTTTTTATACCAAGTGAATATTGTAATACCCATTACTACTCTATTAGATTCTCTTTGAATTAGAATTCCATTCCCCCCTTATTCCATTCAACAAAGTGAGTAGGCTGTTATTGTTTTACTTGAATAATAGAAAACTAAATAATCAATTGCCAATTTTGATCAATAAGGAATTGGTAGACATAACAAAGTGGTACTTATAATCACCTAATTTATAGTTTGAATATGAAAATCATTGAATAAATAATGTAAAGTTTTTGGAAATGTTTTAAGAAAAATCACAATAATTACTCCTAATTTTTCACATTTTAAAAATATTAACATACAAATAATTTAATTGTTGAATAAGAATTTGAATTATTATCAATAAAAATTTCAAAACAATATTCTGTAGTTTATAGCAATCAATGATTGATAATAACTTGTAAAATAATGAAATATCCTAATTTCAACTTTAACAAGATAATGGTAAATTCGATATATATGCAAAAGCAAAAATGAGACATCTTAACTACAAATATATCAAGATGATTACGAAACATGACACACTTAATAATTAAAAGAATACGAGTACTATATATTTTATATGCATACTGTTATATATATTAAGATAAGAATGGAAAGCAAGTTTACAACTTTCATTTGTTGAGTTTGTCATGTTTAGTGAGTCAGTATTTGTAGTCAAGTGTCGTCTCAAGTCAAGAGACAAGTCAAGTCGAGTCGAGTCTAGCCAAGTTGTTAGTTAGTTATTGTCATTACCGAGTCGAGTCTTCTTCAAAAATCAAGTAATGAAGGTGGAAATTACTACACTAATTCTTATTGTTTTATATGTGCTATATTACATAGAATATTAATTGTGTAAAGTTAAAGAAATATTTAAAATCTTGGAAGTATGAAATTAAAGAAATAAATGATGAGTAAATAGATAATTATAAAAAAGATAATACTAAACCTGAATAACATAAAATTCTAAAATGTTTCATGAAAATGAAAAGAGTAAAAAATATCAAACAAATGTGATAAAAGAACAAAACAATATGACCATAAGACCTGTAATAGATAAACTTAATAAATACGAATGCTTGACAAATAAATCAAATATTTCTTTAGAAATAAAACGTAATAACAAAACTTGAATTAGAATTTAATTGAGAAATTGAACTTTGATAGTTAATTAAGTAAAAAAAAGTAAATTATAGGATAAAATTAGATAATTTCACATAATCAAATTAATAAATATATTTAATCTAAATTGAGATTTCAAACATTCGTTTCCATTTATCTATTTGTTTCAATTACCCATGTTATGAATTAAATTTCTTAATTCTTTCTAACCATCAAATTTGAACTCTATTCCTTTGTGTCTAATTATTTTAATTATCTTCTCCAACAAATCAAATTTCATCATCATCTCTACTAATTTTTAATTAGAACTCATTTTCTTTCAATTATCAAATGAACAAAGATTTATAAAACTCAACTATAAGGTTTTCAAGAGACTCTACTTAACCATTTTAAACTAAGTCATTTTTCAATGAACCAAAGTATTAAAATTTTTTCCAACAATTCATTTAAACTCATTTTCTTCTATTTTAATTCCGCAAACCTTTAAACATGTAATTTAAGTGTTTTGTAAATTTCTAAACCTTTGAACTTTGGTTTAACTTCCATTTCTTAAATCACTGTGATTTTTGAATTGAACTACTTGTTTAAAAATATCAGTTTTTAAGCTCAAACTCAAACTAAATATCAAGTTTTTACACTAAACTCCCAATTAAAGTTGTTAATTTCATCTCTATATATTCAAAAATTTCTTTCTAATTATTCTTATTACTCAGTATAATCATCTGAAAGATTTAAATCACATCCCTTGGTCATATAAATCTTCTAAAAGTTTTTAATCCTTATTCTTATTTCATTTTCTTCCTTTGACTTTTGGTTTCTGCCCTTCTTTCTTTTTCTTCTCTCTTTCTCATTTTTCCCTCTACGTTTTTTTCCTCTATTCTCTTCTTCTGTTCTATTTATCCCAAATCAACCCCAAAATCTCCATTTTAAGAAGATTGAATAAGAAATAAAAGATATAAAACAAGATAGAAGATGAAAACAACCTTAGAATAGCTTTGTCAACGAGAAAAGAGGAGTAACAAAGAAGATTAAGTAATTTTAGCCTTCTAAACAAGACAATTGTTTGTTTTCTATGATTTGTTTGTTGCAAATGCATAAGTATAATGAATAAGAGTTAGATATGAGTTGGGTTTGCGATAAAAATTATAAACAAGGGAGAGATGAGTCTAAAAGCTAAAACCTAGGTTGTTTGTGCATGTGTGAAATTAGAAAGTTGATGAAATGAATTGATGAAACAAGATGTAATAACATGTATCTAAATGTTGTAAGTTATGTTTATGGATGGGTATGATGCTTTTAGGGTGATTTTGTTGAAGTATGTAGTGAACAAGTAGTTTAAGTAAGGTAAAAAGACAAAGAAAACACGTAACTTGGATCCCCTGTGCACGATTGGCGTGATGAAGCTTGTGATCTTTCTGAGCATGAACTTTGGAATGATACGACCTAGATCACAGTTGTGACGAAGGGTGTGATCTCCTCGGATCACATTTTTCCAGTGCGACATTGTTTTTATTTTGATCATAATTTTTTCGTCCGGACTCGGATTGGAATTATTCAAGATGCTACATAAAGTTAAAAATATCTACAACTTTTATGTTTTAGGTTTTAGGAGATTCCAAAAATATCAGGGTGAAAAAATATAATTTTTTTAGATTGCAACATATTCAAATCAAATTAAACAATGATTTCAGTAGTTAAATGTATGTGGTTGTGTATACTATTTTATGATCTCTTAAAGTCCAATATACTAAGGAATTTATAACACAATTTAGAATTAGATATAAAATAAATTTAGTTAATCAACCTAAGTCCAACTTGACTTAATAGACTTAATGAACTAAAAATGACTTAGACTAATTAAGGTCTTATATGACATATAACAATGTTTTAGTAAAAGTGAATATAACTTAGTAACTAGAGTAAATGATTAATTCTATACAAATTAACTAAGTTAAATTATGTTTATATCAAATGTAACTTGAAATATAATAGGCTTAACACTTAATTAGATTTAATATGAATTATAAGAATAAAATGAAATAGTTAATATGTATAAGCTCAACTTGGTCTACTAAGCTAAAATGAATTAAATTAGTTAAGTTTAATCAATTTGGCTAAGTTAAGTTAATAGACGTAAAACTTGTAAATGGCTTAAATGTAATTGTAATATGTTAGTCCTCATATATAATAAAGGGAGTATGTTATTTTAAATATTGTTTATTATGATAAATGAGTATTGTCCTAAAAAGTTAACTTATCTAAAACTTGAAAGTGAAGAATAAATGGTAATATTTTTTTTTAGTAAATGGTTTTTAAACAAAAGAAAAGTGATGAGAAGTTATTCTTCTTTATAGGAGAATCAAATAAATCAACCAAGCACTAGAAGATTTCTATGGCTTGGTTAGAATGTTAGCTACGTAATATTAACTTTATCACATTGTTTGTGCTTGTAACTTAGTTGCACGTGTATTGTTATAAACATAATTGACTATGTATGTGGAATTGGATACTCGTGTGCTGTTTAGTAATTGTTTTGGATGATAACTCACTAATTTAAAAGAGATCACCCATTACTTATGATCATTGAGTTGCAATTGCTGATGAGTGCCTATTAATTGATTGATCACCTGAATAAATGGACTTAATATTATTTGGCTATTTAATTAAATAGACATGCATTGCATGACAACATACTTTGCATTAGCATGGTATTCACGTCATGTATTAATATTTTGATTCTGTGGTAATACCAAAATAATTTAGTGGATCTATTTCTCCAATGGGTTACCATAGGGTTGTCAATTTCATATGATCTAAGTAGCCTTAAAGGACGTCGCATGTGTTGGAGTTGGTTTTAAGGATTAATACTTGAGGAGTCTATGAAATTCTAAGGTGAAGTGAATGTTATGTTAGCAATATGCATATATATAAATAACAAATGAGTTTTAAAAGAAATCTTCCTTCCTTAGTTCTTTCTAAGGTGAAGTTGATGTTATGTTGATAAGATATATGTAAATAGCGATAGGTTGAGAAAATTCCCCATTCCTTAGTTCTCAGTTTCTCCTGGGTGTGTGGTGTTCGAGTTTTACATGATTTATAAACCTAATATTCTACTCCTAAACTCGGTTTTAACAAGCAAGTGCACCTATCGTTTTAGTAGCATAGAGTAAAGTATAGGGTCGTCTCCATAAGGAACATTTTCAAGCACAAGTATTACTCTAATCTTCCCATTATCTAGCAGATTGATTAAGAGAATAGATTGGATGAAAATTAATTAATCTAAAATTAAGAATTACACTAAGTTTTATGAATAACATAACACACAAAGACAAAACACAACAAACACAATCAGATTCATTCATTTTCTTAACATGAATTCACAATATGTTTCTCTAATGATTACTATCTGCAAGAATCCATTAAGCAAGTGAATGTTATTCTAAGAAGTTTTCACATCTAACAAAAAGTGTGTCCACCGAAATCTCTTCCTAATTATCATCCACTTGCATGTTGCATTAAGATCAAATTATTTCCGAATTCTCTAAACAAATGTATAAAGTCTCACCATGATATCTCTATCACTATGAGCAACTCGTCTAGTAAACAGGATCTATTCAATGGAATAATCTCTCAATGTCTTCCATTGAAAGATGGTCAAGAAGGTGTTGTGCCTTTACTACTTCTTGAAATTATTAACTCTATTTACTAGAACTAGATAATTATTAGATGAATTGAACTTTAATGATCAAATTCAAGTTAATCCCATGAATAAATCCTATTCTCTACTCACACATAATGACAGAACAATAAATAAACAATAATAGAAAGAATAAACACAATAGAAGAGAAGAGAGAGTAGAGAAAAGACAAAACCCCTTTTACTGAATTTAAATGAAGATTTAGAGTTTTGCACACAACACATTGACGACATGAATCCTTTGACTTTCTCAAGTTCTTTGGGAAAAATTACAACTTTCAAACAAATATAAGATCACCAACACATACCATGAACAAATACAATCACTACGAACTAACCTTCTCCATCCTACAAGGAGGGAGAGGTTCTACAAGATGTCAAGGTTCTACAATTACAATGAAAGAGATAAGAGGGTGTGATAATTTCTATATATTTTCTATATTGGAATGGGTATGTGTATTTTATAATCACTCAAGTTCTTGAAAAGGCATCTAATGAAAATACACGACCTTAAGTAAAAGACATACTGTTTAGTGAAAAAAACATAAAAGTCGTATTCGTGCCTTTTAAGTTATCTCACCTCTTCAATTTTTCATATCATGGGCGACCAAAGGAGGGTAATTCTTGCTGTGGCCAAATTTCTTCTTGTATCCACTTCAACCGTTCTTCGTTTTTCTCCAATTCACGAGCGAATAGAGGAGTAGGATTAGTTCTGTGATCGAATTTCTCCCTCCTCATCTCAGATCACGGGCGACCAAAGGGGTGTGATTTTGCTTCTGATCTTCATTATTCTCCATCACGAGCGACTAATAGGGCATGATTGCTTATGTGGGTGTTATTTTTCTCCTATCTCGCTCGTGATTTGTGTCCATTTTGCTCCTAATTGCTCCAAGAAGTGTTGTTATGATTAAAAGTCACTTGAATTGAAAATATTATTGATTTAAGTATCAATTCTTGAATAGAAACATAATATTAAGCCTTAAATTTTACTTAATCAACCATTAAGATTATGAACATTTCATGCCTATCAGTGCAAATGACATTAGCTAGTCCTTCAATACTCAAGAGAGGGCGTAGATCTCCATTGGTTTGGATTTTTATTATCCAAACTATGTATGTCATATGGTTGAGTGTCGCATTACATATGTTTGCTAATAAAAATTGCTTGACATTTGTTTGATGTGTGGTTTTGGTATTGATATTCAATGAGCTGTAGATCAGCTCACACCCTATAGATTTTGTGTAGGAATATCTCAAACTGAGAATGGGCTAGGATTGTGTGAAGAAAAAGTTTACCTTCTATGAAGGCATTGAAGATGGATTTAGAATGTAATCCATAGGTTTAGTGCTTAAGTTTGAGATTTTATAATGTATGAAATAGCTTGAATGAATTGGATTGTTTGTATAATAGTTTGAGGCCTTATATTATATAAGTTATCTATCTGCTTTAATGTTTGGTGGAGGAAACCAATTCTCTGCGGTGCTTTGGACTATGGGAATTTGTATTTCCTTATATATAAAATTATTTTTATATAATTAAAACTTGTATAGCATATATTAAGTAGAGTTTTGTAAATCTCTGACTTGCAAAACGATTCTCATATGCTAAATGCACACTTGATATGATAACTTTAGGTTAATCTCACTATGCCCCTTTAGGGTCGTGACAATACTACTAAGAAACACCTTGAGAATAAAACTTTCACCCATATTATGATCTACATATTTATTGTATTTACAATTTCAAACTTATAATGTGATTCATTTAATAAGCATGTTTAATGTTTAGTTGAACTCAACTCATCGTCCAATTATAAAAAATTTAAAATAAATACACCATAGTTATTAAATCTCTATTAATAAATACCTATAATAAAAAAATAAATTGAAAAACATTACTGTCTTTTTTTCCCCTCAATTATACATTACTATTTCATAGGTAGATTTTTAATCCTTTATTAACTGAGTGTATAAGTTCAATAAAAAAATAATAATTTAATGGTCATTTATTTGATATAAATAACTATTTATTTCCTCATCATTCTAAATAGAGGTGTTATAATGGTGTTAACTTAAAGGGAATAAGAATTTATAATGAATTACTAAACCCATTAATTACTATTTCATGGTTTATTTATATCCCTGTTATGAAAATATTGCCTCTCTTCGTTACAACACAGATTGCTTATACAATAATCAAGCAAAAGCAAAGGTGGCTTAAGGACTGTACTCATTAGTATAGCTATACATGTACAACACCATATTTAGCTAGAATTAGATAATTTTCTATAAGATCTAAACATAAATAAACTAAAAGTAGTTATAACTACTATTGTACGTATATAAAAGAAAAGAGATGAATGAAGCAGGGTCTTCACCCATTTGAAATAAATTTTGTGCTAGAAGTTTTGGCTACTCGAGCAACCAACTTTATCATCTTCTTGACTTGTAATATACACAAATAAAGATTAGCAATCACTCAAAAATTGTAAACATAGAGAGCAAGAGAGTAATTGAGGGTTACTTAGCTTAAAGAAGGATTGAGCGAGGCAAAAAGGAAAGTAGGTTAGGAAAGAGAGCTCTTATACCAAACATTAAAGTGGACTAAGTCAAATAACAAGATAGTATTATTTGGTGCTTTCGTATGGCTCTTGTGACTTGTTCTCAAGATTAAGAAATGGATTCTTTACAACAAGCTTTAGTAGCAATTTAGACCAGTTTGAACAAAATGAATGACAAAATAAATAAAATAGAGTTGAATTAATATATTTCATAATCTCATCAAGTAAATCAAGTGGAGCAAGATTCATCGTTTTCTAAAGATTCGCATACATGTGAAAATTTACTTAAAAGGAATCAAGCTGGAGAATCCTAAATTCTTTGGAATTGATGTACTGGGGTATCCGTTTAAAGTAGATTAGTTCTTTGTTTTCCATAACATTCTAGACGAACAAAGGATTACCATTGCAATGTTTGCATTGGAAGAAGAATTGGTGTAAGTGGATATACCTTAACAAACAACTCAGTTCTTGGTCATAATTTATTGAGGCATTGCAAAGAAGGTCTGGACCATTAGGGCATGAGGATGTGCAAAGGAAACTGGCTAAGTTGATGCAAACGTCAATAATAGTTCTTTATTAGTTGCAATTTGAGGAATTGTCCAATAAGACAATGGGGTTACCAGAGTCATTTTTATTGAGTTGTTTTGTATCTAGATTGCAACCTGCTATACGAAGAGAAGTTCAGATTTCAAGGCCATAAGATCTGATGGATGCAATTTAGCTGGTGCGCATGCATGGAGATAAACCGAATGAGCAAAATAATACCTTCAAATCTTTCAAATAGACTTCCTCATCAACTTACACAGTGCTTTTACAATTTTCAAAGCCATAACAAGTTAACACATACAAATGGAGTCATCCAATTCGACACAACAATCAAGTCATTCTTTACTTATTTAGCGATTAACTACAATAGAAATGCAAGCAAGAAGAGAAAAATGGCTTATGTTATAATGGCGATAAAATGTTTAGTAAATGTCGTAAATGTAAAGCTAGATTTCTCTTATTGCTTTCTAGTGAAAATGATGAGAAATAATGTGCTATATGATGCAGAATAATGTAATACTATTGATGAAGACATGCAATGTGCAATTAGCTATCATGCTTTACATGGTGATTTAATACTAAGAACGTTAAAGTTTGCAGGTATTATTAATTCAAAAGATGTGTTAGTGCTTCTTGATCCTGGCAGCACTCATAATTGCTTGTAAAGTAGAGTTGCAAAACATTTAGGCTTAACTATTTCACCTTCATCTCATTTTAATGTGATGTTAGGCAATGGTCAAAAAGTACAATGCAAGGGACAATGCAATAATGTGATAGTTAACATTCAAGAATTTAAATTCATTGATACCTTTTATGTTTTTGGATGTGTGCGATGTTTAGATGATATTGGAAGTTCAATGGCTTAAGAATTTAGGCCCTATGACCATTAACTACAATAATATGATAACGTCTTTTTCACCGTTGATCTTATATCACTTTAGTCGGAGATCAAAATAGCACGTCATAGTTAATAACCCGCAACTAGTTGAGGCGATTGATTAAGATAGATACTATAGCATCTTGTTATCAATTAATAGCTTTGATGAATGTTTTATCGTTGAATATCGCTAGCAGACCTCCATTGAGGAAGTATAGGGTAGATTTTCTACAATATTTAAGCCACCATCATCATTACCACCGATAGAGACATACAACATCAAATACATTTAATGAATGGTGTTTCGACCATCAATGTTAAGCCATGTAAGTATCCTCATTTCCAAAAAGAGGAAATTGAAAAACAAGTTAAGGATGTCGAATCAAGGCTTAATTCAATATAACAAAAGCCCATTTTCATTCTATCAGTTAAGAAAAAGGATGGGTGGAGATTTTGCATCAACTATAGGATGCTAAACTAGGCCACTACCAATGATAAATTCTCTATTCTAACTATTAGTGAGTTACTTGATGAGTTACATGGTGCAACAAAATTTGTTGGATTTAAAGCTATCATCAAATCAAGGATGGCACTCGAGATGTACCAAAAATCGCATTTTGAACACATGAAGGGTACTACGAATTTTTAGTGATGCCATTTGGTTTTAGTAATGCTCTAACCAACTTTTCAAGCCATCAAGAACAAAATTTTCAAACCCTACTTAAGAAAATTTGTTGTTGTGTTTTTTGATGATATTCTTATGTATAGCTAGTCTTTAGAGTTACATTTAGCACATTTAGAGCATGTGTTATCTGTTTTAAGGATAACATTATATTTCTCAAAAAATCCAAGTGAGTGTTTGGCTAAGACTCAATTGAATACTTAGGCCATATGGTTTTAAGAGCTGGAGTACAATTAGAAAATAGTAAGGTGGAGGCAATGCAATCATGGCCTACTCCAACGTTGTTGAAGCAGCTTGGGGCTTTATTGGGACTATCAAGCTACTATAGGCATTTCATTCCTGCATACATCTATAGGAAGCCGTCGATAGAATAATTAAAAAAATATGCTTTTAAGTGGTGGATGAAGCTCAAGTTACTTAATTCATTAGAGGTAGCTTTAACTACTGCCTCAATTTTAGTTATACCTGATTTCACTAAACAATTTATAGTAGAAATAGATGCTTCGGGAATGGGGATTGGAGCTGTACTATTGCAAGAAGATAGGCCAATGGCCCATTTTAGTAAGAAACTTCCACAACATCCCGTGAAAGCTTCAGCTTATGTATGGGAATGACATGTGGTTGTTGAAGTAGTGAAAAAGTGGAGACGATATTTGCTAGGCACTAGATTTTTTATCAAGACAAATCATTAAGAGCTTGAAGGAACTTTTGTCTCAGGTTATCTCCACCCCTAAGCGATATAGATATTTGACTAAATTATTAGGATACGATTACACTATTGAGTATAAAAGCTAGTCAAGATAATATAGTAGCTGATGCTTTATCAAGGCAACATGAGAGCCGTTTCAATTATATGGCATTATTTATGCCTGTATTTCATTTTGTGGAGGATCAAAGAAAGGAGTACTATATCGTGCCAGTGTTTATTCAACTGATAGACAAGATGAAGAGTGGATAGCTACTTCAATGGCCATTATGTTGGCACAATGAGTTATTATGTTGTAAGAACAAATTATTTTCGGTGGCTACATCCAAATTGATTCCTTCTTTATTATATGATTTGCTTTGTATACCTTCGAGAGGACATCATGGAGCATTGAAGACGTATAAGAAGTTTGTAGCTTGATTGTATTGGCTTGGAATGAAGAAGATGTAGAACTATTTGTTAGAGACTATTTGGTTTGTCAACAAACCAAATATTCTACCTAAATTGTAGCTGGGTTATTGCAACCTTTACAAATGTCGGTGCAAGTATGGGAGGATATCTTAATGGATTTTGTGACGTCTCTGCCTGAATCATAGGACTTTTTGACAATATTAGTTGTGGTGGATTGGTTATCAAAATATTGTCATTTGGGAGCTTCAGATTCACATTATATAGCAACCAAGATAGCCAATTTGTTTTTACATATGGTTGTCAAGCTCCATGGATTCCCTAGAACTATCATATCATAGGGATCCAATTTTCATGAGTTCATTTTGGAAGGGGTTATTCAAAATCTATGGAACCGAGAGCTCTTTTAGTAGTGCATGGCCTCCATAGTCAATGGTCAATCGAGGTTTTGAATAGATTGATTCAACAATGTTTACGAAGCTTTTATTATGGATGTTTCCTCATTGGTACAAATATAGCACGGTAGAGTTTTCCTATAATACTTCTTTTCACGAAGATGATAAAATGACCCCATCTGAAGTGGTATATGGAAGGAAACCACCATCCATTCCTATGTACATTACAGGTGCTTCTTCCTTAAAGTAGTTGATATGGAATCGATGACTAGATGTAAGGTCTTTATTCTTTCAAAGGATAATCTCAAGAGGGCTCAAGATAGAACGGAGATATATCAGATCAACATCGTACCGATGCATCATTTCAAGCAAGAGATTTGGTTTTTGTGAAATTACAACCATATAGGTAGACATCTATTATGGGCACTACTCACACTAAAACTATCTAAAAAGTATTATGGACCATTTCGAGTTTTGGAGAAGATAAGCTCCATGGCTTATAGATTGGAACTTCCTAATGGCTTTAAGATTCATGATGTTTTTCATGTTTCTTGTTTTAAGGTAGCTCATGATTCACATCATCAACCACTGGGTTGCCTTTAGATGTTTATGAAAGTCATCATTTGCTCAAGTCTTTATGCTTTTTGGACTCTTGACAAATTTTGCGACAAAGGATTGAGGCAACTCTAGCATTGGTACGGTAAGAAGGTGCATCCTTATAAGATGCTTCATGGGAAGACTTAGATACTACTCAACAAATTTATTTAGATTTTGTCCTTAAGGATAATATCTTATCTCAAAGGAAAAAAAGTGCAAACACAGACTGCTCATATGAGAATTAAGCAAAGGAGGTGCTTGTGCGGCTTAATGACTATACACATTAGTATAGTTATACTATACATGTACAAGATCAGATATAGCTAAAATTAGATAACTTTCTACTAGATCTAAACAAGAATAAACTGAAAGTAGTTATAATCACCGTTCTATATGTATAAAAGAAAAGAGTTGAATGGAATAGGACTTTCACCCATCTAAAGAAAACTATGTGTTAGGAGGAGTCCTCACTACTCGAACAACCAACTTTATTATATTCTTTACATGTAATCAACATAAAGACACATCAGCAGTCACTTAAACATTGTAAACTCAAAAAGCAAGAGAGTAATTGAGGGTTTAGGGTTATTTAGCTTGGAGAAGGATCGAGAGAGACATAAAGGAAAAAAGGTTAGGATAAAGAGCTTTTATACTAAAGATTAACAAGATAGTATTATTCTCTTTTAGGTATTTTACGTTTTACTGTTATAATTATCTTTTTTAATTTTTAGCTTAAAACAAAAATGAATTAACATATACGGTTAGATTTTTACTAATAATTAAATATAAAATATAATGAAATATGATGTTTAAGTTAGTTTACAATTTAATTTAAACATGGACACATAACTTATATGTATAAAAAAATTATATAATTAGAATATATTTTTCACGTTATTAGTTTCATTAAATTTTTAACATTCAGATTAATATGAAAACAATAATAATAGTTATTTTAATGTTGAAATGATAAAAGTTTGGGAAAAGGAAAAAAATATTATTAAAATAAAAAAAATTACGAAAATACCACTGGGACGAAATTAATCCTAGAAAAGGCAACACGGCCTCGTCTCTTGAAGAGACGAGGTCATTAGTGCCTGACCTCGTCTCTTTCAAGAGACGAGGTTACTCCGTGCATGGCCTCGTCTCTTGAAGAGACGAGGTCATTAGTTAGTGACCTCGTCTCTTCAAGAGACGAGGTCTGCGCGTTTAAACCTCCGCGCGCCCCTTTCCCCCCCATTTCTCCTCAAATCAAATTCGAACCAAACCCTAATTTCCGAATTCTCCCCAATCGCCCAACGTGGATTCTCGACGGTTTTTGTTGCATTTTTTTGTGATTGGGCAATCTCAGAGACCCCAGACGGTGTTTGTATTGCAATTTGTGTGTTGGAGGAGCGATACGCGATAGAAATCGTGGAAATCCGCCGGCGTATTTTGAGGTGAGATTTTCGTGATTTTTGATTTTTTTTGTTAATGAATATTGCTACATTATTGAATAACAATGGCATGTGCTGTTAGAATCATTTTATTGTGTAAGTAGGACGTGGAAGGATTTTATCTGATTAGTGTATGTTATATAGATAGATACATACGTGTATATATATATGTAATTGTTGGGAAAAAAAATTAATATTGTGATTAGTTGTTGGATAATTATTTTAGGAAGTGCAGGTGAGAAAATAATTAAAAATAACTTGTAATGTCGTCAACGGGTATTGCTGTGCGACTCCAATACGGGAGAAATTTTTCTATTAATCTGGATACATATATATATATATATATGTAAATTCTAGGAAAAAAAATTAATATAGTTAGTATTGTTGGATAATTATTTTAGGAAATGTAGTTAGGAATAAAATTAAAAAATAACTTGTTATGTCGTGAAAGGGGTGTATTCAGTACTGTAGTGTTGGTTTAGCATGGAAATTTGCGGTGAAAAAAGATAATGTTTGTAGGAAATCGGTGTTCCTTAGGAAAAAAAATAGAACTTTGGAAATGTAGCATTTGGAATTAGACGAAATTTTATGAGGAATGAAACTCATAAGTGTGATTTGCCGGCTGGGACATCTGACGATTACTTCCAGTGGTATCATGCCATCACCCGACGCTGGATCGGTCGCACGGAGCTATGATGCGATACATGGTACGGTCGCTGCCTCTGTCAGCTTTATATATATTTGTACTGACTTATACGCTATACACTAATATAAATATTTGCTATTACTCGCAGGCTGATTTCATTTCTAGCGTCCCCGACATGCTCCCAGAGCTCACTGCATCCACTGCACGAGATGTGTCGTGTAGTGGATGAGTTTATGGGGTTGAACTTCAATGATCCAGTACCACCTCCACCGGCAGCAGCAGCACAGGGCGACCCATAGCCTCATACCCTACAGAGACGACATCCTCCTAGAGAGAGGCGTGGGCGGGGACGGGGACGGGGTCGGGGGTGAGCTCGGGCTCCAGGTATACAGATCAGAGATGAGCCTGAGCCGTTCGACCTACCTCCATTCGATGAGTCTGGTCTTTCCCAGGTCATTCATGACGGGGCTGGCCCGTCATCCACTTCTTACGATATGCCGGACACCCCCATGCCAGACCTGTCATCCAGTGACTTCCACACTCCCCGGGCTCCACAGAAGAGCGACCATCGCCATCTCATGATATGGGGGAGGGCCTTACATAGGTCGAGTCAGACCCTGTCCCATTCCACCAGTATAGTGCTGCTACGGGAGAGGAGCCCGCTCCAGTTACAGAGACTGGGCCATATTCACCGCATCCTCATCATCAGCGTACCTCATTCCCGAGGACATACGTGAGGCGGGGTAGAGGCCGAAGACGAGGGAGCAGGGCCACACATCAGCAGCAGGAGTAGTGGACGACAGATAGATTTTCTTTTTATTTTCTTTTTGTATGTAGCTTCTTATTTCATTGTATTATTCTTGTATGTATAGATCGTACTTATTTTCGCCTATTCATTCTATTAGAACAATCACTCTACATTTCATTCTATTTCATTTCCTACTTTGTATTATGACTCTACGAATACTCATATTTTCATTGCACTGTCTATGATTGGGATTGGGAATGTGAGTTTCGATTGGGTTTCGAAACACTGTAGTTTGTTAGTTTTTTTTGCCATGCTGGAGGACGGTTAATGGCCTTTATCGCTGTTTATATTTGTATTTGACAGGTTCTTACAGGTTTTTGATGAAAATTTTTACTTTTTCAAAAAATGTAATAGGATATGGGGGATTTTGGCCTGGCCTCTTCTCTTGAAGAGACGAGGTCTCTGCTTGGCCTGACCTCGTCTCTTCAAGAAACGAGGCCGTGTTGCCTATTTCTGAGATTAATTTCGTCCCAGTGGTATTTTCGTAATTTTTTTTATTTTAATAATATTTTTTTCCTTTTCCCTAAAAGTTGGCATAAATAAATGAATTTCAATTTAAATGCTAAACCCGTAATAAGATATTTTCATGCAAATATATTAGGACAAATCTCAAGTAAGATGTACAACTGCTACTCAGTATTCTTACTTCAAACCCTAATCAGGGTTCATCTCTTCACTGATCACCGAAGTCAATCAATATCCAAACCCTAACCCTAATAACTTCTGTGTTGATTTCACCTTCAGTGATATAAACTTCTCTCTCTAGCAATCGAAGCGTGTGATTACGAAGCAGAGGTGTTTTTTTGCATATGCACTGCACATGGTTTGGCAACACCAGTTCTTCTTCAAATTGATGAAACATATGTAAAGAACAGAGATGACCATTGTGCCTAAAGAATCGATTGAGGTTGTCGCTCAGAGTATAGGGATCAATAATCTGTCTCCTGATGCTTCCCTCGCTCTTGCACCCGATGTCGAATATCGAATGCGAGAGGTTATGCAGGTAGTTACGATAGAGTGGAATGGCGAAATAGGATTTGACCCCTTCCTAGAGTGATAAAGGCTTGAACTTTGCAGTTGTTGCACCACGTGCCATTTACTTTTTTTATTTACAGGATTTTTTTGGTTACTTCGTTGGATGAATAAAGCTGTACTAGGAATGAAATAGAACTTAATAGAACTTTCATTTGTAAATTTTTCATTTAAATATGAGTATGTAGGGAAAAGATTATTAGCATTGAATTGCCATTTATTGGGTTGAGTAAATAATGACTGCTGTAATAGCTTTTTACAAGGGACAAGGATTACGGTAAAGTAATGAGCAGGTGAGTTTAGAAATAACGTCTGTTGGGCTGTGAAATGATGTTTCATATGGACAGTGATGATACTGAGCTAAAGGAAGTTACAGTTTGAATGCGATATTTGCGAATTTAGGATGTAAATAGCACAATTTTGTAAAGTACAGTAATGCATATTGGCAGGACAATGTCAAATCCACCTGTTTTGTCTCAGCTTTAGTCTGGAATTTGAAGTTGCTAAATGCATACTCAGCTGAAGTTGTGCTTTTCAAACTTTCTGCCTTGGATAAAGTGAAGCTCGCCGTGTCAAGTTGAAGTAGTAAAATTGACGTGCAAAAATTTGATTGGACAGAACATGCAACAATTTCAAAATCCTGTTGTAAAATTTTGATGATCAAAAGATTGATTGAATTCGACATTGGTAACCTGAGACTTTAGGTTAAAATTGTAGCTACACCTAAAGTTCAGATGGTGCCTTTGATATAATTCCTGCTGTAGTTTGACTGTTTTATACTTGTAATAGCACAATTTACCGCATGTATCAAAAAGGCAGTTCTGATAGGAATAGAACCGAGTAATTAGAATGCTTGATGATGTGTTATGATAGATGATTGCAATTTGTTAAATGCAGTACAGAATTTGGAAGAAATTATCTTTTCCTTATTTATTTATTTATCTGAAAATGTTTAAGAATCTAAAATGATTACTCTGCTGAAGTACAGGAAGCAGTTAAATGCATGCGCCATTCAAGGAGAACCATCCTGACAGCAGATGATGTAGATAGTGCCTTGAAATTGAAAAATGTCGAGGTACTTTTTTCAATGATTCCATATTTTTATGAATGTTGCATTGTGCACACTTCAATCTATCAAATTATTTGGATGCGAGGTGTGAAATAGCCTGTCTTTACCGATTTGCTTGGTTGGTCAATCTGTCGAAGTTTTATCGTCAATCCCATGCTTGGAAGCAATACAAAAGACAAGTAGATGGTGGAATATCTGAATTGATTGTTGGAGTTGAATGCTTACCATTTGTCATACTTTGAGCGGTTTGGAATGAAATTTAATCGATATAATTTTTTTTTTTCTTTTTGGGGTGCCTCAGCCAGTATATGGCTTTACTTCTGGTGGACCCTTGCGATTCAGAAGAGCCATTGGACATAAGGATTTGTTTTACCTTGATGACAAGGATGTTGACATTAAAGATGTAAGGCCTTGCTGTCTTTTTGTTTACTGCGATTCATCATTACCCTTTTCAGATTTTTGATGCTGAAATTGATTTGGTAGTTGATAGAAGCTCCTTTACCCAAAGCACCTCTTGATACTGCTGTTGTGTGTCATTGGTTGGCTATTGATGGTGTACAACCTGCTATCCCAGAAAATGCCCCGCTACAAGGTATGAGGACTTAAATATTCCTACTGCTTAGCTGGATTTGTTGAGTAGTGGGTCTCCCTAATCCTTTTTCTTTTTTTGCTAATTGAATTGGATCTTTTTATGATAATTTTTTAAGAGAACAGAAAATTTATGTCAGCAGAGCTAGTATCTATATCTGGTTTAAGAATATGATTTGAAGATCCTTTCGCTGTAAATTAATCTTACTATTATCTTTTGATGCCTTTTGTCAGTAATTTTGCCTCCTCCTGATGGCAGAAGGCCTGAGCTTAAAGATGATGGGCTTCCTGTTGAAATTAGACTCCCAATTAGGCATGTATTGTCGAGGGAGCTTCAGGTATGGGATATTCTTCTTGCTTCAAATTTTGTACTTTGCTCATAAGGTGCCATCATATATGCATGTATAAGTGCCCATACTAATGCAAGAGATTAATATAGGCACTATTCCAGATACATACTCATTGTTATGGAGTAACTGGTTTCAAATTTCAAGCTGCTAATTGAAAAATGTTTTACAGATATTATAAATGAGTATATGAGACATCTAAAATCATTTTTGTTGAACTTGTAATTTGCGTGGGCACTTTCCAGGGATATACTCATCTTCTTGGATTAACCAGTTTAAAAGTTGGAGTTATTAATTGGGAGATGTTTGACAGATATTCTAAATGAGTATTTGAGACGTATTTAATCAAAAAAGTTATTTTATTTATCAAAGAAAAAAAAAAGTATTTGAGATATTTAGGATCTTTGTTGTTGAACTTGTAGTTTGCCTCTAATTTCTTCTTTTAAAATGAGATCTTAAATGCTCCGAGGTGCTCAAGTGCACTTATAGCTGTCTTTGATATATATATATATATAATATGTATGTATATATATGCATATTGAATGCTTTCATTATCTTTTTCTGTAGTTGCACAGATATGAGATATTAACATAAGTTACATTGACATATGTAGAAATAGATGATCTCTTAGAGTACTGTACACATGCAGGAAGTGTGCGTTTTGCTTTCTACTTCTTCGTAATGCTCACAAAATCATCAAAAATTAACTTTATTTGTTACCTGTGCAGATATATTTTGAGAAGATTGCTGAGCTAACTGTCAGAAACTCCAATTCAATGCTTTTCAAAGAAGCATTAGTTAGTTTGGCTACTGACTCAGGATTACACCCGTTAGCCCCTTATTTCACATGCTTTATAGCAGATGAGGTATTGTCGGGTGATAGATGATATAAAAATAATGCAGTTTGATGTTTTCTCTTCCCTCTAACTTGTTATCCTTGAATGTCAGGTTTCTCGTGGCTTGAGTGATCTAACTCTTCTTTTTGCTTTGATGCGTGTGGTGCGCAGTCTTTTCCACAATCCGCATATCAACATAGAGCCTTATGTAAGTAACTTGCTTCGATCTATGATTGTGTTATGGCCAAAATATAATTACTATCTTTGTTTTATTGTTGAGACAATGTCAAAGCCACTTGAATATTATATATCTTTGCAATTTTAACTCCACCATCGATCATACTTCCACTTTTTAAAATTTATACCTGAAGTTTAAAATTGTTAAACATCATTCCTAATTGAAGTTCTGCTCGTCAAATTCCCTATATTTATCTTCTTTAAAAAAGATGACATGGCAAACGATAATCAGCTGAAGAGTACAAGTTTTGCTTTATCCTTTGTAACTTCTTGAGTGGTTTTTGCTTGTTTTCTTTGTTTGTTTTTGTTTTGGAGATGTACCCACTATCTGTTTTGTGGTTGTAACTTCCTCACTTTGATTAATATCAATATATTTTGATTTATCAAAAAAAATAAAAAAATTACGAATGTATTTGATAAAACAATTACAGTTCTGGTAGTGATTTTGTTGATGTCTTTTCTATTTTTGCTAGTTTTTGCATTGCACTGACAATGAAGTTCTGAGCAGATATATGCATGGAAAATATTTATTTCTTCACTCTCCAAACTCAAGGATATGGATGTTCTGAACAAATAAACTAGATCTGTGATCACTTATGCGAACTAAAATAGAACCATGAACCAAAAGATAGAAGGGATGAGCCATTAGTTCTCAATCTTATAGATAATGACTCCGTAACCTATTTTTACATTGATCTATTCCCTAATTCTTCCATTTTATTTCTGAATGAAATAATCAGCTGGCTTCTTTATAATGTGTAGGTTGATGTGTATTTCTCAAGTAGATGCCCATAGGAAGCATACCATCATCATTGTTATTCAATGCAAAATTGTGGTTTTAGATATGCTAGTTTGTCAAGTGTCACATGGTGATGTGGAGAATAAGAAGAATGGGGGGGAAAGAAGTGAGATAAAATTTAACCAAATAAAAGAAGTGAGATACAGTGATGGAAAATAATGTTGCTCGTATCTTTCTGATTCTGTGGATCTTGTATCTGTGCCTAGGTTGAAGGTATAAGGGAAATGTACATATTTATAATTTAATGACTAATTATAACTATATGTATAATTATATTGCTAAGCGTTAGTAGAATGTTAACAATATATAGGAAAAAAGGCATTCAAAGTGCCTTTACTTTGTATTTTGGACAAAATAGTGTCTAAACTTTCATTCTTTATGTTTTTGGTGTCTCTAGAGACACTAATATGGCCAAAAAAGTAAAAGTAGGGGCACCATAAACATAAAGAATGAAAGTTTAGACACTAACTTGCCCAAATTACTATGTAAAGACACTTGCAATGCCATTTTTTCCAATATATATGACAGAATAAACTCTTTTATAACATCATCTTGGATAACTTCTGAAAATACTATCAAAGTTACGATTGGTATGCGTCACTTGTCTCTGAATTTTTGCTTATTTTATTTTATTCCACCCAACAAACAAGCCCCCTCCACCCCCCCTTTTTCTCCCTAAACCCTTCTTTCTCCTTCTTCTCTCTTCTCTCTCTCTCTTTTCCTTTGGTAATGGGGGTTGTGGATGTGGATTCTAAATGCAAGTAATAGCTCAGGAATTCTATAGTTCTCTGTACAGCTGGAATCCAACGAAAAGAGAACAAGATGAGGCACATCATATTTTTGCTTACTGAAGAATTGCTTCCCCACACCCAACCAAACCCCCATGCCCCCTGCCCCACGATAAAGTATATTATTACTGTCTCTACCTCGTTTCATTTTTGGTGGCAATAATTTCATCGCTGCATTAGTTCCTCTTGAGTAATAACTTTATGTGCTAAGCTGTTTGAGCATCAATTTTAGAAAGTATTACATGATCTTTATTTCATATTTATCTTCTTGGTTTACTGTACTTTGTTAGTCACACATTAGCAAACACCTTTCAACTATGCAAATGGAAAATGTGTACTTTATTTGCGTTATTTTCCATCATTCTGAACATGCATTGGTTTTACCAGCTTCATCAGTTGATGCCAGCTGTAGTCACATGTCTTGTGGCAAAGAGGTTGGGGAAAAGACTTTCGGACAATCACTGGGAGCTCCGGGATTTCACAGCAGCCCTGGTTGCTTCTATATGCAAAAGGTGAAACTTCTTATGCATTAGAAGGAAATGATCAGGGATTACCCTGGGAGGATTCGCTTTTATTTTTTGTCCAGATATTTTGGGTAGATTCATATTCAACCTATCCCCATCTTCCTTGTTCTTGCATCTTAAGGAAGAAAATGAATGATAGATCATAGTCTTCCTTAAGATGGGATGATGTTTTTAGTGAGGCTTTAAAATTCCGTAGAGTTCTTGATAGAGAACTTTTTTGGGCATTATATAATAAGATAGGCATTTTAAGCCAACCATAAAATTGCATCTGCTGTTATAGAGCAGTAAAATACATTACATGAATGCCACAAAATGTTAAATTCTTCTTCTTCTTTCCCCTTTGGTAAGTGAGATGGGATTAGAAATCAGGGGACCTGTGGCTAACAGAATTTAACTCCATTGACTAATAGCTATTGGGTCAGAGAGTGACTGCTGTCTATTGCTCTCTTAAAAAGTTAGTATTTGTCTTCAACGGCTAATGCCAAGAAAATGTCCTTACCCGGCAGAAGAACGTTACAGTTAATTCATGAAATTCATTATACTGATAACCCACCTTTAATTTGAAAGACCAACTGTAACGAGATTAAAAAAACCAGATTAGCCTGGGGGATGGTATTATCAACTTGAACACCCAGAGTGGTTGCAGTGGACCAGCAGACATCTGGTTTGGGTGGTTTAATGGCTGCCCCTGACAGAGGGCATGATTTAATTTTATGCCTTTGATTCTTCGGGTGGTTGTAAATAATTCATTTGAAAATATATCCTTCAATTAAATCATGTTAATAGTTTATAATGTCATTGTTAGTAATATTTCTTTGACCAGTTCCATAACCACAAGGGGCCTGCCCCTTGAGAATTGCGACTACTAATATAGCATAACAAATTCTAGCAAAAGGCTACATTTGGCAGCAATAAGGCAGAAGGAACCAAAAGAAAAATTGTGCCAATAAAATATGAGCTCACTGGAATGCAGTTCTTGTCTTTATATCTATTGCTTATACTCTTCACTTTGCTTGGTTCACAATGCGTCTATTAATTCTTTTGCAGGTTTGGTCATGTATATAACACCCTTCAGACACGTGTGACAAAGCAATTGGTCAGCTATTTTTTGAACCCTCAATCCACACTGGCTACTCACTATGGTGCAATTAAGGGTTTAGCAGCACTGGGACCTAATGTGGTATTCTCTCTGTTTCTGAGCATCAAACTTAAGGATTTATTTGGTGAAAGGCCTTTGCTTGCCGCAAAAATCATAATAGAGGTTTTAAAGCTTGTTTTATAAAAAATATTGATATAAATTGAACTCCTTTTTTTTTTTTTTTTTTTTAATGCACTGCTTTGTTAAAATTTACATGTTCAAAGTTCAAAACTGAAGCAATAATGACTTCAAAGAAAGTTGGGAAGCAAGATCTTTGATGTTTAAGTTTAGGAAATAAATGCTTTATCCTGAGTTTGAGGAACAATGCACAATAGTGTAATATGGATGGGATACAATGCGTATATTTTGCCTTAATCTGGAGAAATGGCCACAAATTACTTAGCATGTGTTTGGTTTTTATATCTGAAGTTTCTTTCCATCTATTCTATGGTGGATTTTGAGTTGTTTACACTGTTTCTTTACATTTAGGTCCAACTTCTAATATTGCCCAATTTAGAGCCTTATATGCGGCTCCTTGAACCTGAGATGCTTCTTGATGAGCGAAAAAATAAGGTGAAGAAACTTGAAGCTTGGCGTGTTTATGGGGCATTGCTTGTAAGTATTCCCGCTCTTAACCTGAAAGAGTTTTTGTGAACCATCGACAGCTCAACATTTGTCGGCTGATGAGTTGAGTTTTCTCCAGCATGCGTGTGGTCGATGCATATATGATCGAGCCAAGATCCTTTACTCATGGTCTTCCCTTCCGCCTAAGGATGTTTGGAAGATTAATGCCAGAGTTGACAGTTCACTATCAGGTGAATTTTTTCATTACAAATTGTGGTTGTCTGCTCATTTATTTGATATGGGGAACATATACATGAAAGTGGCCCGAGTATTCTATCAACCCAAGTTTACCAGGTGACCAATATCAATTTCCAACTTTCAGCTATTGGCTGACGTTTCTGATGCAACACAGGCATATACTTAATGATGTGTGACCAAACAAAAGCAGGCGCTATTAACTGAATTTTTTTTGCATGAAATTAATTTCACCGTCTAGAGTTGGTAGTTGATAAGCAGGAAGCCAGAGGATCAGCTTTATGGAATGTTTCTTGCCTTTTCTTTTACCTAAAGAATTATTAGAAACAGAGTGGGGACCATTGGAAACTTAAAGCAAAGCAGCCTGGTAGAATATGATTGAACAACAAGAAGTACAAAAGAAAAATATCTTCGTCTGCCTTCATAGCATGCTTGAATTGAGGCATATTCTTTGGAAATGGATGTGCTGTGGCTAAATTTCTTCGTAAAATCTTCAGGCAAACACAAAAGGGTTGCTCACTCTGAGGAGCGATCACCAGTCAAGAAAATGGATATTGATGGGCCGATACTGTAGCGTCCTCCACAACCTCACATTCTAATGATCAAGGGGAGGCAGCTGGGTTAACTCCCTCGGGTGATCCACAATCAAGTCCAAGCCCATCTGCAGGAGGAACGCCAAGTACTAGTGTTGGAGGCAATGAAAGCCAAGGAAGCAATGGGAAGACTCAGATTTTAGCTCGTAGTTTGCATGTTTTGAAGGATGCCTCAGATAATGGCGACTGATAACTTCGTTATTTGAGTTATTCGGTGAGAGTATTATCCCTTTTTGTCCTCCCCTGAGATGTCTTTCTTCTTGTAACAGTCACACATCACATTTTTCAGTATGTAAAATATGGAGGAGCAGTTTTATAGCGATGCTCATTGCTGTCTGCCAGTCATGTTCTACTCAGCCTGTTGCCTTAAAATAGTCTCTCTCCCCATCATTCTGTCCATCGAGCATCGACCCATATACACGTGTTGGTGTTCCAACAGATAGCTCGATAACTAGTCTATTTGCTGGGTCGGCATCCTCTTGATATCCATTCCAGTAAATAGGAACAAGCTGAAGTAAAACCTAATTTTTTCCCTTGCCAATTTTTCAGAATGGAATTTTCGAGTTTACATAGCCCAGATGGATAAAATCAACATTATTGAAGTTGCAGTTGGATAGGGAAAAAGAACATAGGATATGCTATACCTAAAAATAGGCATATCTGGCACCCAAATTACCCCATGCAAACGTTACATCTAAAAGCAATACTCAGCTCTCATTTATTTCGTTTTAATCGTAATTAGTTTTATTTCTGTAAAGAGGTATTATGATGTTTAGGTGTCGGTAATAACAATTCTATAAGAATCTCAAAAAATACTGAACAACTATTCATAACCTTAAACCAATGAATAACAATTTGATATTGATATTAACTATTATTTTTCTAAAATCTTCATTAAAATTGATGATCAACAAATGAAAATTTTATTGCAAGTAAACATTTTTTTGCTTTGGGTTTAGATTGGTTTAGGTTTTTTATGGGTCAAATCAAAGCACAAAATTTCATTTGATTTTTATGATTTAAATCTAACCATAGGGTTTGCTTAACTTAATTTAGTGTGGTTTAATTTATTGATTAAATTATAATTAATATCTAGTAAAATTTATATCCTTTACATGTAATCTCATATCATAGGTTTTAAATTCTTTTAATACTCACATGTATTGGCACAATACTAAAGATTAATAAAATAAGGATTATGCAACTAATAAATTTCAATAGTATCTTATACTGTGTTTGGCACTAAGGAAAGCGACGGCAAGTGACGACAAGCTACAGAAATCAGCAGAAAGTGAGTGTTTGGTAAAAGAAGAAAGTGGTGAAAGGTGGATGAAATATTTTTATTCTTGTCTCACATAACTTTCTTCCAAATTTGGGTAGAAAAAGAAGAAACATATTTGTTCATTTCTTTTCATTGTTTTTCAGCACTTTTTGTTTTCCAAAAGGTTGCCAAACACAGCGTTAATAACAAATTTTATTCACAATTCTAATAGATGATATAACTTTTGGGTTAACTTATAGACATTTTAATAATAAGTGGCTATAAAAGTTAATACATATATATCAATAAGCAACGTTTTCATAATCACAAGAAGTTTATTGATTCATTTTTTAGAGTGGTTTTGTTTTGATTATTTCATATTGATTGGGTTTATCTTTCAAAACAGAAAATTTTTGGTTAAATTGAAAAAAAAAAAACACATTTTTCAGTTTGGTTTTGATATGAAATCTATTTTGGTTGTTCTTTTTCCATCCTATTTTTCATCCATATCCGTAAACCTCAAGCTCCTCCATTTAGCTTAAAATCAAACCCAAGGCATTGGTGGTCTTTGCACTTGTTTTGAAATGCCATAACACCCAATCAGCTGAAGCTTTCCTCCTTTGTAAGAAATCCGTGCTGTTGTTCACTTTTTCTACTTCTCATTCCTTGTAGACATTCGATCCATTTTAGTACTAAAGTGATTGCGCATTGCTGCTCCTTTTGGCTTTCTTGACACTCGAGTCTAGCTTCACCCGACTTTGTGCCCCCCAATGTCGCCCTATTATCCTCTGTTGCTTGTGCTTTTACGTTTCTCTAGACTATGGATCATCCTTTGACCTTTACTTATACCACACACAAGGCATAAAAGATGTGAAGTATTGTTGAACCATTGCTTTTTCTTATTACTCTTATAAGGTAGCATTTGGTTACATAGTTTTTCATGATAATTGGATAAAATCATTTTTATTATATTTGATTTATAAAATATATCTGAGACTGAATAGAACTCTTTTCATGGAACTGAATAAAATTTAAAATTTTTGTTTGTTATATTTTATGGTATAAAAAATATTAGAACTAGACAAAAATAAAATTTCTTAATAAAAATTTTATCTAATACTATTATGGATCATGCGTACCAAACATGATACAAGAGAATTGTACTGTACATTTCTCTTTATTCTATTTAGTTCTTGCAACCAAACGCTACCAAGATTCTCGGCATGCTATACTCCAACAAGTTGATCTCCATATATGGTGTTATATAGAACATATTTCCAAGCCCAAAACTTAATACACAGCCGATGATCAATTTTCACATACCCCAAAAGATTCCAAAGGTCTGTTTATTTACTAGGGCATATACGTAATAAGTATATTATGCATATTAGAAAAATTAGAAAATTGGCACTTAATCTAGGGTCTTTTTCTCATTCTTTCTCCATGTTTTGTGTGGTGAATAACGGAAAAATTTATATTGCAACTCAAAAAAGTGAGGCAAAGTAAATTGCTGGTACATCACCATGAAGTCTTATCCTTAAACACTAGTTCAAGGCATTTGGATGCTGGATCATTAAAAACAGCAAAACTATCCAAATCGTCTCTTCCAAGCTTTGCTAAAGGATCCACACACCTATTTACCTCTCCAAGAATGTGCTCATCTTCAAAAGTTCCTTAGTAAGAGCAAAAAAAAAAAAAAAAAAAAAGAAAGAAAGAGGAGAAGGAGAAGAAGAAAAGAAAAGGATAGGACCTGTTGCATATAGAATTAGATATATCTTCCATTGATTTTTTTTTTCCTTTTTATCTATGGAAAACAAGATACATATACCGTTTAATAAGCCTATTTACAATCTACAATATGCTATATATTAACAGATGAATGGGAGACCATGTACTCAGTTTTAAGTACTCTTATAAAGTGAATGTTAGTCTAAGCCTTATAAAAGATATAATTACTAAAATAGGATACATGATAAGTTAATTATCAAAATAAACCACTAAACTCATATGCAGAAGATGCGAAACTGGTGAGAAAGTTGTTGTGCATGTTCAAAGTGCAGGCCCTGCCTATTGTGCATGTAGAACGTGTGAATCACCAGAACTTGTTGCATATGTCCAACATGCATGTGAGGTTTGTTGCACACGTACACGATGTGCATCAACCCTGTTGCGCACTTATAACTTGTGCAAAATTTATGATGTAATAACCATGTAGCGCATGTCTAAAATGGGAAATATATACACAACTACTATACATGTCCAATATATGGGTCTAATAGATTGTTTTAGTAATTAAGTTTGATGATATCCTATTGTAGTAATTATTTAAAAAAAATCCAATTTGACAAAAAAATTTCAAATTTGCTGTTACCATTTTCTCCTTTGCGGAAGCTTGTATTCTAACAAGATATGCCTAGAAGTTAATAATGCTTTGTGACCATTTGTTCCAATAATCAATCACTTCTTCGAATTTCAATTCTTTTAGTGGTGTAACACCCATGGGCATGGGCACACGGTATCAGGGTTGGGCCTGGACCACGGCTATGTCCGAGCTTCTACAAGAATGGGCTCAGTTGTTAAGCCCATCCTGGTTCGTATTAATAACAATCAATGGGCATATTAACTGGGTCTGTTTGTTTTGGCTTTTTTCCGGCAGATACAGATACTTTTTCAAACTTTTTGCTAACAAATTATTTATCAAGAAATAGATATAGATAAAAAAAAGTTGACAGTTCTCATTAAAAGATCAAATAGAACAAATATAGATAAAATTTAGATGCAAATCAGATATATTTACATATATCATTTTAAAAAAGATACAAATACAAATGTAAAACAGGCAATCCAAACAGTCATGTCAAAATAAAGGATGGTCCTGTGTAGATTCATTTGGCTAAGAAGCCAGCGACCCATAGCATGTAGCGGAATGCCGAGTATTGGTGTAAGGATTGTTTGATTTTATCTATATTTTATCAATATATAATTTATATTTATAATTTATTTATATCTTGTTTATATTTAATTTTTTATGAGTAAAAATATTTAATTTTTATTTGTATTTATTTTTTGATAAATATTTTGATTTGTATTTATATTCTATCTATATTTTATTTATATTTGATTTGTTTATAAATAAAAATATTTGTTTTTCATCTATATTTATTTTTAATAAATTTTATTTAAAATATATAAAAATAAGATATTAAAATGATCAAAATCAGATAAAAAAACTAGACGCTTAAACTCATGAACCAAAGGATATGCGCACAAGGGGTGGGTGTGTGTGAATGTAACGAAACTAATTTGAAATGGTAAAGTATTGAACTTTAAGTTTAAATTCGTGTTAAAAATTTTAGATTAGGTAGGATTTGGCGCTAACTTTAATAAAGTTTGAAATAATATTTGATAAGCCCTTGTTTATGCTTTTATGATTTAAAATTATAATGTTTCTATTTAAAACTATATTAAAGATTATAGGTAATTTGAAATTGATTTTTGCTATCACTATGTTTGAATTGAGGGTAGAAAAGGGAGGACAGGAATTTGAAGGAAAATTTTACTTTTTCCTTATTTGGAAATGAAAGAAAAAGAGAGGGGTGAATTTTGGGAGAAAAACTTTCCTTGGAGCCAAAAAAAAAAAAAGAAAAAAAAAGGGGATAATTTCCTCTAATTTGGAAGGAATTTGAGAGAAAAATTAACAACGATGCAAGCGCGCACCTTTAAAATATAGCAAATTTTTATGATGCTTTAACAAAAAAAAAAAAAAAAAATCATGCATCAACTTTCCTTTCACTTTCTTTCCCTTCTTAACCAAATAAGGATTTTATACCTTTCCCTTCATTCGCTTTCCTCTTTAATTTTCTCCTCCCATTTTTTTTTTTTCATTCCTATTTCTTATTTTATTCTAAACATAGTATAAAAATCCATTTTAAGCTCAATTAGGTTTGTGAGTTTGTAAAAATATGAAAGTTAATTTCGAATCCATAGGTTCACCGAATAGCTTAAGTTTTGACTTAAGCTAATTGCACTTGGATCATGTTAAAGAAATTTACCAGTAGATTTGATTTTAGATGCCATCTTTAAAATTTTGTTGAACCACATGTATATAGATGGCATAGATGTCATATTTGCTACCGGAATTTTATGTATTTAATAGTATCAATTTACTATTTATAATTTTTTTTTGAGATTATTTATAATACCCAAGTAAGTTAATTAGTCGTAAAAATAGTAAAAGCTAAGGTACCTAATTGCAAGAATATGATAAGTTTAGGTACCAAAGTGATGCTTTAAAATTTTAGATAATTAATTGTAAATATGTATATATATATATATATATAATTTATACAACAAATGTGATAATTACCATATATATGTGTGTGTGTGTAGGCTCACCACGTTTTAAACGCTAGGAGACTTGGGTTGTCATATTTCAGATTTATTCTCTAACATTTCGTATGCTTAATCCATTAAAGCGACAAATATTTCAAGAGGTATCTAATGATTAGAAATAAGATTTGGGCATGGCAATCAGGAAATATATAGATATCTTATTTGTCTGTAAAACCCAAATATGCATTATATAAATACTTGCTATTTCCTTTTTACATTTTGGAAATTGTAAACAAGTCAATTTGTTTATCGGTTCTTCAAACTCGAGCTTGTTTTAAACTTAGCTCAGTTTGAGCTTGATACATAAGAAGCTTGAGCACAAAACAAAACTCATTTAACTAAAGGATTTGACTTGAGCTTAGATTTAGGTTTGCGAACTGACTTGTGAATAGTTTTTTTTAGGCTCAAGGATAAGTTTGCAAGTAGACTCATGAATTGGCTTGCTAACCAACTCACTAGCAGATTCGTCAGTTATATATATGTTAAATTATATCAAAAGGTATCAACATTTAAGGGTAAGTTTGTTTAATGTATCAACATTTTGAGTAGTTATTGTAGACATCTCATTTTGACATTTTTTGTCAAAATAAATACTTAGGTTAGTATATACATACTTAAAATAATTGAATTTTGCAAATTACAAATATTAAAGCTAGGAATGAAAATAAAAAAAAGAAAAAGAAAATAATGAATCAATTTAATAGAAATAAATACAATAGATGTAATATGGATAATTAATATAGTATAATGTAATTTTGAAAATTCGTAAAAAAAAAAAAAAAAAAAAAAAAAAAAAAAAAAAAAAAACTGTTCATCGTCTCCTACCTCCGGCCGCCCGATGGGGCATTTTCAAGTCTATTTTTGACCCGTTTTCAAACTCGTTTTTTACAAAATAAATACATATTTTGAAAATAGGCGCGGAGTAGTTTATATTGGTATAAAATTTAGTTGTTTTCATCAAGGGAAAGGGTTTGAAATTTGAATTCGAAAATCAGAAAAAATTCGTTTTTAGCTTCCGAAAAAATGGCAAAATCCGAGATTTTCGTTGTTTAACGTTCAAAATCTAACGGTAATGACAGCTATTTTCATGTTAATGATAACTAATTAATAGTTGTAATTTGTTTTTCGAATTAGAATAAAAAACCCTAAATTTAGATCTATAAATAGAGAAGAAAAAAAAACGAGAGGAGGACACGAAAAAGAGAAAAGAAAAATCAGATAATATCCGAATATATAGGATTTCGGAATTTATAGCTGTGGTCGAATCGTCCGGAGCCCTATCGTCGTAGTTCATCGCCGTTGCCGATTCGACGTCCCCCTGTGTGCGTTAGCCATTTTCCTCCCAGAACTCATCTTTGCCGTGAGCCAATTTCCACGCGCGGATCAAGCTTCTTCCTGCAGGTCTTCTCTGTGCGTCGGCCATCAATTCATCCTTCTGCGCGAATGCATTCATCCTCCTGCGCGAATTGATTGTCCCAGGTAAGTTCTCAACTCAATAATAATAATAATAATAATAATAATAATAATAATGATAATAATAATAATAATAAATAGGAAAATAGAAATAAGAAAAATGAAAAATTAGTATATAATTATAATATTCGAAATCTATTAGGAATATATTGTGTTTCTTTAAAAAATAATAATAATAATAATAATAAAATAAAATAGTGAAATTAGTATTAGTTTAAATCATGATAGTATAATCATTCTAATATATGTGTATATATATATAATATATATATTGTCAATACCCATTTGCTTTTCGCCATGATGAATAGGTTTTTTTAAGGAAAAGTTTTGTTATTAACATGAAAATTTTGATTAGATTAAAGTTTTAGGCTTATAATGAATTATCCAATAGTGTACGAGATGGTATTTCAATGTTCATGAAATCATTTTATAATATTGTCTAAATATTACTTGTGATCTTGGTATTGATATAACCATTTTGAACAAGGCATGATATTGGATATATGTTATTCTTTATTCAATTAAAGTTTTTGGAATTGTAATGGTGCATCGTAATGTTGAATCTTGTGAATAGTTATTCATGATATTATAAGTTGAGATATTTTTATGATTAAGAGGATATATGAAATTTGTCAATGTCAATGGATGTTTGTTCTAAAAATATTAATTTGAAATTTAGGGTTTAAATTGTCATAATATAGTTTTTGATTGTTTTATCCTTTTGCAATAATATAGTAATGATTTTGTCTTCTTGTGATAAAATTGAATTTTTTGATATATATATCATGTTAGGTATGTGTTCATAGAATTACATTAAGATCTTGTTATTGATAATATACCTATAATCATGCCCTAATCATAAGGAATATATGAAATTTTTTAGTTTTAGGTTTACAATATTTGAATTGTGTAATCATGTATGATGATAATCATTAATATTCCTTTTATGCCATGATATAGTGATGACCTTGATTGTAATAATATTGAATTTTATGATTTCACCACATGTATAAAACCACATTGAAATCTTGCCCTTCATAATATAATGTCAATGATATATAAATCTTGATTATGCCATGATATTGCTTTGTTGAAATTAGTTTGTTGAAAATTGATATTCCCTATAATATTTTTATTCTTGATGATGGTATGATCAATTGATATGCATGATATGTGGTTATGATTTCTTGTTCAAAATTTTTGTCACATAAAAAAATCCGATTTTTCATAAAATTGCTAAAACTTAACTTGATAGATTTAGGGTTCATGTTAAAAGATATATACATATTTTTTCATAAAATTAACAAACTTAATGAACTTAAACCGAAAAGATTTCGAAAAATTTTAAAATTAACCAACAAACTAAATTTTTCTAAAAGAATTACGTGTGGTCTGATCCCGATTAGCGGATACGTAGGCACCTAAATGGGCGACTTAAAATATGTAAAAAATTATTTTTGTGAATTTATTTGATTTGTTTAGAATATATGAATATTGATAGAATTTAATAAGATTTGATTAATTTGAATATTTTGAGTTTTTTAGATTATATATGATTATCGATGGAATTTGATTAGTATTTTTAGGCATATTAGACATATGTTTAGTTAATTAGATTTGATAAATAGTTTAGATTTTAAAATTAGGGTTTAAAAGAAAGCAATTTAAATATGGAAAGTTGAAGTGGTAACCATTTAGGTTTTAATAGGTTAGCCCCCGAACTCAAGTTAATTTCTGGTTCTCGTTTTCAAAAAAACGATTTTTTTCGCAGATCAGTAGCAAAATCAAAATCAACCTACCCATTGGTTTTGGTTTTTTTTTTCTCGACTTTAGTCGAGTGGCGACTCCAAAATATTTTTAAAATTAAAAATTTCCTTTAATTCTTAGTCGAGGATTCGTATTGAATGGGTTAGGGTTTTAGTACGATCGGATTAAAGGAAATCAAGAAAAACCAGGCTCGACAGTTATAAAAATGAAAAATATTTGGAGATAAATCTATTAAAAATATTAACATTTCAAATGGTTTAAAAAAGATATCTCATCTTTGTAAAGTGAGTTAAGCAAGGTATTTGTAATTTACTGTTGAAGAAAATTAAAGAAACTTTATTAAAAACTAATGTAAGTATTGATACCTTAAATGAATTTTGTGAAACTTATATCTTATTTGATCATTTTGTAAAATACTGATTCCTTTTTTTAACTATTCGAAACATTGATAACTTAAATAAAAATATATCCAAACATTGGTATATTCTAGTATAACTTACCTTAATATATATAGTGTATATATATGTATTCATATCTTTTATCAATTATTTTTTGGTTGAAAAAAATTAAGATACGAAGAATTTACATGGAAAACGAGCTGAGTTTAAATTTGAAATAAACCTTGCTTCTAGCTTAATAGAAAATTTGACTTGACTCAAACGCAATTTGTGAACGAGTTGAGTTCGAGTTCAAAATAAAGTTTGTTTATCCAAACGAGCTAAGTTCGAACTTAAATTTAAGCTCAATAAAAAATTTAGTTCGAACTAAGCTAGGAGTTTTAAAAGCCCGATTGGACTCTATTCGACTCGTTTTGTGGCTCTAGACATGGAAGCGATCACCGGAGGCGGATGGATTTAAAATGGTTTGAATTTGGTTCAAGTATACAGTTTTATAGCTTCTATTTGGATTTGTTCAGCTCAATTTCCATGACTGAGATAGCCTTACACGGTCGAGCCTGATCTTCTGGGTAAAATTTATAAATATTTGCCACAAAGATCTGTTCACACATCACCTGAATGCATGACGGACTATCCACCGAAAGCTAAAGCCCAAAGGCAACGGTGGGAAACTCTTCACTTGAATATGGCTTTTTCTTCTTCTTCTTCTTTTTTTTTTTTCCAGTGTTGTTGACCCAACCTTTTTCACAATTCTGTGTACTGATATCATGTTCTCCAAGATCCCTGTACTGTTTAAGGATCTAACATTTCATCAAATCAGTTGATAGTTTGTGAAGCCATGCAGATTCAAACATGAGATATTTAAATCCTTTATTAATACTCAACCACCAACATGTAGTAAAGTTATGCAGCCCACTGGATAGGAATAATTACCTCTTTTCTTTTCTTTTTTCTTAAAAAATCCACCTATGTTTTATTTCACTTGAAAGATCGGATATGAAAAATCGGCATTAATATGATTAGTTATAAAATTATTGATTATTATTGAGTTTTTAGAACTTAAGCTGTTTAATTATATTACTATATTAAAAAATGTCAGTATCCATGAATTATGCCACAACCTACTAATTAATGTTAATTACTGCTATAGGTATACGTCGTTCTATATTTTAAGGTAATTCATCAATCCTATGCCAATACGATAATCATATTTAAAGGTGATAACTAAAATAACAATAAAAAGACATAAATTGTGCAAAACTTGACCTAGATTGAAAAAATGACATCGCATTGGCCCTTTTCCTCATGAACTACCTATTCCCACTTTGCTACGGATTTTATTGATCTTATATCTATGGTAAAGGCAGTTTACGTCAATTTAATATCTAGTATCTTGCACATCATATTTATAGAGTTTCTTATTTCTTAATAGTGTTTTCATCAATCATATGTTGGTATATAAAAATAATATTTGAATTAAAATTAATATTTGTCTTTTTCATTCATAGATATTGTATGTAATTAGTATGAATTTGAATTCCACTGAACAATTGAAAAACTTTAAATGTGTCACCATAAGACCACGTTTGTGTTTATATGAAATGTTTTTCAACGAGACTACTAGTTGGATTGTCTGATTTTGGTTTTTATCTTATCTGTATTTGATCTATATCTGTATTTGTATCTTATTTGTATTTGATATATTTAGTTTGTTTATTAATCTGTTTCTGAATAAAATAAGTAAAAATATCTGTTTTTTCATCTATATCTATTTCTCGATAAACAATCTATTTAAAAATAATAAAAATAAGATGCCGAAATGATTAGAATAAGACGAATTAAATAGACGCATCATCCGGGAAGTCGATGCATATATATACACTGTAATTGATCATGGGCAATTTCACAACTATATATGTACGGAAACTTTAGGTGTCTCTCTATAAGTTCTCCTTTGTGTTTTTGTCTATTGTCTTTTCAATATTTTTCTCCATGCTGGCCCCAAGGTTAGAGCATGGTTAACCTACATTGGGTGACCGGTTGTGCAAACCTCTCCGATGCGGTCGTTGGTGTTCCTTTGTTATTGGGTAGCTAGCAATGGCTACAATGTATATTTTGGGTGGCTTATATATATATAATATATATGTATGTATTTCCAATTTTCTTCGTCTTTCTTTTGATTCAAATTGTTGCAAAATTTTATTAAATTATTTAATTAAATTTCTTTAATTATATTATTTTACTGAAGTAATCCAATAAATATTCCAAATCAAAGTAACACATATTTTTTAAATACATAGATAGTCATTTGCCCACTTAAAATACATATCAAATATTAAAAATTAGTCAATAATATTATAGTCTAGTAATACTAAGACACTCATATTTTAAGTAGAAGGACTAGACTTTAGAACACATAAAGTATTTTGAAAGACCAATGACTTTATAGCCTATAGAGAGATCATAACATACAAACCACATGTTTCGTTACACTCTTTCTCTCCAAACATGATTAAAAATACATAAAATATTAAAATATTAACCTTAAATTTTAATATTAGTGACATTATCTCTAGTACTTTAACTAACATGGACCATGTTTGAATCCATCATCGGTAATAATAAAAAAAAAAAAAAAAAAAGAAAAACACAAATCACATGTTTCGTTACACTCTTTCTCTCCAAACATGATTAAAAATACATAAAATATTAAAATATTAACCTTACTAATTTTATAATTTAGTGACATTATCTCTAGTACTTTAACTAACATGGACCATGTTTGAATCCCATCATCCTGTTGTAATAATAAAAAAAAAATTAAAAAGAAAAACACAAATCACTCTTCATAATTTTCTTTTTTCTTTTTCTTTTTCCTTTAATTTCTCCACCATCAAAACTATGTTGCATATACTCTAATTTGCAAAGGATGTTAGAAAATGCAAGTGTTTTGTATCGAGTGGCTAAGCTTACATTTTTTTTTCCCTATTTTATCTATATTAGTCTTCTTAATAAAGATATACAAAGTAAGTGAAGTTTGGTGGGTTGAGTATTTTTTTGGATCTAGTTGGTAATTAAATTATTAGTATAATTATTTAATCATGAGTTAAAACGAGTAAAATCATCATTATATACCACGATCTAGTCATTTAATAATAAAATATGATTCATTCATGATATCACATGATACATCCACTTCATAAAAAACTTTATATCTCTTGGCAAAAACAAAAGGAAAAAAAAAAAAAGATTTTGTCAACCTGAAAACAACAAAAAAGTGGATGGGCAACAATTACGGCATGGCTTCAATTAAACTAGACTAAGCAGTGATTTTGGTGACCTCTCTTTCAACAGCCTTCATGAGGAGACTATCTTCTTCAAGCACCATTTGAATGGGCAAAAACCCTAGTCCATTAGCCATGGCTAGCATCATTCTCTTTGTCTCAGCCTTAAACTCCTCTACATCCACCAAACCATTACAATCATGATCAAACTGAACAAACAACGACCCATAGACCCGAGCCAGTTCACTAGGGTCTGGTGTCACATCAATGCCAAAATGTGTTTCCAACAACCTTAATCCTTGCAATTCCTTCAACATCTCGCCATACGATAAAAGCCCGTCGCGGTCGGCATCGAGGCCGGCGAAATGGTCATGTATAAACCCATCAAAGGCATCTTCATCTTCTACAAAGTTCACAATTGTGGCTCCATCCAACACTTCCACACTCATTTTTTTGTATTTTCGGAGGAAAATTTTCTAAACTGTAAAAACGGTATTTTTTTTTTTTGAAGTTTGTCGGTGTTGTTGTGTGGAGAATTGATGTCTTTTGGTGGCTTTATATAAAGAAGTGCTGAGGCAGGTTCAAATTTCAAACAGTTAGTTTGACAAAATTTTTACTTTCGGCAACGTTAAATGTGTTTTCGGCACATTGATTTTGTGGGATTGCCATTGTTTTTGAATACTGAAACAGCAAATCAGTGTTCTAATAATGTCCTCTTAGGACCGTGGACAAGTGCCGCAACTTTGGTTATTTATGCTAGTTAAAGTGTTGATGCTTGTGAGTACTTGAGGATGAATAAAAATACAGTGCCCAATTTTTGGAAAAATATTAGGCTTATGTTTTAGCATTTATTTATTTATTTTTTCCATTTTTACTTCTGGTACAAACCCGAAGGCTCTAGTCTAATAGTTAAAGTCCACGATCCTTTAATGACAATTTGTATAAGAAATTAAATTCAAATCCCACTAAGGACACCTATAATACGCAAATTAATGCTTATTATACTTAACAAGATGTAATGCAGCTTAAACTCTTGCTGTATATTTATACTTGTTATAGAATATCCTAGTTGTTGTAGATAAGTCTTTTTTTTTTTTCTAGAATTTTTAGATAAAGATTTATTTAGAAATATTAATTGATATTTCTAGAAGTATTAGTTGAGATTTTTCTAGAGTAGATAGTAGGAAGGATGATCAAACCATGCCAGAAGCACCCTATGAATAGATTCTCTCATCTGCAACTTTTGTCAGTGTGAGTGGTCATAAAAAAATACACAATAACAAACTATCAATTCTAGTATGAGTGTCTTAAGAGTAAGAGTTTGAGTATAATTAGGGTTTAGGTTTAAGTGTGTAGATGAGTGGCTTCGGTTGCAGTGATTACATATGTGCAGCATTTAGCTCGTGCTACATGTGACCTCAAAAAGGTGACTTGACAATGGCACGTAACAATAACTTATAGAGAGATGACAAGGACAAGAAGTAAGCAATCTCAGAAAGTAAGCAATCTCAGATAGCTTAAATGTATGTGTGATAGGTAGAGGGGTTATCTAGCATCAACCCCACAATTCTCGGAGAGAGTTAGAACATTCTTTCCTTTAAATCTTGTTTGATCTCTGAGATTATAATTTGATAGCACGACGACGTTTCTTTGAATATCTAAAATCTCCTTAAATGAGAATAACTATAGAGTTTGATTATTGACGAGATCTATTAGATTGTATAGATTATTAATGGTCAAGATGAGTCCTGTTGGTAATGCATCCTCCATGGGCTCATTGTGAGTTTAAGCCCATGGAAAACTTCTTTTAAGTGCATGAGTTTCTTTGAGTAAGGTTGAGATTGGACAAGCTAGTTCAACAATCTTGCTCTAAGCTCATCATGTCAGATCTCTTATAAGTCATCCAAAAACATGAATTGGACTTTAAGCCCTATCACATAGTTCAAGAGTCAAATTTAAATATTTTATAAAATTAATATCATCCCTTTATAGAGTGATTTCTTTTTTGTAAATTACTTATCTTATCTTTTAGTGAGATTTTGCTCTTCTTCTTTATATTATAATTTCCTTTTTCATGCGTTATTATTTCTTAATCTTCTCTTTTATCTTCCTGGGTTGTCATAATACAAGACATATATATATAGATCTTATAAATTGGTTCATGTGCTTAAAAGCATGTCATTTTATAATTGTGTGTTCTACCTGAAAAACAAAAAAGGGAAAAAGAAGAAGAAGAAAAAGTTCCCACGACATTATTGAAGATATGCCGTCAAATAAGCTCAAATAATTTTTACATTAGTAAGTTATGCATGGAATTTAAGCTAAATTTGATTTAAAACTTAAAAATAGTAAAAGAGTTTTCGTGGCAAAATCAAGTATTATATATTCAGACTCAATTGAGCTTGATATTGAATTGATTGCAGTTGAATTGATCTCCAAAATTATAAATTCATCTAGACTAGCTAGCAAAATGACTTGACTGCAAGAAGTTGAAAATATATTGACAAAACCATGGCCATTAAAAAAAAAGTGCACATTGATACACACAAGATTAATATTTTTCCATCTCCATTTTATTACTTTAATGTTATCTCAGCCAATCATGATCAAATATCTAGTTGTTTTAATGATAAATACTTATTTTATATGATGTAATTTGCTTAGGTGTTATATTGTGATCAGCGGAGATAGAAATGGTAAAATGAACATTGATCCATACATATCTGTGTATATGCATCTCATTTGAGTGCAATAGCAGAATATCCCTTGAAAGCTAGAGACAAATGTCTTAAATTATATTGATTATTATGTTAACTTTCCCAAAGTTGTTGACCCAGTCTTTCCACATTGCTGTGTACTAGTTTCTTGTTCTCTTTGATTCTATCTGCGGCTCGAAGCCCTAGAATTTCAACCATCAGTTGATGGTTTGTGCTGCCATAAAGAGCCAACCACCAAGACGCGCTGTTGACCAAAGATTTTCATACTGTTTATCATTGCTCTTAGTTCTGTACATGAACTATCTACGAGTTAGAACCAGCTAGCTTCTGTTTGGGTGGTTGACGATATTTTATTATTTCAATTTAAACTGAGATGCTTATAAAATTATAAATAAGACATAAATGCAAATCATTTATAAATAAAAATGAAAATTAGACAAACGAAATAGACTCCTAATCAATACATACAAAAATAGATGATAGACGCAATAAATTAGTGATTACTCATGAATATTTGTTACAATTGTCATTTCATGGTAATATTTTTATTTTTTTTATAAGTATTTATTGTTTAACTTTTTTTCTTTTCAATATTATAACATTAAGGTATGTATGGAATCAATTTTTGGAACATGTAATATATATATATATATATATAATTATATTATTACTTTTCTTGGTACAGTAAAAAAAATTTGCGGGCTTTGACTTCCGTCGTTACCTAACGAAGTGGAGCACCGCACCTCTGGCTTTTGCATACCACGGCAGCAAGGAGCCAAGGATCCAACCTTGCTGTTTTGACAGACCAAGATCCGCCCAAATGAGCCAACCACAGCTGAGAATATTTTATATGATAAATTTCTTGAAATGCCCCTAATATATAAGTTATTCCTACAATAAAAATAAAATTGATATTGTAAATACCAAATAAAAAATTACTGCGACAGATTGACGACATGCAATTATCTATAACCCACTATATATTTACAGTCATTATGCAATGTGGTAGTTATATTTATAATAATTTACTTAAGTCTTATGGCAGGGATGTTGGACTTATTACTCTTTACCTTTTTTTTTTTTTAAGTTGATAATAAAATTACTGAAGCAAATATGTCCACTTTTTCTTCGTTTTAAATGTAAAATTTTTAAAGTTCATACTTTTGGGGTATGGGTATTTGTTGTTCCAATGATATATGTTTCCACTTATTAGGATTTAATACAGGTACATAAAATTAACTGAGTAACCTTTTTTTTTCAAAAAAAAAAATAACCCAATTTTACTTCTTAGGTGTCTTGATGTGATTTGGGATGCTATTGCTACTATACCATATACCGGGGCTTGGGGGACTTTAAAAATATCATATGGGCCTTGTTGAATATGGGTGCGCCCAAAGGTATTTATCGCGAAGTGCAAATTTTCCCTATCAAAGATTTTGCAAGGAATATATTCTTCCATTTATTTGTTGCTAAATAAAGGGTTGAAATTTAAAATATGCAGTAATCATATCCTTGTGAAAATAGGATTTATTGCAAGAAGCTCATCCTTGCAATAAGTGTTGGATATTAATAATAAATAAAAAGAAATAAAAGAATATGTTGCCTACAAATTTTCCCTTTATAGTTTTTCTCTTAGCTTATAAATTAATGGTTGAAACGGTATGAATTCTTAAATATATCTTTGTGATGATAAGATGAAGACATTTTCTTTTCTATGATCTCAAATACTAATTATACCATCAATGGCCTTAGCCTAGTGGCTTTCGGCTATAATACTTACTCTTAAAGTATTAAGTTTGATTTCCCATATCCTAATGACTCTAGTGGCAGCATTATTGTAACTATTAAAAAAATATTAATTATACTTAATAATATTTTGAAAAGATAAGTTAATAAATATTGAAAAAAAGTAAATAAAGTGATCGATTCCCTTATTTATCTGTTACTTTTTTACTAAAATGTCCCAAAGCAATTCGCATGGGGCTCGTTTATTAATACAGTCATCTTTTCTTTGTAAATTATGAAATTCAATCTAAAATCATTTTTAATTTTTGTTTTGCAAATGAAAGATAATTAAAAAAAGAAAAAAGAAAAAAAAAAACCTATATAGAATTCTTGATATTGATAAGATTGGTCCCCTTCTAGTACCCATTTAGCTTGTGATCTACCAACAATTAATATAATTTGATTTATGATAATACATGATACACGATTCACTCTATAATAAAAATCTCGACTTTAAACAAAAATTATTTCTTTGACAAGGAAAAGTTCCATGTAACCAAAGTATGAATTTCAACTAGAGACTAGGCAGTGATTTTAGTGACTTCTCTTTCAACAGCCTTCTTAAGAAGACTATCCTCTTCGAGCACCATTTGAACAGGCAAACACCCTAATCCATTGGCCATGGCCAGCATCATTCTTTTTGTCTCATCCTTGAACTCCTCCACATCCACTGACCCATTACAGTCATGATCATACTGAACAAACAATTCCCCATAAACCCTAGCCAGTTCGCTTGGTTCCGGTTTCACATCGATCCCAAAATGTGTCTCCACCAGTCTCAACCCTTGCAATTCCTTCAGCATCTCAGCATAGGAAAGAAGCCCATCTCGGTCCGCATCGAGGCGGGTAAAATGGTCCCGGATAAAGCCATTGAATGCATCTTCATCTTCAAGAAAGTTGACAATTGTGGCACCATCCAAAACTTCTACACTCATTCTTTTTGGGCTCTGTTTTAACTATAAAAACTGTGTTTTAGAATTTTTTTGTACGTATCGTTGTGCGGAGAATGTTGGGTTTTGGGGGCTTTATATAGAAAAGTAGTGAGACAGGCTCAATAGCGAGTTTGACTAATTCTTTTCACTTTCAACAAAGTTAGTGGTGTTTTTGGGCACGTTGGTTTCGTTGGGTTTGCTATTTGTTTTTGAATACTAAGATAACAAACCAGTGTTCAATTAATCTATTAGGACGGTGGACAGGCGCGTCAACTTTGGTTTACTTTTACGTTTATAATGATGCTTTTGAGGAAGGAGGAATAAAAAAAAGAAAAAATGAAAAACAAGGAAAGCATGTTAGGAACCACTTAGCATATTCTAATTCCACATTTATATACTGGGAGTGAGAATTGGATCTATTCCAACTGTAGAATAAATCTATTCTATTCCATCATGAAAGCTGCAGTTACACTGTTGCGTTAATTGTACATAGTATATAGAATAAAACTTGAGACAAAAGGCCTGTATATCTTTTCTAACACATAAGTGATGAGTAAGTATTAATCATTTTTTAACATGTTCTATGGTTATCTTAAAAACTATTTATTATTTTTTTCATATATCAAAGTACGATTCATAATTATTATCATATATACGTACATACGGTATATCATCCATACATAATAAAAATATTCTATTTTCATCACAAAGTAACAAAATTATATATATATCTATACTATTAAAGCAAAATCACCTCTTTTAGTATCTTTAGTGTAAATATTTTTAGTATAACTCTTTTTTATATAAGGTTTTTAGCATATAGATATAAAATATTTTTCATATCCTTGAAATCATGAAATTAAATAGGATTTGAATAGAATTAAATAGGATTGAATAAATATAGTCTTTTCCTCTTTTAGCATATGGACATAAAATATTTTTGGTATCATTGAAATCATGAAATTAAATAAGGGTTGAATAGACATAGTATTTTTTGCGTAAAATATTTTTGATATCCTTGAAATCATGAAATTAAATAGGGTTTGAATAAAATTAAATAGGTGTTGAATAGATCTTTTCCTTTTTTAGCATATCGGAGTAAAATATTTTTGGTATTCGTGAAATTATGAAATTAAATAGAGTTTAAATAGAATTAAATAGGGGTTGAATAGATATAATCTTTTCTTTTTTTAGCCTAAGCATATATCTTTATATACCGCTCTGATATTATATTTATGCATGACAGTTACACACATAAAAACGTTATATGTGATAAATACAATTGTAATTATGATTTCAAATTACTTTCCTAATTTCTAGACTAATTAAGGTTGTCATTTTCCAACCTATCAAAACAATATATCTATTTAATTTATAGATATTGGATTGTTTATTTGCACATGTATTGCGGATGCACCGTCTGCTTGTACATATATATATATAAATAAATATATCAATGCATCTTAGTAAACCATGACGATATTTATGTAATTATTTTTATTAATTTGTATTTGCATAATTAAGTTTGTGATTGCCCAATAAACAAATAAATATCTCTCGTATATGTGTTTTTTGTCCTCCTCAAACAGAATATTATTCATCAATCATTTACAAGCAATATTTAAATTGAAATAAATATTTGCCTCTTCATTGATAGATATGATGTAATTAATTTAGTATGAATTTGAATACCACTCAGGGAAAGAGAAACTTTAGTTGTATAGCTTCTTTGTGTTTATATAAAATTAAAATGTTTTCCAAAGAAACTCAAGTCGATCACCTACCACCAGGGAAAGTTTACGGGCACACATGAACTTTGATTGATCATGGGCAACTGTAGAACCGTACATGTAGAGAAACTTTAATTGTGCCTGTCTAAGTTGTCTGGAAACTTTCATGGTCTGTCAATGGAATTGTTTGGTATTTGACTACTAAAGTAAGATATAATATAATAAATGATATATTGAACATGGTTAATATTATGAATGATACTAGAATTTTTGATAAAATATATCATTAAGTTTATATCTAAACTTTAAAATTGATCAATTTAGTATATAAATTTATAAATTGATTAATTTAATATCTAAAAGAACTTTTTATGCATCATAATAATACCTTAATCAAATTTTTTCAGATATTAAACTGATCAATTTTAAAATTCAAGTACTAAATTAGATATTTTACTAAAATTTAGATATTATTTGTAATGTTATTTCTATTAAGGTATATATATATGTATATGTTTGTATGTATGTATGACAAGAGGATGGAATTTTCCAGAAAGTCGACTTTTGTGTTTTTGTCGCAATTGCTGGGCACAAGGTCAGACGATGGTTTGGGCCCGCATTGAGTAGCTGTGCAAACCTCTCCCACATGTCCGTTAGTGTTCCTTTGCGATTGGGCAAGTGGTAACTCGCAATGGCCATAATATTTTGGGTGGATTCATTAACTCTTTCAGTATTCTTTGTTATCCTTTTGATTTAAATTTGTATTCAATTATTTAATTAAATTTCTCTAATAATATTTTTTTATTAAAATAATCCAGTAAAACGTTAACACATATCCAAGAAAAAAAAAAATTATTTTAATAAACAAGTTCAATGATCTTATAATCTAATAGTAAACTAATACAAGTATTGATAATGATGAATAGGTTTTTAAAAAACTATTTAAATATCAAAATTTTATTGCTATTTATAAGCCATTCACTAGAACATGAGGCATGTTAGTATAAGTGAAGTGTTTCCTAACATTTTAAATAGGATAGATCATGTTTGTTTGAATTTCTTTCCATTATAATAAGAAAAAAAAAAAAAAAAAGACAAATCACTCATCTTATTTTTTTCAAAGCGTCAATTGGGCACGTTGGTTTTGTGGGATTACCATTGTTTTTGAATACTAAATATTAAATATTACTTAATACTGACTTGACGTATTACCTAATTTGACAAACTGATTTTTTTTTTGGGTTAAATACTTGAAAACCCAACTATTGCAAAAAAAAAAAAAAAAAAAAAAGAAAAGAAAAACTTGATAAACATTGCAATACATATTAAAAATAATAAAAAAAAAACCTCACTTTGAGAACACCTTCAAATTCCATGAGCACTTAGAGTGGTTTTCTATTTTTCTTATAGTGCTTATGAAATAACCATAAATTTCTAATTCACATTTTATATGTGTGTTGTTGAAATTATACATGCTTTTGATATGTGTTGAATGTGATTTATATTTATGACGAATTATATGTTGTGTAGTTGTGCTAAAAATATTTAAATGTATTAGAATTAATTAAATATTGAGTTCATAAAATTTTAATTTCATTAGAATGTATTAAATATGCTTACAATAAGTTAGATAAAGCATTACATAATTCTCAAAATTGCAGAATTTTAGTTACAAATAAAGCCTATAAACCCACCATTAATTAACCAAATCAAGCCTATTAATTAAAACAAGTTAAGCCCATTAATGGCCTAATTAGTGTAGCCATGAAAGTCAAACAAAAGGATAACATCAACTCATAAAAGTGCAAAATTCGTCCAAATTTTTCAGACAACACAAATAGCCACTCAAAGGCTTCTAAACTCCATTTTTGCACTCCCAAAAGCTTCCTCATGGCCCTATGCTATTAAGCCCTTCATCTCTTATAAATTCAACCATCAAAAGCTTACTTTAGGACTACTAATCAAGAGTACAAAATTTGCTTGGTAAGTATGTTTTTCCTATCTTGAATATATGAATGTATGTAGTTTCTTGACACTAGGTTTGAGCTTAAACTTGTGTTTGATGATTTATATGTTGTGTTGATAGTATAAGAAGTGTTATGAGGACTGGTGAAGTTAGTTATATATGTAGTATATGAGTTAAAAGTATTGAGAAATGCAAATGGTTGATGACTAAATGTTGGGTATTGTGGACTTGGGGTTTGAAGTGTGATTTGTAAATAATGATGATGGTGAAGTGTTTAATGTTTTGAGTGGAGTTTATGTGGTTTGAATGATGTATTGATCATATAACAAGCTTAGGAAAAACATGGGATGATTTTAAAGAAGTTTTAGAAGTGTAAACTTTACATGAAAAACAAAGGAAATTCGTGTCTAGCAACTGGGGATAAGTCGCGGGCGAGTGATTTGAGCTGATCGTCATTTTTTCACATGTCACGGGTGACCAAAGGGGTGTTATACACTCTGATGGTGTTTTTTCAAAAATCATAGGCCACCAAAGGGGCGTGCAATCTCTCCTGCAGCTTGACGTGTTTTCATATTTTGGCCGTAATTTTTTCATCCGATCTCCGATTGAGGTGATTCAAGTTGCGTCGGAAAGATTAAAAAGAGATCTACAACTTTCATGTTTTAATTTTTTCAAATTCTGAAATTATTAATGCTTAAATTTTAATTCTTTCCAACTATTGCATTTTCCAAGTAAAGTTAAAAACTTATTTTTGTTTGTTTTATGTGTATTTTCTTTGGCAAATGGATCTTTTTGAACTAAAATGAGATAGATTAATGATATTTGATATTTAATGATGATTGAGTGATATAATTAAGCATGATTTAAGTATATTTATAGATTTAACAATTATTGATTTTCTATGAGTGTTAAGCTAAAATAGTTATATTGTATATATGATTTCCTTTGCTTGTTTTAAGATCTTATGATAATCTCTTTGAATAGTGATTGATCCCCACTCAGCTACCCCCATTAATTCCCGCGCTAGTATAAGTATGCAGTAACTTGCTTGTTTCCATGCTAAGATAGGCACTACTTTAAAGCTACTCTATATTGAGAAAGACTTAATAATTGTTTGTTGAATTTTTTATTACGCCGTTGAATCTGGTTCGGAGAGCGGCACCTTGCTTAGATTGGGGGCATGGTAGTTTAGGCACTTAGACTACCCTTATAATTCTGATACGACTTTCATAAGTGGTTCAATGGGTGACCGATGGGGAATTTGGTGTTAGTGTAACATTTGCTCAAACTGAGGGGGAAGTACCATGGTTTAGTTCAACGTTTATGGGAACGGTGAACTAGATTCATGTTATAGACTGAGTCTGAGTAGAGTTGTGTAACGGTTAGAAACCCTAGATGAGATTACTTAATAATTATGGTAAATTTATCTAGGATGGTATAAGTATCCGAGCTACTTATATCAACCCCCTTAGCATCAAGGTTGTTACTCAGGTTCCCACGAGATCCCTGTTGTCCAGAGTTTGAATACTCCATTGTTGTATGGCTAATTAAAGATTGAATAATAAATAATTGGTTGTTGCATTTTGCATTTAGCTTAAGAACGTGTGACTCACTTTACATTTGTATTCGTTACTTGTGTACTGGGCCTTTGGCTCATATTTTAACCATGTCAGGAGATGACTCCAATGAGTTTTATGGAAGTATGGAGTATGAAACCGACTTTGAAGATCTTCTTGATGACTTAGAGGATTAGATATAACCATGGACTTGATGGAACTCTGTCTTTGTAATAGACTAGATGTGAACTCTTTTGTTGTTGATGTTTTATAATTTAAGTTTCAGTTTGAGTTATGTTTTGTGATTTTGTTAAGGCTTGTAAGAAGCCTTTTGTTGTAATATATTTATGTACTTGATTATGTATGACTTGGGTTGTATCTCTTATGATATATTTATTAGTAGTGAAGTTATGTTTTGCTAGAGTCTTAAAAACCTATGATTTGATATATGTTGATCCTTATAGAATTAGACAAACAATTACTCAAACACTTCATTTTGGACAACCTTACATATAATTCTGCAGGTCTTATGTGGTTGGGGAACTGTTATCACCTATTTTAATTATAGGGGGGTAGCGGGTCCTTACAGCTTATTAGAGTGATGAGCATGGGTACATTATTGACGGATATAAAAGATTATGGTAGCAAATATTTTGAGGAAAAGGGTTTGGATATAGAAGATTTTTTAAGAAAAAAATTTGATCTTTGGAGCAAATCTTTGAGCAAAAAGTTCACTACAACTTACAATAAAATGATCTTTAAATCATTACAAAATACATTTTTTTTAACATTATAGAACTTTTTTTTTGGATTAAATCACTTAAAAGGTTTCTTTTTTATAATTCTTTAGCTACTTAAGAATTGTTTTACTGTAATTGCAATAGAATGATCACTTAAATCGTTGCAAAAGACATCATCTATGAGAACATATTTTTTTTCTTTTGGATTAAATCATATATTTTAAAATAAGAATTTATGTGTTTATCATCAATATTTCTTGGACACCAAAACAAAGATTTGAACTTTTTTAATTGTAAGTGACCTCATTTTTTTAATCTTTTGGATTAAATTTTTTTTTCCAATAGTAAAGGTATTTGGATCCACGAAATTGGTTTATAAAATGGGCTAGATGACTTGGCATTTATATTTTTCATATTTTATTATTCAAGTCGAATTTAATATTCACATAGACAATAATTCATTAAAATAAGTAAGACCCACATCCATTCGAGGGGAGTAAGTGCAAACTTTTTAAAAAATTGAGTGTTTGTATAATTTTAATAGTTTTTGAGGGATGTTCATATAATTTACCCATAAAAATATATTACCAATTTTTGGAAAAATATCATGACTATGTATTAGCATTTATTTATTTTTCATTTTTACTTTTGGTATAAACCAAAAGGCTTTAGTCTAATAATGTTAAAGTCGACAATACTTTAATATCAATTTGTTTAAGAAATTAAATTCAAATTCCACTAAGGACACCTATAAAACGCAAATTAATGCATATTATACTTAACACACACACACATATATATAAGTATGTATGTAGATCTTATAAATTGGCTCATATGCTTAAAAGCATATCATTATAATTGGATGCTCCACCTGAAAAACAAGAAGGGAAAAAAAGAAGATGAAGAAAAAGCTGCCCACAACATTATTGAGGATATGTCATCAAATAAGCCCAAATAATCTTTATATTAGTAAGTTATGTATGCAATGTAAGCTAAATTTGATTTAAAATTAAAAATAGTTAAAGAGCTTTCATTGCAAAATCAAGTATTAAATATTCAAACTCAATTGAGCTTGATATTGAATTGATTGCAGTTGAATTGATCACTATAAGTTTATCTAGACTAGTTAGCAAAGTGACTTGACTTGAACACAATATGCTGAAAATATTTTCACAAATCAATTAAAAAAAAAAGTGTACATGAATGCACACAAGATTAATATTTTCTGTCTTGACTTTATTGTCTTAAAAGTCAATCGTGATTAAATATCTAGTAATTTCAATGATGAATACTTATGTTATGCGATCTAATTTGCTTAGGGGTTATATTATTATGATTCAAAGCGAAACATTTAATATATGTATCTCATTTGAATGAATAGAAGAACATCCTTGAAAGCTAAATACATGTCTGAGATTATTCTCTTGATTATGTTAACTTTCCCAAAGTTGTTGACCCAGTCTTCCCGCATTGCTGTGTACTAATTTCTTGCTCTCTTAGATTATGCATACGGTCCAAAGCTCTAGAATTTCAACCATCGTTTGTCAGTTGATGGTTTGTGCCACCATGAAGCGTCGACCACCCAGACGCCCTGTTGAGTGTTGACCAAAGATTTTCATACTTTTAATTATTGCAATTAGTTCTGTACACAAACTGTCTACGAGTTATAACCAACTAATTGTTTGGTCAGCTGAAATGCCGACTATATTTAATTATTTGATTGTTAAGAAATAGATACATATACACATATTTTTATTTATAAATAGATCAGATATAGATTAATTATAAATAGGATACAAATGCTGATTATATATAAAAAAAATAAAAAATCAGACAATCGAAACGGAATCCTAATCAATACATAAATATTTATTAGGTAGCTACGATATATTAGCTGATGTAATAAGTTAATTATAAGAAAATAGACGGTAGACGCTATAAATTGGCGATTATTCATTATACAATTGTCATTTTATAGTAATAGTTGAATTTTTGATAAGTATTTATTGTATAACTTTTTTCTTCTTTTAGTATTATAACATTAACATGTGTATATAAACCATTTTTAGAATATGTAGTATAAAAAAAATTTCTGTTTTAAATACACTCTTTTTTTGGCCTGTGTTGTAAATACACTTTTTTTTTTGCCTGTGTTGTAAATACACTTTGCTATTATAGTTTCTTGAGATACGCTCTAAAAGTCTTGAATATATACAATTATATTTTGCAATGATATTTTATGCAATAAATTTCTTAAAGTGCCCCTAATGTATAAGCTATATTCTTACAATAAAAATAAAAATAAAAATTGATATTGTAAGTACCAAATAAAAGATAAACCGCAATAGATCGACATAACCCATGACATATTTGCTGTCATTAATTCTATTTTGTAGATGCAGTAATCATATTTATAATAATTTACTTCATTCTTAGGGAATATCTAAGGTCTCGTATAGGGACGTCCTGTGAATATTATTAAAATTATATTGATTATAAAAAAATTAGTATAAAACAATTTAAGAGGTTTGCTCATGATTAAAAAAGATATGGATTGTTTAATAGTATGACGATTCTGTTGCAAATGCAATAAGACTATAAAATTTTCCTAACTTTTAATAAAATTACCCAAGCAAAGATGTTCACTTTTTATTTGACCATATAGTGGGGAGACAGCAAGTGCGGTTTAAATTAAAAGTTTTATACGGCTCTGTTGAATGTTAATAGGTACCTAAAGGTACTTGTAAAAGCACTATCAAAAGATATGGAACGATTCTAGCTGTGTGTGAAGAGCATATTTTCCTTATCAAAGAATTTTTAAGGAATAAATTCCCTCATATATTTGTTCTTAAAAATTGCAATTTAAAGTATGTTACCATGTCCTTGTAAAAATAGGATTTATAGCAAGAAGCTAATCCTCGCAATAAGTGTTGGCTATTATAAAAAATAAAATATATTGGCTAAAATTAACCCAAGGCAATTCTTATGGGCTCGTTTCTCAATTGTCATAATCTAAAATTGTGTCTAATTTTTATTTTGCAAATGAAAGATAAATTTAAAAAAAGAAAAGAAAGAAAAAACCCATATAGAATTCTTGATAAGATTGGTGCCTTTCTATTACCCATTTAGCTTGTGATCTTCCAACCATTAACATAATTTGATTCATGATAGTACATGATACACGATTCACTTTATAATAAATTTCTCAACTTTAAGCAAAAATTTCATTATTGGCTTTGGCATAAGACAAAAAAAAAAAAAAAATTTTGACTAGATGATATGAAAGACTATCAAGTATCAACTAGAGACTAGGCAGTGATTTTAGCGACTTCTCTTTCAACAGCCTTCTTAAGAAGACTATCCTCTTCGAGCACCATTTGAACAGGCAAACACCCTAATCCATTAGCCATGGCCAGCATCATTCTTTTTGTCTCAGCCTTGAACTCCTCCACATCCACCGACCCATTACAGTCATGATCATACTGAACAAACAATTCCCCATAAACCCTAGCCAGTTCGCTTGGTTCCGGTTTCACATCGATCCCAAAATGTGTCTCCACCAGTCTCAACCCTTGCAATTCCTTCAGCATCTCACCATAGGAAAGAAGCCCGTCTTGGTCGGCATCCAGGCGGGCGAAACGGTCTCGAATGAAGCCATCGAATGCATCTTCATCGTCAAGAAAGTTGACAATTGTGGCACCATCCAAAACTTCTACACTCATCTTTTGTATTTCTTTTTTCTTTGGAGGGAAAGTTTTTGGGTTGTATTTTAATTGTAAAAACTGTGTTTTAGAAATTTTTTTCGTATGTGTTGCCCTGTGGAGAATGTTGCGTTCTGGGGACTTTATATAGAAAAGTAGTAAGGCTCAATGGTGAGTTTAACTGATTCTCTTCACTTTCCTGTTCGTTTGTTTGGCTTTTTTTTTTTGATAGATATAAATAATTTTTTTAATAAATTATTTATTAAAAAATAGGTATAAATAAAAAAAAAAGATAGTTTTCATTAAAAAATTAAATTTAAATAAAATATAAATAAAAATCGAACATATTAACATATATATTTAAAAAAAATACAAATACAAATGAAAAATTGAGGCTCCAAACAAACCCTTCAACAGCACTAATTTTGTTATTGGGCACGTTGGTTTCGTTGGTTTTACTATCTGTTTTTGAATATAAAATAACAAATCAGCGTCCCAATATTCTATTAGGATGGCGGACGACCATGTCGACTTTGGGTTTTTTTTTTTTTTTTTTTTTTTAATGATTCATGTGAGGAAAAATAAAAATAATAAAGGAAAGCAAGTGAAGAATCCACTCAGCATATCCTAATTCCACATTTATATAGTGGGAGTAAGAATTGGATCTATTCCATCCGTAGAGTGAAGCCATTCCATTCCTTCATGAAAGCAACCGTCACACTGTTGCGTTAATTGGAAAGGTGTGCATATTATGGTTTGTTCTAGTTCGCACCTCGAATCGTATAATATTTTATGGTTTATTTTTTTTTTAAATTCGAACATAGTTCGATTTATAATTAAAAAAAAATGATTCGATATAGTTTGGTTTGCGGTTCGAATAATTTTTATTCATAAAATAAAAAATTTATTCTATTAAAAAACTTCAATTACATATTTCAAATAACTCATCCAAATATAAACAATAATATTTAAAATTAATTATTTACTAAATAAATATATAAAACTGATAAGAAAGAAGAGTTTATCAATTATAAAATTATAATTGTGACTAATATCATTTTTTTAAATTATCTTGAACTATAATGATATACTAACCTTTATCCCAATATAAGACACATAATTTAATTAATTATATGCTTTTAACTAACATATTATCAATTATATGAATCAATAAGTAACTAAATAATAGAAGTAGATTAATTAGTAAGACAAAGAGAAGAAAATATTCATGAGTTAGAATACTAGATGCTAAAATCTAAAATCTATCTTATTTGTAGACAACATTATAATTAAAACATAATATGAAAAATCTAATTTTATTCTCTTGAATAATACATATCCAATTCACAAATTTTAAAAACAATTAATTTTTTTAATAAAATAATTAAGAGTTAAAAATAATATGTTTAATTTTTTTTTTAAATATATAAAATAGTTCGGTTCGATTCATGGTCCCGGATCAAACTGCAAATCATTTTTTCTTCATCGAACCAAATCATGAATCGAACTGTTAAAAAAATTGAAATTTCGATTCAGTTCAATCCAGTCCGGTCCAATCCATTTCAGCTTGGTCTAATTTGATTCGATTCACGATTCTATCGATTTTTTTGCACAATCTTAATTAATTGGACGTAGCATTTACAATGTAAAATATGAGAAAAGTTAGGTAGGTGATGTAGGTTAAAGTATAAATAATTTTTTATAGATTTGATAAATTTAAAAAAAATTTATTTATTATCTTTTTCATATATAAAGTATAACCAATAATTACTTTTACGCTTACACACACACACATATATATATTATATTACCTATACAATATTTTAGACTCTCAAAACTCGATGCTTATCTCTATAGAAATTGGTTCCTTATATAGGCGTTCAAGGAATCTTAAAACAGTACAAAAGGATAACGATCAAAAAAAGTTCTATAGGAAAAGAGCTACAAATGAAAATTGCTACAATAAAAAACTGTCTTTTCTTTTTGCCCTGTCTGTCTTCAAAAAATCTTATCCTGTCTTGTTCGAATTTGTCCGGACTTTACTCCTCGAATCTGATCACCTCTCCATTTCTGTTGACCCTATCATATGAATTCCTTCTTTTCATCCTCTTCTCTTATCTTATGGGCCAGACCATGCAATAAAAAACTTAATTGTTCGGTTTGGTTTTGACCTTCGAGCTTCTTCCATTTCTTTTGAAATTGGGCTCTGGGTTTGATTGCACTTGCCAAAACTAATATTCAAGGATTTGATAAATTATTTTTAAGCTTAAACTTGAATAAGACGAAAATTTAAGAAAGATGCTTATAGGTGACTCTGCAGACAATTTGATTTCAGCAAATCAATTGGAATTTCAATGATTTATATATGTGAATCTTTTCCAATTTTCAGTTCCTATTAGCTTCAATGTTTATGATACTTAATCCCACATTAACACTTTTTCTCATTACGTCTATATAAATGTGGGTTTCTTTAGTAATCAGGCAATACTACTTTCATATACTAAAAAAATCTCACTTAACCAATAGAATAATATATGAATCTCAAGAACTAAAATCAAAATATATAGCTAAATAAGTATATAACTCGGATCTCATTAATATATCTATCGTAACACGTGTTAATTTTAATAAAAACTCAAGAAACTGACATTTTTCTCTCAAAAAATATTTAGCAATAAGCAATGTTAGTATTGTACAACTCATTTTCGGGTTTAACCTAAAAATGATATTAATAGTTAATGAGTGAAGCTAGAGTGAACCATAGTTGAACCAGAATGTTTTTATGGCCGGATCAAGTTCCACTTAGGGATGCAATTGAAGCAGGTCATTATAGGGTACTTGACTCGCCCGAACCGTTTAAAACCCTATAGGGTCGCAAAACGAGTTTGGAAAATTACATGCCGACTCTATAAGGTTTAGGGTCGGGTTCGGGTCATTAAAAAAACCCGATGGGTAACCTGAACCCTTTATATTATAAACAATTTAAAAAATTGAGTTTGAAAATTTAAAAAACAAAACCCTACTAATTTTTGTCTTTAAGAATGGTTGTTGATAGTTTTAATTTTATTTTGTCTTTTTTTTAATTTTTAATTTTACCTCTTAAAAAGTTATTTTTATAATATTATTAATTTTTGTTGTTTTAACAAATAAAATAGCTAGTTCTATGAGCCTGTGAATTGACGAGCGTGCTGTAACTAGCCTAGCTAGGTTTAGACCATATTGAAGTCTAGTTACCGGCCTACCACCCAATATTTCATTGGAAGATGCAATTGAATTTAACTAAGAGTTGAAAAGGGGAAAAAAGAAGAAGAAATGAAGCGGGTTGCAGGGCAGGACGGGTCAGGGTCAAAACCCTGTAGGGGCAGGTTGGGGTACTGAATAAAAAACCCTATTAGATTGCGGGGAGGGTTTGGGATATCCTATTAGGAAGCGGGTCGGGTTCGGGTCTTATGTGACCCGTCCCAAACCCACCCCGGTTGCATCCGTAGTTCCACTAAATCAAACCAATCAGGTTTCATCGTATAATTATTGCCACAGTAAAAATTTGGATTTTTAAATCTTCAACATATAACTATTGCCATATTAAGCAGAGATTTAGGTAGTGAGTTCTCTCTCCACAGCTTTCCTCAAAAAACCGTCCTCCTCAAGCACAATTCGAACCGGCAAGAACCCTAATCCGTTAGCCATGGCCAGCATCATTCTCTTAGTCTCAGCCTTGAACTCCTTCACATCCATCGAACCACTACAGTCATGATCATACTGAACAAACAATGAGCCATAGACAAGACCCAGTTCACAAGGGTCAGGTTTCACATCAATAACAAAATGTCTTTCCAACACCTGAATCCTTGTAATTCCTTCAACATCTCGGCATAGGATAGAAGGGCGTCGCTGTCGGTATCGAGACCGGCGAAATGGTCATGTATGAATCCATAGAAGGCTTCTTCATCTTCCATAAAGTTCACCGTTATTTTGTGGCTTGATAATATAATATGATACCATGGTTATTTTAATTATAGTTTAGAAAATTGTTAAATATATGAGCGGATTTTTAAGGTCGCGGTGAAGATGACTAGGGGGGTTGATATATCTATCTATACAAACATCGTCACGGTTTCAGAATCGAACCAAATTGGAATTGTCGTTTCCGGGTTTTAAAATTAAGGAGCTGGAATCGGAGCCGTCTCCCACGGTTTCAATCCTGTTCCAGATTCCGGTTTTGAAACCGCAAAACCATCTTTTAAAAAAAAATAAAATAAATTTTAAAGTCAAAATAATTTTTGGATCTAAAAGTATTAAATTATTTAACCAAAATTTTTAAAAATATATTTAGAATACACATTTATATGTATACAAACACGTTCAATATTAATTATGGTTAGTATTATGATATTGTAAAGTACTCTAGAAGATAAAAAAAATTACAATACAAAAAATAGTCTCACATTATTTAGAAAATGAATTTTGATTTTAGGAAAAATTTATTTAAACTAATTATGTATGATTTTAAGCTATGTTTATTCGTGTTGCTGATAATAACATATTAAATATTGTGAATAAGAAATAAATTTTACTATTTATATGAAATAATTTAAATATTAATAATTATATATTTAATATTATTATTATTATTTTTAATGAAACCAGGTAGAACTGTTGGTTTCACCGATTCTAGGCCAAAGAACTGCCTAGGAACCGTGAAACAGACGGTTCCATAGCCAGTTCTAGATCCGGTCAATCAATCCGGTTCCGGTTTGATTCTTGGTTTGGAACTTGACCATGTCTATTTATATATATATATATAGGGATGATGCCTATATATTATGTGAATTAATTCAATATACTAATGAAGCTTGGTCATGGTTTTATATTTTGCCCATTGTTAAGTGGACCATATATAGAAATGGTATTTGAATGTGATAATAATTCAAGGGCTATGTAAATAGCTAGTCTTGTAAAGTTTGATTTTTATATAAATTTATCCCTTGATTTTAAATGTTGCAAATATATGCCAATATATGGTTGAGAATAACCGATTAAATTTTGATATCGGTGTGAATGAAGATATCCTTTTAAAACTTATCAAAGTTTATTTTAGGGATAATTATGAAAATGGTTCTTGAACATTCGTGAAAAAGAATAATTAAGTACTTGAAGTTTAGTTTTGAATAATTTTAGTAATGAGTAAATTTTTCATTGACTTTTTTCATATCTAAAGTCTGACTTTGATAATTTTGGTATTGAATAAACTTTTCGTGAATTTTTTTTATACCTCATTTTACTTGATTTAGGTATAAAAAAGTCAACGAAAACTTTATTGAGATACCAAAATTGTCAAAACCAAACTTTAGTTATAAAGAATGTCAACGAAAATTTGTTCAGGTATCAAATTGTTCAAAACCAAATTTCAGGTACCTAATTGTTCTTTTTACAAAAGTTCAAGTACCATTTTTGTCATTAATTCTTTATTTTAACATTCCCTAAATTTTAACCTAATATGCTTTGTTTAAATAAAAATAAACAAGTTCTTTATATTCCCATTTATCAAGTTTAAAGAAAATAATTATGATATTGAAAAATTTAGAAAATATATAACTATCGTGATAAAGCTTAGGGTTATTTGTAATTTTTCATAATTTACTAATTTAGTTACCAGAGATCGGATCATTTGGATTCGCAAGGGCGTGCACTATTTTGGGCCAGCTGGATTTACCCATTGTACAAATCAAGCAGCATTGGCCCACATATTAAGGACGAAAAACCGGTGGTGCTATAACTAGCCCACCTTATTGGCAAAAATCTGTGAGCTTCTTGATTCTTTTTCTTTTTTTCTTCTGGCCATGAGCTTCTTGATTCGATTTGGTGTATTTTTCTTTAATGGTTCGTATTTCGTTTTTGCACCAAATTTGAAATAGGGCGTTTGGGATACTAAAAATGGGGGAAAAAAAAATCTAGAAGTTAACAATAGATAGAGGAAAAATGGTTAATCACAAGACAAGTGCTTATATTTTTATTTTTTTGATAATTTAGTATCTCATCTTTAAATTTTGAAAAATCAATGTTTGTAATTTCAAACTATGTGAAATTCAGTGTTTTTATTAAAAAACATTTATTTTATCGACAAGAAAAAATTAGGTTAAGTATTTATATTTTCAAATTTCAATAATTTTTTTGTAGTTTAGTATCACATCTTTAAATTTTAATAATTGTTGGCTCAGTGTCTACTATTATCTTATGATTAGAATAAATGTTCATAAAATATTATTTAATGGAGATCCTAAATAGCACATTACCAAATTTTAAAGAAGAGACCTAAATTGCCAAAAATCAAAATTATAAGCACTTGCTCTACTTTTATCCCTAGAAAAGATAAAATAAAATACAAATGATGGAATAATGACAGGAGACTGCATGTGCTATTAATTTTTGACAATTCAATACTTAATATTTGATTCTTGGAAAATTGTTGTACATCAAGTAGTTTCTCCGTTAGTTTTCTTATTTAATAGAAGTTAGATTTGCTTATGTGGTCTTTTTTATTAATATACTGACCCACCATATGATTATGGAGATAACTTTTGACCCAAAAAAATTGCAAAAGTGTCTCACCTATATTTACATACACTTTCATTCGTTAAACTTGCAGAATTAGCATATGGGGAATGATGATTTTTAGGTTTTACTTTCCATCCACCAACATTATAAGATTAAGAAATAATTATTGTTGTACGAAATTTCAAGCGTGTGGAATAAAAAAAAAAAAGGATAGAGTGTATTTTGTTTTTCAATTTTAAATTATAAAATTGTATCAACGATGCAAATTGCATATGCATAAGATTATATATTAATTATTTGTAAACAAATAAAAAAAATATTTTTAGATTTTTAACTATAAAATTGTATAAAAAGTTATTGAAATTCTAATTATAATTTCCCATGACTATCTAATTAATATTAATGACATATTTTCTTCCAGAGAATTAGGTTAATTTGTTAATTTTATGTGTTATATGTACTAAACTTCTTTTCACTTAGGAATTTTCATTTTCTAATGATAATGGTCTTAAAATCACAAGATGATTCATAATAAAAGAAGAGAAACACAAAATGTTTATTCACACACTTTTATATTTTAATGTATTTTTAAAAATTTCCAATTAGATAAATTAAAAATAATACTAATAATTTAAATAATTTGGAAAAAATTTACGCTTCAGATGTTTAATTGATCATATGAATCCACAAATCTCTCCAAGCACAAACCTAAGCTCAAAGAAGTTTAGTACGTAAAACACATAAAATTAACAAATCAACCTAATTCTCTAGAAAAAAATGTCATTTATGTAAATTAGATAGTCATGTGAAACTATAATTAGAATTTTGATAACTTTTTACATAATTTTATAGTTAAAAAATCTAAAAATATATATATATATATTTGATATTTATATACACATAATTAATATATAATCTTATGCATATGCAATTTGCATCTTTGATTCAATTGTATAATTAAAATTAAAAAACAAAACACTCTCTATCTCTGTTTTTTTTTCCTCACGCTTGAGATTCCACACAACAAAAATTATTTCTTAATTTTTTGAATTCTTATTTTAAATGCATTAAATTACCTAAGATAACTACTTCTATATGATGTGCAGTATGTCTTTCTCCTGCTAATCCGATTTATACCTGAGTTATTATGTCCATTCCTCATATGTGAAATTTGTATAGGCTTTGGAAGGATTGGTCAAGGTAGTTAGAGTTTCTATAAAATTTTACATCCTTTTTTTTATATTTTTAGTATTTTCCATTATATTATGTCATCAAATATATTTAATATTGCATTTTATTATACTATGTATTTACATATATTTGATGTTATCATTTTATTGAATTAATTATTATGAAGTAAATGAAAACCGATACTATAACAGAGTTGTAAAACTGCTTGAAAATTCAAATAAAAAAGTAACAAATTAAACAACAAAAAAAAAATAAATAAAAAAAAACGAAAAAACGAAATCAACCATAAGCAAAACTAAAGGATGCTACCTAATGGGTTCGAAAAACACCGGAACCACCTGACCAAGCGAACCGTGCCTCAGCTACATGGCCGCGAATAAATCAAACTGAGACGGTGCAGTATTGTGTTTGAACTCGATTTGAAATTGTAGAGTTTGACTTTAGCCAAGCTCACCCAAGCTAAAGAGTTTAAAATGGAGCTTCACTCAATGTGACACTAAATAAATTCGATCTTTACTTGGTTAAACTCGTTTAGACTCAATTTATTAAAAAAGATAATTTTGTTATAATTAAGGAATTATTCATATTCAAATTCGATTCAAACTCCATCAATATTTATATTATACTCGAGCATAATTAAATTCACAATTAATCGAGCTAAATATTATAAAACTCGAGCTAAACTCAATAAATTGTTAGAATAATTTGAGTTTAACCCAACAATTTTCGATTAGGACTCAAATGAAAATAGAGTCAAGACTATATAGTTTGAGAACTAATTGAATTAGTTAGCCCCTCTAGTCATTACTCACTTTTTCAGTATTTTAGGTAATGGCCATTAAATCTATCGGGCCGACTGCTGGAGGCGACCCGCTTATTGGGCTGCACAGTTGATATTGGCTATCCAATTTGAAGTGTTCTTTTTATTTATTTTATTTATTATTTTTTAATCTTTTGCCCTGCACTTTGAAGGTTTTAAGCCGGCGATTTTATGTCACACAGATATATCTTTGGGATTTATGACGGGAGAAATTTCAAATGTTGCTATTGACATAGAGATAAAATCCTGCAAAACAGATTTTCCATCTGCAATTCGTAAACAAAGGCTAATCAAAAAGGCAAAAGGTGGCAAACAGGAAAACGGCCTCACATATGTTTTACATAATATTATAATCGGTGTTTATTTAACAATGCTAAGATTTTCATAATTTAATAGTATAAACATTGATCTCCTCATAGGATGAATCGGGTTTGATTCCTTCCTCTCGATAGTTGAATAATAACTAATTTTTTTATTTAATAATACATAAGAAAAACTTTGTAACCTAATGATATTAACATTAGTCTTCAAATGAGACAATTAGCCACGTTCCTTTCTATTGTAATGAAAATATATACACACACCCTAATAGCAGTAAAGGAAAGAGAAATTAATAAATAATGTTCAAATGAAAATTCTAAGATGGGGATCAAAATTCAAAAGCAAGGTTACAGATATTCCACTATTGTATAACAACATAATTAGAAAGTTCACATTCGCAAATTTTAAAGAGTGCCATTACACAATCAATTTCTTAGGTCTCTCTCTCTCTCGTATATATATGAAATCTCTTAATCGGGTCTGATGCACTTCCCGCCCCCCACACCCCCCAGGGCAGGTTAGACCTGCTTAACGGACTGTCATAGTCTGTAGGAAAAATTTCTTTAATGAAAAATTTTTTCCTTAATTTTTTTTTATATATTTTAAAAGGCATGAGTTGAAATCAATCAAAACGCACCTTGGGCCTAGTAGGTCCATGGGTTGGACTAACCCGTCATCTACACGGGGCAGTTACGAGTCCATAAATTTGTCACTTGAACCCACTGGGTCTAAGATAGGTTTTGACCCACTCCACCTTAGGGAGATGTCTATATATGTAAGACTTTTTTCTAATCTTGAATTTACATAATAGTATGTTCATAGAGTTTTGAAAAAAAAAGAAAAACCTCAACCTCAATACACAATATAGGATTGTAACTTAGATATTAAAAGCTTGGCCACAAAAGACCTAGATACTAAAAAAAAAAAAAGACAAACTAAGAACCATAAATTGAATTGATAAATTCAAGGACTAATTTAGGTTAGGTAAATAATGACCAAAGTATATACAAGAAGATAATTCCTTAAAGTTTTAACAAAAGAAAAAAAAATACTGATGGTTGCACAGAACAGACCTAATACGCACAAGAAGACAGTCCTTTAAAGGACTCGACAAAAAATACAAAATAGGCTATGATATCATGGTTAAGTAAAGTAAAAATTTTTTCTCAAAATCTCTTGGAAAATATGCTAGATGGTTATTCCCTAAAGATCCTAGGGATAATCCTATGGTTTGGCTACAGCCTTATATCTTAATTGACATGAGTGGTGTCCTTTTGAAAGGGTTTTCAATCCCCCCTCCGACTATATGATAATAACCTTAAAATTTGTCACACCATGAACTTACCAATTGAAAATTAATGAACTAAAATAGAGGTATGGGCTTTGATAAAGCTTTGAATTGCATGAGTGGCGAGGGACCTAAATGGGTTATTTCAGGACTACTCAGGCGTTGACCCCAGAAATTTTCTGGCATCCATTTAATGCCTAATTGATGGAGTCCTTCCCCTATGCTCATTTCTCGTACCTTAGACCTGAAGTTCTTTGGACAAAAGAAGAAGGAAAAAAATAAATAAAAGAGATCTAAAGTTCATGCATATGCAAAATTAAAACATGATCTCTGTAGACATATGGATTTTATTATAAAGGCTTTAAGCCTGATTTATTATTTGGATTTAACTCTTTGGGTTAAAGTGACAGGGCTTAGAGAGTTAGGCCAAATTATATTGGGATAATCATAGGCGTTTTGGCATGGTAGGTTTGGAGTAGGGCTTGTTGAAATTGGACTACTTAATTCTAGCATTTCTCTAATTGGCTCACGCACATTACAAATGAAGGCCTCAATGGGCCTGGATCCACAAGAGAGCCTACATCCATATCCATAGTGAGAGAGACTCATCCCAGCCGTTGGTCGTCCGTCTCATCTGACAGACAACATCGACAGCTAGACTCTCTATAAATACCCTTAGTCCTTACTTCATTGGGAGAGGTGAAAAATCTTGCACAAAAGCTATTGTGTTGCTAGATTTCCATTTTTGTGAATTGATTACTTGACTTACTCAAGGACGCACACGACATTCGTGGTATCTAGTGAGGTTGATGCTTTCTAGCTCCCTCACCTGTCCCACGTGTATTAGAGCCTATTAAGACTGCTTACTCCTCCTCCTTATACGATTCTCTTTTGATCACCCTTGTACATGTTGTTTCCTTAGGTCTTGTGTAGCACGATGGTTATGTGGCACGCACGTGATCGTTGCATCCGGAATCATACCAACATATTTTGACTACTCCACTGTGGAAGGGAAATTGACACTCACATGATGGCACCTCAAGAAAGAGACCTACCGATCCCATTGAGAGTAAAACTCAAGAAACTCATGCTAATCCCAAGGCTGCTGAACATGACATGCCAGCACTTGAGAATGTGAACCAACCTATTGGTACTCAAATCGACAATGTTGCGATCTTACGTGCTGTGCAAGAAAATACCAAGCAAGTTAATCAATTAATGCAAGAGTCTACAAGACAATCCCAACAATTCATGACAATGTTTGTTCAATATTTGCCTGGTATAGCTGCTATTGTTGTCGCACAACAAAGTACGACTTCATCGACCCTTGTTGTTGCTCCGCAACAACGCGCTTCTTAGGCACCTCAAGTTGCTCAACCTGCTAATCCTACTCCTATTTCTTAACAAGATCCTACCAAAGTTGGAGAGCAAATCCCTCCATTAGAGCCTGTAATTGCACAACCGCTCGCACCTCAGGTAATGAATACAGGAGTTCAACTTGGAACACCATAAACCTCTCAGCTTGCATTACATGCTCAACTTGGAGGATCTTCATCCTCATAAGCTACACCACCAATTGTCATTGGTGGACCTACTTTCAACCCAATGCAACTCTACTCCAAACGGCCACTCCAGCTACACCAGTTGAAGTTACTACTTCAACTCCTAAAGGTACTTTCGTCACGAAGAAAGATCTAGACATGTACCTGAGGGAAATATAAGCTAAGTCTGATGTGGGAGTATTAGATCTCAAGCTCCCATACAACCAACGTATTGTTGCTAAGCCATATCCTCGGAACTACATGAGTCCCAAATTCATGCTATTCAATGGTAAGAAGGGAAGTGCCAAAGAACATTTGTTGAAGTTCATTGAAACGTTAGAGGTTTATGGATTTGATGATGATTTGAAGTTAAAATAATTTTTGAAGTCCCTCACAGAGAAAGCGTACACCTGGTACGTCAACCTTTCTTCTGGATCAGTAGATTTATGGGCAACTATGTGCAAGATGTTCCTAGAAAAGTTCTTCTCCACACAGGAATGAGTGACCTTTATTGATATGGGACAGATTCGTCAGAATCCCAAGGAAGACTTGATGGATTATATTGAGTGCTTCAGGGAGCCTTCACTAGACATTCAAGACATATGTGATGAAAGAGAGCTGGTGAAAATTTGCATCCAAGGCATGTTCATCGAGTATGCGGTGCATCTGGAAAATCTTTCTTTAGCTTCATTCTCCACTTTGGTTGAGAACGCGTGAAGGACTAATAATTCTGTTGCGCCAAAGAGAGGAGGAAATGTGAAGTTTAACAAAAGAGGACATCATCTAATGGCCAAGAAATACATTTGGCTTTTAAACTTGACTTTCATTGCACTAATAATGAAGCTGAGTATAAGGTATTGTGACTCGGGATCATCTTTGCTTTGGAAGCTGGAGCAAACCATTTATGTATTCGTGGTGATTCAAATTTGATTATTAAACAAACCAATGGAGAATATGCCCTCAAGGAGCTAGCACTTGTGCCTTATAGGATTGCAGTGCAAGCTCTAATTGGGAAGTTTGAGGTCGTAATGTATGAACATACCAAACGATCTACGAACCGTTACGCAGATGCATTTGGCAACATTGGTATCTAAGATTCTGATGCATGCTTTAGATGAAAGCGTAGATGTCAAAGTTATCAAGAAAACTATTCCTTGCATAGCTTTGCAATTATTGGAGGAAGATGAGGAAACATGAGATGATTGGCGCATTGGTATCAAGACCCAATTAGCACAACCCAATGCGGCCTCCATTGTAACCTTGAAGAATTTTGCTTACATCAATGGCGCGTTGTACTTCAAAGGACCGGAGGGTGTTCTATCGCGATGCATTTGTGTGAAACAGGCTCGACTAAAATTGGACAAGTATCATAAGATCTGATGTGGGGAAGAAGGACCTCCTTTATATTGTCGCATTCAACATGCGGGATTTTATTGGCCCTCAATGGCTAAGGATGCATCTCAGGCACAAATACATTGTCCCAAGTGCTCTGAGTTACCAGATGCAAAAGAATGTAATTTTGTTGCAAGTGCTAGAGATTGGCGTCATCCGTAGATGACTATTTGAAGAATAATGTGTTACCAAAGGATGCCAGATTAGTAAAAAAGAAGGCACACAAGTACCTAATGCATGAGGATGAGTTGTATAGAGCTTCATTTATGGAAAAGCTCTCAGATGCATTACATTTCCTGAAACAGAACAGATATTAACCGAGGTACATGCTGGAGAATGCGGTGAGCATCAAGGCGCAAGGAAGTTGTATTATCAACTACTTGACATGGGGTACTATTGACCAACCATGGAATCAGACAGTTCCAATTTTGTTAAGTGGTCCGTTCCTTGCCAAGACCATGGAGATGTGATTCACGCTCCTACAGTTGCACTTCATAGTTTAACAACACCATGGCCTTTTCATACTTAGGCGTTTGATCTAATTGGTCCTATTCACCAGCCATCTAGAGGTTGTATTTGGATCCTAGCTGGAACTGGATGTTTTACTAAGTGGGTAGAAGCCATTCCTTTAAAGAAAGCGATAGGACCGATAGTTGCAAGCTTCATTAAAGAGAACATTATATGCAGATTCGAGATTCCAAAGCGCATCCTTTTAGATAATGGCACTCTTTTCATCAATTCACATGTTCGATAACTGTTGGAATTATATAGTATTGATCATGTAAAGTCAACCCCTTATTACCCCAAGGGCAACGACCAAACGAGAGCTATAAACAAGACTCTTTTGAAAGTTCTCAGTCGTATGGTACATGATAACCATAAAGAATGGCATGATAAACTATCCCTAGCACTTTGGGCTTATAGGACTTCGAAGTGGCGACCAACACAAGCAATACCTTTTTCGTTAGTGTATGATGCCGAAACAGTTGTGCCCATAGAGGTTCTGATCCCTTCAGCATGATTAGTGATCAATGCGAGCTTGAGCCAGATGCTTTACACATAATAGACTTGGAAACCTTAGATGAAAGACGAGATATAGCCAAAAACAACTTGATCAACTACCAACACAAGCTTGGTATGGCCTACGATCAATTGGTGAGGAAAAGGTCCTTTCAAGTAGGTAATGTTGTACTTCGTGCAGCCGAGCATGTGCGCCGAAGTGTACCTGCACCAAAGTTCACGCCAAAATGGGAAGGTCCCTTCATTATACATGAAGTCCATGATAGCAGGTATTGCAAGCTCCTCAATCAAAAGACTAATGCTATTACAGCTCCTATAAATTTTCAATATGTAAAAAGTTTCACATGTAATAGCATGATCGGTATGATGACTTGAGTAATACGGGCTTGCTTTTGCATGATTCTTTCATCAATCAGTTTGGTTATACGTTATATTTGTATGTTGCTACTGCTTGGTGAGAGACTTATCTATTATGGGCGTGACATTCATTTACTCATGTAGCTTGTAATTGTTCAAATTTACTAAGCACATGGCACTATACATGCATGAATTTTTGTCTAAGTTGTTATATTAACCATGTATTTGATGGAATAGTTAAGTAGTCGGTAGTACCCCTTAACAATCTTTGTGAAATTAAAACGTCTTTGCTCGCGAAGAAAAAAAAAAAATGTAATAGTCTTAACGCGCAAAGATATACCACATAACGTGCTACTACATGAATTTTATGAAGAGCATAAGTTATAACATGATAGAGCTTTAAATTAACCATTGCTAGCAAGTGAGAGCATTTCTCTGATGCGCAATATAATAGTCGTAACAATATCTGTTGCTCTATGATTCACTACTATTAAGTGAAAGCATTACTACTTAGGTACATAAGCATGAGCATGTTACTAGTGACCTAAGTGATACCTTGCTATTCACTAATATAAAAAAAAAAATCAAGCAATATCAAGCAACAATAATGACAAAATCAAGCCAAACGATGTTTTTACCCCAAAAGGGTGTTACAACAAATTGTTTCTAAAATTGAAGAGAAAATATCAGGTAATTTAAACTATGCCTGATGTCTGAGCAAACTTTAGACTCTAGGTTTTCATCTTCAAGCATAGCCTCCATCTCAGCCTTTGCTGCCTCAGCCTCTTGGCGAAGTTCTTGCATCTTCATCATTAATTTTTCATAGCGGGTCTTGGCTTCATGATAATTTAGACACCTATTAGCCTTGTCAGCAATTGGCCATAAGCTATCAACTTTGAATTGTAGCAAACAGGCCCCCTTAACACATTGGACAAGTTGCTCTAATTCAGTCTTAGACAAAGAATTCCAAGACATCTCCATCAATAGCATGGCTTCATCGAGCATTTTCATCATTGCATTTGCCAAGTTTGTCCCTAGCAGAGAAGAACCAACCCAAAATTCCTTATCTATGGTAGCAAGGCTCTGTAAGGGCTCCATTAAGTGAGATGGTATGATGTAACCATGAAATGAAGTTGTATCATCTAAATGAGTCACAACTCCAATAAACTTGTTTGTTCTTCTATGCTGTGATTCATCACTAATGGAGGGAGGTAGCACATTAGAAACTGAAGTAGTAATGGGAGCAATGCCATCAACTATGATATTGTAAAATGAAGGGTCTACTAATGAGCTATCATGAGCTTGAGGATAACCATCTTCCATGTTTTTAGGCTCCTGACCATCTTGAACAATTATCCTATCAAGACGAAGATCTTCCTCATTCGCAGAAAGGCTTTCACAAATCTCTAAATCATCTACTAAAGGATTACCCTCAATGCTAGCATCATTAACAAGAGACAATTCATAGTCAACTTCCTCACTATCATCTTCCTCTTCGATTGTATCAGTAGTAGTCACTACGTGATCCTTGGTTTGTAACACCTTTCCTTGACCATAGCGACTAGGGAAAGGTCATGTAATTGGAGGAGTATACCCTACTATAGAATTATCTACGGTCTGAGTGATAACATCATGACCGCTACTATGTTTGCTCTTAACGACTGTTCCGCCGAAGCTGAAGATGTACCTTTCAAAGTTACATCGTGCAAATAAACAATGGTGAACAAAGGTTATAGTTGACCTCATGATTTATATATGTGTGTGTATAGACAGCTTAAATAGCAATATCTAATACCTCACAAAGGCGAGGATGCTTGATTTGACTGATGACTGATGCAGGAGGCATAGTTGATAAAGTCATATTTCACTCAAATTTCCATTGATCAATTCAGGTTATATGTTATAGGTTTTATATAGATCTAATGGAATTGGTACTTAAGTGTTCTTAAATTGTTAATCCAGGTCATGGAGAACTTATATTACAAACACAAGCAAATTGGAGAAGTGTTGTGCAAATTTGGACAAAAACAGATTGTATACCGACAAGTTTGCAAAGAACACTGCTGGCATTGAATGGAAAAGAGGCAGCCTTCAAGAGAATTAACAAACGCTGCCAGTGTTCAATGAAGAAATCCAACCAGCGTTCAAATTTTTATACATACGCCGACAAAATCCTTGGCTACGCCGCCGGCTTTGAGCTGGTGTTGCCCATGAACAGAATGCAAATTATTAGAGCTAGCCTTTACACCACCAGCTTTTACAAGGGAAAATCAAGCCGCTTGTGACTTTTCATTGTACGCCGACAACTGGAATGGTTACACCGCCGGTGTTGAAGACGGTGTATATTTATTGTTGCTACTGGAAATTAATTTTTACATTAAAGGCCGATCAAATTTAATTAAAGGCCGCGGCCTTTAATGCAGTGTAACTCCTGTAACCCTTTATATAAATTCATCATGTTGTCATTTGTGAAAAAAAAAGAGAAGAAAACCTTAGGCACAAAACTGAGAATTATTTCCATTGCTCCTTGAATTAGGCTAGGGCTTGAACACTAGTTTACTTTTCTTGTTGATTTAAATAAGGATTCCACATCGGATTCAGGTGGAAAACATTATTTGGATTCGGATTTCAAGAATAAGATTTCTTTGCAGGTGATTTTGTTCTTTTTCTCATATTCAAATGTTGGATGATGTTTGATGCTTGATTTCTTATGTTCTTAAATCGGTTTTGAGTTGTAGATTTGATTGATATGATTGATGATCCCTATTATTGATTGATCATTTGTCTATATTCGATTTGTTGATGTTATTTCACATATAAAGGATTAGATCTGGAATTCATGATAGATTAGGATTGTAATTGGAAAATTCTTTTCTAATCAATTTTGTGAAAATCTAATTTGGATTACAAATTACATAGGGATATGGATTTGAATTCACTTAGGGTTTGATAATTGAATAGATTAGTCGATTAATCACTTTCCTATGAATAGGGAACATTGATTGGTTAATTTAGGGTAATAGCTTACTCTGGGAAAAGAAGTTGTTATCTAGTGCTTGAATGTTTAGAAACTGAACCCATTGACAATTTTGGATTGGGCATGTCCTGATTAATAGCATACATTCATTTGATTGTTTAGATCTATTGGCTTTTAGCCTAATCAATTACAGGTGTTGGAAATCTAAGATTTTTATGTTCTTAGTTATATAAAAGAAAATCTAAAAAGAGAAACAACATTTTGATTTGCCTAGCTATGAATTGGACTGATATATTTGATAGTTAGTCCTTACTCTCTATGGATTCGACTGGGTATTCACCGATATATTATCACTGCACACGCACCCGATATACTGTCGGTTAATAGTTGCGCTTTAAAACGAATTTCAAAAGAGACTAAAAAGAGTTTTAAAAAGCACTTACAGAAAAACGTGATCAATAGTCCACCCAATCATTACTTTTCCTGGAGTATTTTCTTGTCATCCTTTGGAAGCTGAAAGTGGAACTCATACCTGTAAATGATGGACTCTGGCAAACTGTCATCTATAGCTAAAAGAGTATATCTCTTGAATGCTTCAAGACACCCTGTCCAATACATTAGCCATCCACTTGATGCAACACTAGAACGATTGATAGATGGAAAAAACATCTATCTAACAGCACAATAGAGCTCATGGTATTTCTCAGGACTGATTGCCTCACAACATCTATTAAAATCTGTGTCAATATCTACAATAGAAGGTACACCTTGATCAAACCCAAAATGTCGTGCAACTCGATGAGGTGAGTACAACATCACTTTATGCTCCAAGAACTTTGTAGAAGAATCACCAATCATGAAGCACAAGTAGCCTCGAGGTGTACACTAAAGAACATATACTACTTCAGCATTAGAAAGTTTCTCACCACATTCCATCAAGTTCACTAAAGTCTTAGAACCCGAAGGGTAATATGTTGTACACCACTCATATCCCTCTAATTCCTTTGTATAAAGGCAAAAGTCAACCTCATGAGCATCATCTATAATATCAAGTAATGAACCTAAAGGCTTTCTATCAACCCAGGCCCAAGCTCGAGGTTCAGGAGGATCAGGTTTTGTAACAGGTACACCTGGATACCTTTTGTAATGTTCATTGAAAAACAAGTGCAAAAATCCCAAGTCTACATTTGATACAATGATATATCGCCCCTTTGATCGAATTGAAGTCTCACTGTAAAGATCTAAGCGCCGATATAAAGACCCTAAATAAAAAGGCGCCAAGGCAACTCGTTCTCCACGTGCAAGACAAATTGCCAAGTAAAAAATAAGGGACTTACACCTTTTCTTGGCCCGCCAGGAAACACGTACATGGATAACCAGCAAGTAATGAAAGCTACTAACTCGTGATTGAAATGAATTAGAAGTTGTAAGAAAAGTTAGATTGAAGTAATGACAATCAAGCATAAATAAACAAAGTTAGATTGAAGGAATGCATACTTACTCGCATCCATACCGAGGGCCTTCAGATTGAGTCCTTTCGTGCTAAAAAAAATGTCTTATCCATGCACAAAATGATGCTTGTCTACGACTGTCTCTCGCTTCTTGTCTATCAGCTTCTAATACTTCCACTAATTTTTCATCCTCTTCTGAAATCTTAGCTGATCCAGAACTAGGGAAACTTAGCAGTATGCACATATTTTCTAAAGTTGGAGTAATTTCACCCCATGATGTTACAAAAGTATGTATACATGTACTCCAACGTGCCAATATATTTCGACATGCTTCAACACTTTGAGAACGAATAACCATTTTAGAAGAAATCCATATAGCAAAATCGATCCCTGCACTTTATAAATGAGACCTATAATGAAAATTCTTTACAATGTAATATACCCATGACTGCCACCTTTGTAGTATCTGTTTTGGGTAATTGAACACTGTTTCTGAAAGGGAAGCTCCTTTCTTTCATTTCTGAAACATAATATGGAATTCTCATCTATGTTCTTCCTATCACTTACTCGGGGCTCTAGTTGAATGAAATGAAACTCACCATCTTTAGGAGGATGCGCACACAGATCCCTCTTTTTGATATCTGATAGTCGTAATTTATCCTTGATCTTAAAGGTTAATTAAGTCCAATTTATAGCTATATTGAGATAATTTATAGTAGAATTGGTACTTAAGTATGATAAATATTCATTTCAGGTAAAATTAGAGCATATTGGAAACAATTAAAGGGATTTTGGAAGAATTCATAAAGATGATTAATTGAGGAAGATTTCCCGTGCAAGACAATGTACTCATTCATCCAAGTGTTGTGTCTCTTCACCAATTGATGCAATGTTCATGTAACAAAGAACTCATTCATCTAAGTGTTGTTGTGTCTTTTCACCAATGGATGCAATGGTTCGGATCAAGACACATACATTCATCCAAGTGTTGTACCTCTTCACCAAACAATGTGATGAATAAAAAACAACACCATATCCATTCAAGAGGAGCAGATCAAGAGAATTATATATAGGTATAGATTAGAATACATGAGGAATAATTATTATGCAGAATTTTTATTCAAAAAGACTTGTACAAAAACTAAAAAAAAAAAACAGAGAGTGTTGAGATTGTAATAAAACCTGAGTTTGTTAGTAATTATGTTTGTCGTTCGTTTGTTGTATACAAGACTCCAGATCTACATCTAAATCCAATGAAGGAGTTTTGTATTTTTCTCTACTCATTCTTCTCATCTTTTCTAAATATGTTAATATCATTCTTTATCTATTTTTTTGTCATTCTGTATGGGTAGAGAATGGGATTTATTCATGGATTTAACTTGAATTTGATCGTTAAAGTTTATTGCATCTAATAATTAACTAGATCTAGTAAATAGAATTAATTATCTCTAGAAGTAGTGAAGGCGCAACACCTTCTTGACCAGATTTGTTTAGAATACATCGAGAGATGGTTCTTTAGAATATATCTTATTTACTAGGCGAGTCGCTGTAGTGATAGAGATATCCCGGTGAGACTTTCTGCATTTGTTTGAAGAATTCAGAAATATAAATATTCATGCAACTTTCTAGTGGCTGTTAATTAGGAAGAGATTCCAATGGACACACTAATTGTTAGAATGAATGCTTCTGAGAAGAACATTCATATACTCAATGGATTCTTGCAGGTAGTAATCATTAGAGAATATATGTATAAATTCATGTTAAGGAAATGAGAAATCTTATTGTACTTGTTGTGTTCTATTTGTATTTGTATTGTGTTCTTAGTATAATCTAGTGTAATTTTAAATTTAGAATAGTAATCATTCATTTAATCGACTCTTTAATTATTTGCCAGATCATAGGAAAATTAGAGTAGTACTAGTGCTTGAGAATGTTCCTTGTGGGAGACGACCCTATACTTTATCCTAAACTACATAACGATAGGTGCACTTGCCTGGATTTGACCGTGTTTAGGAAAATGAAATATAGGTTTATAAATTTAAAACTCGGTCGCTCTAAATTAGAGAGAAAATGAACCAACAATATCTTTCCAGAAAAAATCATTTCGAATCGTAGCATCAAGCCATTTATTACGTGGCAAGGGAACTTTTGGCATATGACCTGAATTCGCCAATATTTCATTACTTTTGTCTGTATGGTTGCCATTGCGAGATCGACCCTTTCTATTTTCCTTCATCATTCTCAAGATGTCTATTATATGCACACCTACATGATGAATGAGTCATATGCTCATACAAGATCAGAACAGATGCTACTTGTGAACTCAAATATGTAGCATCAGACATATGTAACAAGTGTATAAGCTACCAGAGTATCGCATTCATTCACCAAATGACTGGGTGCACAAGATGAGAAAGAGTTTCCTCTTATAGTGGTACGGTTTCAAAATCGTCGCATGGACAAGTGAGACACAAATAACTGAGGAGAGCCTCTCTCATAGTAATGCGGTGCTAAGGTTATCATGTGAGGAATGAAACACGGACGCAATGTGCAGTTCCAAGTATGTCACATGAAACTTGGGACATGGACGACGGAGAGGTCTATACAGTGGATGGTCTCAAGATTATCATTTATGTGGTCGGAACACAGACGACAAAGAGCTTTGACTTAAAAAAAAAATCATGAGGCACTGTGGTCATTAGATGAATGAATGGAACACATGGTGAATGTGAATGATGGAGTTGAGTATTCTTTTTGAATGTATTCAAGAACCATTAATGGTTGATAACACTAATATGACCTTAAGTAGGTAGTCTATAAAACGAAAAACCATACTTGTAAAAATGAAGTCAAGCGGGTGCACGATGAAGATTCAACGCTTCAATCTCAGTTCCTGCATTGCAAGAAAGTTAAAGATGAGTTAGTTTCATAAAGCAAAATGGTGGGCTATGAAATCACTAGAACTCTACATGAAGAACTTACAAGAGACGAGTAGATGTGAGAATGCTCATAATCTTGAGAATGACAAAGGAAAGTGTGCAAGTATAGCATATGGGTTATTGCATTCTACTCGCATTTGAAGAGTTTATACATGATGATAAACATGAATGTGATAAAATAGTGTTAAGCCAAATAAAGATGCAACTAACTGCTACAATCATCACGAGACACTTAAGGAAAAGACAAGTGCGACACTTGGAAGCATTACATGGAGGCACTCCAAATACATAGCAGTAACTTGAGGCTCTCTAATGTCAAATTAAAGTATCTATCACTAGTTCTATAACATTATGGATTCTGAGCTAAGCACTGCAATTTCCACTACACGAACAATCCAAGGTCCATTCACAATAGAGGATAATTGATAGAACAGTGGCATAAACTGAAATAGAAATCACACCAGCAAGATGAGAGCTCTCAAAATTCACTTGGTTCCAATATATGAATGGAGGGAGCAGAAATTTGTTTGCTCCCATTTGTTATAGCCGGTAACAAGCTAGATTCAACCCTCTTCAGTAGAGTAATGAATTTCGTGATTATGACCTCCAAGAGATTCTACCTCGATTATTGTTCCTAGATAGTCTCCAGAATGCGGTGGAAGAAGCTGGTTTGCAGCTAATAGATCATGATGGACTTCATAAAGATCAAAATCAAGATAAACTGAGTGATACCATCTACGCCTCAATATCTAAACTATGGACTAGCCATCACAACAAGACTATTCGGAATTGGTACCAGGGTACTCCAAGCTTCTTGTTACTATGTTCATTTTTCTACCCAACCACTATTACTAGTTCAACAACTTTCGATTCATTGTATCACCAAAAATAGGCATATCACAAATGCAATAACCATGTTCTTATTTGCATAAACTTAGAATTTCTATATAGGAAGATATATCAGAAGATACATGCCTTGCCTAAACAAGCATTTTTGTGTTGAAATTTGGAAAAATCCTTAAAACAAGCAACTTTGTAATAACCAGAACAAATTCCAAGCAGAAGTAGTGCAGCACCATCACATTCCAGGAAGATACCTTCTCAATTAAAGGAACTGAAAGATGAACCGATGAGAAGAACCTATCAGTTCCAATGAAGATTATGCATTTTAATCTGGAAAGAATGACTTTATACTTTTTTCCAAGATTATTAGCAAGGAAGAAGTAAGAAATTTGCTGCGGGGGTCCATATCTTATTACAAATTAGGGATTTTTTTTTTTTTTTTACTAAAGGCATACCGTGGTAGATTTTAGGAGCACTAACAATAAAGCATAACTTTCTAGAACTGATATAAATCCTGCTCATATAGGTAGCTCTATCAAGAATATATTCATGTAAACCAGCAATTGAGTTGAGACACTATAGCATCCTTCTCAAAAGCAATTAGTATAAAATGTGGACACATGAAGGTGAGAAAGAAGAAAATTTTATAAAAAAACAAAAAAGTATGAAAGGTGCGTATCACCTTTCTCCAATGGTGTTCTAACGTAGAGGCATGGGGGATAAAGATATAAGGGGAAAGAGATGTCATTGCTATCCAGTAGAGCTATTGCTACTAAAATAGATTAAACATTGCCTTGTCCTATACTGGGATAAAGCAAATATTGCCTTATTTAGTGTTTTACTAGAGCTAAAATAGTGACACTTGTTCCCATTGATGTGTGTGTGTGTGTGTGTGTGTGTACGTACTAGACACATGAAGAAGCATAGGACAAGGCAATTGGTGAACGTTTCGGCCATTGCGTCGATATTGTACAAGCAATACACATATATATACTTGCAACAAGAGCTTGATGGTATGATTCACTTAAATCAAAGCGGCAATGCACTCTGTGTTTGTACTAGGATATATGTTTGTTCTGAAATATACAAAAAAAAAGGACAAGAAAGCAATATCCTCTGCGTTTGTGCTGGGATATATGAAAATGGCAATAAGATTGTGACACCTATTCCTGCTAATACACCTGCAGACGCCATGAAACCGAGCAATTTCAGGTCAAAGATGAGTGGGACCTTCAACGCAGCACATCCTACGCGATCTGACCCACGCGTATCATACACACGCTTAAAATTACTCCATTAAAATGCTCGAGCTTTAACATGTGCAGGCGCTTCAAGTTATCTGTTGATGCTGGGAATGCCCTGTGTGGAGCTTGGGCGCTCGAATTGACTGTTGTCGTAGGTGTGTTGCAGTTGGTACTGCTACGCATTTGTTTTCTTTACAGCTGTTGTTTTAGTATGTTGGTGTGTAGTGGATGCTTGGATGATGCTGTTTGGTTGTTGCTACGAGTGCTACTGATGGATGTTCGGTCAATTTGTCACTACCGCTGCTGTGTATGATGGAGTTTGTTAGGAATATCTAGGCTTGGATTGAACACAACATAGACATTTGAGTGAAGTTCTGTAAATGTTGCGTTAGTTCTCATATACTCAAGTCACTGTCGGTGAGCTGGTATGAGGCGCTCGGGTATGAGTGAGCTAATGTGAGTGTTTTGGTGGACTCGTGAGTTACTGCATTTTGGACAGTGAAGCTACTAGTCTTGCTTCTAGAGCTTGATGTTGTGTGGATTTATGGGCTGCTGAGTTTGTGATATATGTGTCTATGTATCCTTGTCTATTTGTGCCATATATGTTCTATGTTCTGTCTGGTTGTGCCCATATATGCTTTATGTTCTTACTCGGTCTTTTGTTTGTCTAAAATGATGAACAAAGCACACAGACATTTCATTTCCTTTTCTTGCTTGGAATGATACCTTAGTTACTTAGGTCCCTCTGAATACTGCAAAACCCAACAACATCCATTTTTTTTTTTCACACTCTAAAGCCGATCTCTTTCCAATACATGCATACCCATTTCGCAGAACCTCTCTATTTAACTCCAAAATTGTTCAAGTCTAAAAAAACTCAAGCATCTCCATGCTTACATCATCAATTCAGTGTATTTTAGGAAAGGCCAATATCAAGAAGCTTTGGAGGGATATAGAAAATTGAGAGAGAAAGTTGGTAATTTTTTTGGATGGTTTAGTTATTATTTCGTGTTTGAAGAGTGGTCTTGAACTAGGATGTTTAGGGTTTGGAGAATCGGTTTATGTTAATACAATTAAGTTTGGTTTAAGTGTTGATAGCATTGTCAGTTCAATACTCCCGAACTTCTACTCGTAATGTGGGGATATTGCTGATGCGTGGAAGATGTTTATGGAAATTACTCAAAAAAGATATTGTCGCCTATACTTCGATGATTACAGAGTATTCGAAACTTGGTGATCATCGTGCTTTTTCCATTTCTCGTGATATGATGAAGGTGTTTAGAATGCTGTGATAGCAAGGCATCTTCAGGTTAGAAAGGCCTTAGAGGCATTTCGGCTTTTTAGCCGGATGCTACAAGAAGCTGTGGTGCCAGATTTGGTTTCTTTGACTAATGGCATTTTGATCTGTATCGAGTTAATGTATTTCTTTGTAGATTTGATTTCTAGCGACTTATGTTTAAGCAGGGGATTGTAATACTGTGGTTGAGTTGTTTGGTCGGATGATGAATGTCGATGGAGATGTAGTTCCTGATGCTGCTAGCCTCGTGAATGTGCTTCTTACGTATGCTACTATGGGTACATCTTTAAAGGGAAGAGAGGTGCATGGTTATACTATTCAAAGTGGTTTGATTGAGGATGTATTTATGAGAAATGTTGTGTTAGATATATATGCCAAGTGCTCAATGTTGGATGAGACAAAAAGGGTCTTTGAGCACATGGAGATGAAAGAAGAGAATATGGAGCTGAATGTGGTTGCTTGGAGTGCTGTCATTGTTGGGCTGTGCGTCAGCGGGAGCACTGCTTAATGGAAGGGAGACTCATTGTTATGCGATTAAGTGTGTTTTAAATCATATTGATAGTGACCCGACAGAGGATCTGATGGTGGTAATGGATCACTAGATGCTATTCCTAACAATGAGCGTGAGAGGTCTCATGAAGACACCAAAAGAACACATGAGCATCAAAGGCTTCATCTATATCATCGAAGAAAGAAATTATATCGAGTAAATTTAATGATGTTTCTCTCAGCTCCATCAATGCATTGATTAATTGTGTTAAATATTCTGAAGCAGAGGCTCAATCTGATGACAATACGGGAATGACCTTGCTTGCTAGCGTGGCTAGTGGAGAAATTCCCAAGTCTGATTGGGTGTCACCTACTTTTTCTCCAGAAGGAAACACTACTGTTCTTGATAGCTCTTGCATAGGCCATGGTCCAGTGGTGGTATCATCATTGGAAAATGGGATTGTGCCAGGTCATTCCCAATTAAATGATGCAGTGGATGAATGTTCCGATCAAGTGGATGTTAGCGGTGGTGTCGTACAGTCATGTAAAGAACATTGCATTTGCAGAATTCCATCTTCCATGGAGATATTAACTTCATATCACAATAGACATGTAAATCCTTATAGTTCAAAACTTCAACAAGACAATGAAAGATCTCATTTGAGTGAGAAAAATGGAGCAAAGACACCTTCACCCTTTACATGCATTGATGAGAAGACCACAAACAGTGAAGCAAAAATAACCAATGTTGGAAGTGATCTTGCCTCTGTTTCTGCTTGAGGCTCTGGAGGATTCAATCTAGACTTAAATCAGGTTGATGACATTGCTGATGTTGAAGACTGTGCAACCAATAATCTTAGTTCGCTGAACCTCTCCATTTCACTAGAGAAAGCTATACCTACAAAATTTCCCAATGCTGTGGTGGTCAATGCCTTAATTGACATGTATGCGAAGTGCAAGAGTAGCAAAGTTGGTTGTGCCATGTTTGACTTGGTAGCACCAAAGCATAGAAATGTTATGATGTGGACTGCAATGATTGGTGGATATGCTCAACATGGGGAAGCAAAAGATGCCTTATAGTTGTTTTCTGGGATGCTCAAGCAAAAGAATTCCATGAAACCCAATGCTTTTACTATGTCTTGTGCTGGTTTAGCTGCTTTGAGGTTTGGTAAACAAATTCATGGCTATATTATCCAAAACAAATATGAGTCTACAATTTTACGTGTTGATAAAAGTGGTGTTGGGAAATTATTTAAAGAGGACCTACAGCTTGGAAATGGAAATGGAAGAGAGTCATATAACATCTTGCCTACGATAAAAAAATTAATTTTGGCAAGGGTCTTCCTAATGTTTCCATGAAAAAACCATTCTCTGAAGTAGTTGCTGGATCATCCGTTGCAGGTTTAAGATTTCCTCCTCTTCAGCAGAGGAAACACCCCCTTCATTGGTCCCAGAGAAAGTAATGAAGCGAAGCAGTGCAGCTGAAGAGATAACTGCAAAAAGCATTCATGAAAAGGCTGATTATGTGGGGAAGAAAGGATCTGAAGATATTTCTAATCAGGAAACTTACAGTGGGACCGGCTTGAGTGACCCTTTCTTGAGGATAGGGCAGAATGTAATCCCTTTAAACACAAACAGTAATGAATTGATTAAAGATGACTCCTTGTTTTCAAAGCATGCAGTAGCTTATATTGGATTTGAGCATGAGTGTCCCCATGGACATCGTTTCATATTGAATCCAAAGCACCTCAAGGAACTTGGACCTCTTTATTCATCACCATATGAAGTTGATACTAACATACCAGATGGAACTTTTGACCGTGGTCAAGCAATTCCTCCAAAATATTTTGAGAATGAACTTAATGGCAAAGGTCATTCTGGCTTGAATGGCATTGCTTTTGGTGCAAGGAAAGGCAAAAACTTGCACAAGTCAAAAGATATCAGCAATTATGGTGTGCATCCTAGTATAACATTAAAGCTCTCAAGGCAAGGGATAGAAAACTCCCTGGCATTTGATGCAATGCCAAAACCTCCATATATCGTAAATGATTTCAGTGAAAGTCTCCACTCGTTCAGCCTGATAATACTCGAGATGCCTTTTTGATGTTGAATAGGAATTTACCTATGTACATGAACTATCCACACCGCAAAAACTCAAAAAGGAAAGATGTGCCAAAGTATAATTTTGCCAGTACAGTATCACAGCTTCAGAGGGTTTTTGTGGTTACTCCTGTTTTTCCAGTTGTGTTAGCAACATGCCTAGTAATTCAGTTTGAGACATCATGGCTGTCTTCTTCTATTCGTAATCGAGAACAGAAGTCAGAATTCAACCTTGGATGCCAGGTGATTCTTCCACCTGAAAGTTTTTTTGTTCTTAGACTCCCATTTGTATATGGTGTGTAACTGGAGGACCAGGATCTTTATCCACTCAATCCCTTTGAACATCAGCCAGAGCTTACGACCTGGATTAAGAAGGGTACAACATTGCAGATTTTGTCTAAGTGTGATGGCTTTGATGAGAGTTCTGCACATGATTGATCTAACAAAAAGTTTAAGTCATGGCCATTTGAGCAATTTTCACCACATCAAATTAGTGAAGGCATATTATGTAGACCTCTACTTGGCATCAATAAGCATTTCATGAATATCCTAATTGATGCCTTTATTAAATGCTGAGTTGGCACGAGTGATGTTGATTCAAGGAAGCAAACTCAATATTAGGTAAATTGTCACATCAAGATGGCCGGTGCTTTAAATCTGAGGGGGTCATTTATCACCACGTCTACCTTGTAAGTTGCAGTTTGTTAAACTAAAGCAAGCAGAGAAATGATGTTTCCTGGACATCACTCATGACAGGTTATGGAATGCATGGTCGTAGGAAGAAGTTCTTTGGGTTTTTGATGAGATGAGGAAAGTAGGTCTAGTGCCTGATGTTGTGACCTTTGTTGTTGTGCTTTATGCTTGTAGTTGTTCAAGAATGTGTGGATGATGTCAAGGCCAACCCACCATTAATGTTAAACTCTTGAGAATGCATAAACTAAGGACTGGCCATCCGGAAGCCTAGTTTCCTGTATCTAAGCAGCAGCTCTCCTGACTGATTGCTGAGCTTCAGTGATGGATGCTTCCCCATCATGGCATGCAGCCATTCGGACTTTATAGAAGAAAGACTGCATATTTTCAAGTCCATGATTGATTAACATTTTATTACCCCCTGCGAGAAGCATTATAATTGTATCGTGGACTTGCTGAGCTGATCAGGAAAGATAAGAGAAGCACATGATCTTGTCAAATTTCTCTCATTACAAGAAGGTTCTGCAGCATTACGGCCTCTGCTAGCAGCATGTAGAGTGTATATTGATCACGCTTTTTCTATATGTGCTTTTTAAAACTCTTTTTAGTCTCTTTTGAAATTCCTTTTAAAGTGCAATTATTAACCGATAATGTATCAAGTGCGTGTGCAGTAATAAAATTTTCGGTGAATACCAAGCCTAATCCATAGGGAGTGAGAACTAGCTATCAACTATATCAGTCCAAATTCATAGCTAGGCAAATCAAACTTTGTTTCTCTTTTTTTTTTTTTAGATTTTCTTTTAATATAAATAAACTATTAAAAATCTTGGATTTCCACACCTAAAATAAAATTAGGTTTAGAGCCAATCAAATCTGGAAATAAATTGAATGTCTGCTATTGACCAAAAATGCACTTATCAATCCAAATCATCAATGGGTTCAGTTTTTGAAGAATGAAGAACAAGATAACAATTCCTTTTCCCAAAGTGAACCATTATCTTAAAATTACTAATCAATGTTCCCTATCCCTAGGAAAGTGTTAATTGACAATTCTTTTCTAATTCACCAAACCCTAATAGAATTATAACCCATATCCTATGTGAAATGCAATCCTAATTAGATAATCACAAAATTGATTAGAATAGAATTTCCCAATTACAATCCTAATCATTCATGAATTCCAGATTAAAGCCAAAATTGCATGATTTGTGAAATAACATTGATAATCCGAAAATGAACAAGAAATCAATCAACAACAGGAATCATCAATCATATAATCCAGATAAAAGACTCAAAACCGATTTAAAAACACAAGAAATCAAGCATCAAACAACATCCAATAAGAGGATATAAGAAAAAGAACAAAATAACCTTGTCAATGGAATCCTATTCTTGAAATCCAAACACAAATGTTGTTTTCCACTTGAATCCGGTGTGGAATCCGATATCAAATTAAAAAGTTAACTACTTTAGTGTTATAAACCCTAATCTATCAAGGATCTATGGAGGAAAGAGAGGAAAATCATGCCTAGGGTTTCTTTTTTTCAAAAGATACAACAAGAGCAGTTTATATATGAAAAGTCGCAGGGAAGATACGCTGGCACTCTACACCGGCGGTGTACTTTTGGATCTAACCGGCCTTCTTTTTAAAATTTGATTTCCGAGAGCATTTTTGAATATACGCCGACTTCAAAGCTGGCGGCCTTGAATCTCTAGTAGCCGATGTACATTGTAAAATTAATCCCGAAGCAAAATAGATGACAACCTTTAAGCAGTGTTGATGTGTAGAAACTTCATGGTGATTTTTGACCCTAATCCAATTGGAATTTGGAAAAAATTCTAAATGAAAGTTGTAGATATTTATCTCATCTTTCTATAGGATCTTGAATCATATCAAACGGACCTCGGATGAGAGAAATATATCAAATTAACTAAAACAGTGTCAATCTGCAAATCTTATTGATGTTCTGCACTTACAATGACTTCAAGACGATTTTCATCCTTCATTTTTTCATAATTAGCAAAAACTCAAAACATGAATATTGTATATATATCTCTTATCTTTCCATACGAGGTTGAATCACGTCAAAATAAGATCATATGAGAGAGAGATATTCAATTTATCAAACTCTATCATTTTCCAAAACGTGAACACCATCACTGTAATAGCAGCAACTTCATGGCATATTTTGACGTCGATGCATTCCGAATTCATTCATGCCCAAAACATGAAAATTGAAGATATATCTCCTAGGTTTTAGTAGCATTTAAAATGATCTCAATAGGAGCTCGGATAAGAGAGATATGTTGAATTTACGAAACATCATCAAAACTGTCATGATACTTGCATTGCCAGCCTTGCTTGATTTCTTTCCCAAATTTGCATGAAACTTCTCCCAATTGCTTGTATTTGTTTTTTAAGTCCTTAATAATATGAAATAACAATTTAAGCATACCTAAGTACAGTTTCCATTCGATTTCTATAAAATCTATAATAGATAAACATGATTTGATTATTGCAAAGTTGAGTAAAATATGACTTTGTCATATATAGATACAGAAATAGGAGAATCAATTGCACAAATCCTCCTTGATTTAACATCCCATGACTCTAGTCGCTTTGCATTGACGTCAAACGTGTATACAATAGGTGAAAGGTGGGATAAAGTTACAAGAATAAGATCCGCCTTTAAGGAGAAAGGTCTAAGAGTGACTGGAGGCTTCAGCCGCATTGCCATCTTCCCTCTGCCATGTCTGCTCCCAAACCAAGCTTCTCCTCAACTGTGTGGGACAGTTTCAGCTCTGTGGTGAGCTAGTTGCCGCTGCCTGTGTTGATGCAGGGATATAGTTGATGGAGATACGTATGGGACATCAAATGCGGATAGGAAAATGATACAAGCTTAAGTTATATTGACTTTAGTCAATATCATACCATAATGCTATATCTATGTTTCCATTTGATTTTCTGATTGGGTTATAGGAAGAACTAAGTTGTTGTGAGTCAAACAACGCCATCATTTGTTTTTGCCTATGATGTTGGTAGCAATCCTCGGCTAGGGAGTTTCAAGTTCTACGATGTGTCGTTGAGTGTTGAAGACAGGGTATCTGAATTTCCATTCTACGAGAGGCATTGTTTAATATTTAACACACATTGAGTTTTTAATATAAATATATGACTAAAGAGACTGACAAAATGGATGGTGGTTCCAGTTCCTGATTTGGTTGGCTTAAATGAAAGAAAAGGATAAAACAATTTGAAAGTGTTAAAGTTTGGACATCAAATCACACACAAAACTCATATCTCCTTAGATTCTATTTGATTACAGTTCAGAAGTCTGGATCTCTCTGATCGTTCTTCATACTGAGATCTATCAAAGTTTGTTGGTGCACTAAATCCTGAGCGACTGCAGAAGTTTCAAGAGAGATATTCAAGTTTTGATGATCCAATTATTCCCAACTTTTGTTATGATTCACATTACTCAAGTGCTAGAACAGCCTGTTACGACTTGAGCCATTTACAACACTATCAATTCAACTGTAAGATGGTAAATTGGATCATGCAGATAGAATGTTTTCAGACATTTCAACTACATGGGAGGGAGTTCTTGAAGACATGAGTGATGTAAAGGAATTGGTTCCTGAACTCTTTTACTTACTTGAAATTTCGACAAATGAAAATTCAGTTGATTTTGGCACAACATAGTTGGGAAGCAAACGGGACAATGTGAAGCTGAAATAGTGAGAATATGAGAATATGCTAGCCTACAAGAGCATATGAGAATATGGACTTGAGAATATGTGAGCTGAAATAGTCTTGAAATTAATGGATTGCGTGGGCTAGACTTGGTTCTTTTTATTTGAGTCAATCCACACAAAAGTCTTATGAAAGGAAGATGTGTATGTGTCTATCCGACATACATGAAACTACAGTTAACAAAAAGCGGACGACAAGGACGTTAAGACAATAAAATTAAAATCTATTTATTTATTGGTGTGGACATTGAGAAGGATGAGAAAATGATGAATTCATAGAGCTAGTCATGCAAATGAAGAGAATATTACATATTGCAGCCAAACACCAAGGTTGATGGTAGACATGCTAATAAAACTTTGTCGGAGAGATAGTATAATTTTATCCCGAGGAGGTTGACGTGGTCAAGATGGTATCACAAGAGTTGATACACACTCAGCAGCAGTGCAGCTAAGTTATAGCGTACATATGCTGGATGAGACTTTTGTCATTCGAAAAGGGTTGCTTAATGCCAAAAACCCTCCGATATAACCCGAAGGACTTTGGTCAGGGCACAAAATGTAGACACATGGATTTCATTATAAAAGCTTTAAGCCTGATTTATTATTTGGATTTAACTCTTCGGGTTAAAGTGATAAGGCTTAGAGAGTTAGGTCCAATTATATTGGGATGATCATGGGAGTTTTGGCATGGTAGGCTTGGAGTAGGGCTCGTTGGAATTGGCCTTCTCAATTCCAACTTTTCTCTAATTGGCTCACACACATTACAAATGAAGGCCTCAATGGGCCTGGGTCCACAAGAGAGCCTACATCTGTATCCATAATGAGAAGGACTCATCCTAGTCGTTGGTCATTTGTCTTATTCGACAGACGACATCAACGGCTAGACTCTGTATAAATACCCTTAGTCCTTACCTCATTAGGAGAGGTGAAAATCTTGGAAAAGCGTCATTGTGTTGCCGGATTTCCATTTTTGTGAATCGATTACTTGACTCACTCAAGAACGCACACAACATTCGTGGTTACTAGTGAGGTTGATACTTTCTAACTCCCTCACCTGTCACACGTGTGTTACAGCCTATTGAGACTGCCTGCTCCTCCTCCCTATATGATTCTCTTTTGATCACCCTTGCACATGTTGTTTTCATAGGTCACATGTAGCGCGATAGTCATGTGACACGCACGTAATCGTTGCATCCGGAATCATACCCACACAATCTCTATAGGCCTTCTTTTTAAATGCCGCTTTAAAATGTTTGCCACCACGGATATAACTTAAAAAAGAAAAAAAACTATATACTAGAACATCATATAATCAAATACTAATTTACCATATCAATATGAATATATTATATTACTTATTTGTAGTGGGTTTAATCTATAACATCGCCTCAATCATACATGAATTGGATCAAATTACATAAATTACGCTTAAAGCCAAACAACATGGAAAAATAAATGATAACAAATAATAATAACTCTGTTTGGCCAAAAAATAAATAAAGAAAAATGACTCCAAAATGATAGACATTTCTTTTTCCTTTTCATTTCAAGTTTAGTTACTACATGCAATACCCCCATTGAGTAAAGCCTAACATGTATTTTAAGAGATAATTAGTGTTGATTTATAAGATTAAGGAAAGTCAACACTAATTAAAATCCTTTGGGTCCAATGGGTGAAAAACCTAATTAATCACTTGTTGGCTTAATTGTTAAAAAGTATTAAGATTAACAAGAAAGTTACTTCTTTATGAGGTTTGAGCTGTTGTTTTGATCTACCTTAATTGTTTTTAAAAGTGATGTAGCTTTTTTTGCTTAAAATGTAGGAAAAATCTTCTGCAAAAAATACAAAGTTAAAATAGTGATTTGAAATAGTCAATATCTAGTTTAGATGAGGTAAAAATTTTGACAACTTTGAATTGGGTGTTAAAGGTATATTTGGTAAACACTACTCATTGGTATTTTAACCATAAGAGATAGCCATTGTGCACACTAACACATATCATTAGCTGGAGTATTTACGAATCAAATTTACTTATGAACTACTTAAATTTGTCAATTGTCTATATATTTATTTACATAACATTCGATAATATTTGAGTTTAAGCTCAAATTTCATGATATTTAGCTTAAAAAAAATGATGAACCTAATTAAGCTTGAGTCAAACTAATGTGTGAGCTAAGAAATCAAACTAAGTCTAGAAACTCCAGACATCAATTGTTATAAACAAATCACGCAATCGAAAACGATAATAGCAAGCAGAAAATAAAGAACACACAAATTTTACGTGAAAACCCTTTCAGAAAAAACCACAGGTAGAGGCGAGAAAAGAATCACACTATACTAAAGTAGGAGTACAAAGGTTTGAGAGAATTACAACTCTAAACTTTCAAATCTCTCAATAGAAATTTTGTGTATGTGATGTGTTGTGTATATAACCCTAGAAACAATACATATATATGTGTGTGTATAAGGATAACCGACATAATGGTCTAATTATCACATTTAAATATGTAATTAATGAGTAATAAAGACCTGAATTATGATTGTTAAATGTATAATGAATGAATAATAAACGTGTAGTCAAATATTCATTCATTAACATTTAACTACGGGAGTTGGTTACAGAAAACGGGTCACGAACTCCAACAATCTCCACCTTGACACAAATTCTGGAGTAACAAACACAATAAACTCCAAAACTTTGATAAACAACTTCACCTCTTCCACAAGTTCTTCAAAGGAATCAATCAGCTACCGACACTTAGCAAGTTCAAGTAATGCTCAAACTTTTCAATGGGAAGTGTCTTAGTCAACATATTTGCAGGGTTGTCATGAGTGCTTACTTTGCTCACTGCAATATCTCCTCGAGCAATAATATTACACATAAAGTGATAACGGACGTTGATATGCTTAGTCCTTTCATGGAACATCTGATCCTTAGTCAGAAAAATCGCACTTTGATTATCACAAAATACTGTAGACGTCTTCAAATTACTAAGCTCAGAAAACAACCCTTTCAACTAGATAGCCTTTTTAATCGCCTCTGTAACAGCCATGTATTCTGCCTCTATAGTGGATAGAGCAACAGTAGCCTGTAAGGTGGCTTTCCAACTAATCGTATCGCCACCAAGAGAGAAAACATACCCTGTGATAGAACTTCTTTTATCCAAGTCCCTGGCGAAATCAGAATCAACAAATCCGACGACCCCATCTTTAGTTTTCCTGAAATGTAGACATACATTAGTAGTTCCTCTTAAGTATCTGAAGATTCACTAGACTGCCTTCCAGTGTTCCTTGCTAGGATTCGCTATATACCTACTGACAATACTAATGGCATATGCCAAATTTGGACGCGTGCAAATCATTGCATACATAAGAGACCTTACTGCACTAGAGTAAGGGACCTTTGACATATAGTCAATTTCATCTTCTGATTTAGGAGTCTAATCAGTCGACAGTCTAAAATGACTTGCTAAAGGGGTACTAACAGATTTAGTACTCTTCATATTGAACCTGGAGAGTATCTTCTCAATATACCCATTCTGACTCAGGTGTAATAAACTTGATTTTCTGTTCTCTTGAAATTTCCATACCAAGAATCTTCTTGGCTGCACCCAAGTCCTTCATCTCAAATTCTTTGTTCAATTGTGCTTAGACCCTGTCAATCTCTCCTCTATCTTTGGCTACTATCAACATATCATCCACACATAAAAGTAGATACAAAAACGACCGATCTTCACAGCGCTTAAAATATACACAATTGTCATAATTACTTCTCCTAAAATCATGAGAAGTCATAAAAGAATCAAATCTTTTATACTACTGTCGTGGTGATTGCTTCAACCCATATAGAGATTTCTTTAATCTGCACACATGGTCTTCTTTCCTTAAGACCCTAAAAACCTTCCAGTTGGTGCATGTAAATGTCTTCTTCAAGTTCTCCATGCAAAAACACAGTCTTCACATTAAGCTGCTCTAACTCAAGATACTCCATAGCCACAATACTAAGCAGTGCTCGAATCGAGCTGTGTTTCAAAACAGGAGAAAACACGTTAGTAAAATCAATACCTGGTATTTGATTGTATCCTTTCGCTACAAGCCTTACTTTGTATTTGGGTTCTTCACAACTTGAGTCTCCTTTCTTTTTCTTATAAACCCACTTGCAGTGAACGACTTTCTTACCTTTGGGAAGTTTCACTAACTCCCATGTTCGATTCTTTTGGAGGGATTCTATTTCTTCTTGCATGGCTATCATCCACTTACCAGAATCATCACAACTAATTGCTTCTGTGTAAGTAGATGGTTCCAAACTTGAATCAACATCATTAGCCACATTCAACACATATGTAACTAGATTCGCTTACCCATATCTTTATGGAGGCCTTATCTCTCTCCTGGTTCTGTCCTAGGCAATTGAATACTGTGGCTACTAAGATTTAGAAGTTGATTGAGAGATAGGCTTTGTTGAATCTGTATTGATATCAAACTCCACCTGCACACTTGGTTTATGCTGGGTTTCATCTAGGGATGCAAGCAGGGCGGGTCGTTATAGGGTACCCGACTGCTCAACCCGCTAAAAACTCTATACGGTCAAACCTTATAGGGTTTTGGGTTTATTATGTAACCCATTAGGAAAACCCGACCTGGAATAAATTGAAAATATTAAAAAATTAAAAATGTTATGTTATTAAAGTAAGAAACCCATTTATATTCTATGTATATGAAAGTAAGTGGAAATGAAGTGTTTGCATCATTTTATATGATATTATTGTCTAAAATTCATTATTTCAATATAAGTGTTTGTATCATTACTAACTTAAAACAAAATTCTTTCTTTTGCTTTTTTTTAAGAAAAAAATTGAAAATCTTGTGGTCGGATCGGGTTGGGTTGGGTTATGGATTCCTTAAAACCCTAGTGAATTGGGTTTTGAGAATGATAAAAAAACCCAATAGGATTTTTCTCAAGTTTTGAGACACCCATTAAGACTCGGGTCAGGTTCGGGTTCTCGAACCCACCCCGGTTGCATCCCTAGTTTCATCAGAAGTAACAGCAAAACATAAATCATGCAACATAGCAGATTCATCAAACACAACGTCCCTACTAATAACAACTTTCTTCAATTCGGGACACCACAATTTATATCCTTTAACCCCAGTCTTGAAATCAAGAAACACACACTTTAAGGATCTAGGCTCAAGTTTACCATTGTTTACATGAGCATATGTAAGACATCCAAATATTCTCAAATTAGAATAATCTGCAGGGGATCCAGACCATACCTCATGTGGAGTCTTCTTCTCAATGGAAGTCGACGGAGATCTATTGATCAATAAACAAGCTGTGGAGGTAACTTCTTCCCAAAAAGATTTTGGCAACTTCGAATTGGAGAGCAGACATCTCACCTTCTCCATAATGGTCCTGTTCATACGTTTTGCAACCCCGTTTTGTTGGGGTATACCAGAAACCGTGAGATGTCTAACAATCCCTTCAGACTTGCACAAGTTAATGAATTTGTTGGAGCAGAATTCCAAGCCATTATCAGTACATAGACGCTTCAACTGTTCTCCAGTCTCTTTCTCAATCATCGTCTTCCACACTTTGAACGTAGATAAGGCATCACTTTTCTGCTTCAAGAAATATGTCCAAACCTTTCTGGAGTAATAATCTATAATGGTCATCATATAGATGGCACCGCCACTAAAGGGCACTCTAGCAGGACCCCAAAAGGTCAGAATGAATATAGTCTAGAGTGCCTTTAGTATTATGGGTACCTGTGGTGAACCAAACCTGTTTCTGCTTCCCAAATACGCAGTGTTCGCAAAACTTCAAATTGTTGATGCCTTGCCCATCCAAAAGTTTTCGCTTACTTAATTTTTCTATACCAACTTCACTCATATGCCCCAGGCGCATATGCCATAGCCTAGTGGCATCTTCATCCGACAAGGAGGAACTAAAGACTGCATCACCTGTCATAACAAAACCTTGCAATAAATAAAGATTACCAGTTTTTCTATGGCCTTTCATCACCACCAGCGAACCCTTACTGATCTTTAGGACTCCACCTTCACCTGTATACCGATACCTTTTTAGATCAAGGGTACTAAGAGAAATCAAATTTCTCTTCAAATCAGGAACGTGTCTCACATCACCAAGCGTTCTAACCATGCCATCAAACATCTTGATCTTAATCGTTCCGATACCTGCAACTTTACATGAAGTGTTATTTCCCATCAAAACAATACCTCCGGAGACCATTTCATATGTTGAAAACCAGTCCTAATTGGGACACATATGAAAGATACATCCAGAGTCCAAAACCACCCTTTACTGGCCTGTGAATCACTATCAGAAGCAAAAAGAAGATCACCATCAGTATGATATTCAACAACATTGGCCTCAGCTGTTTTATTAGATTGATTTTGCTTTTGATTCTCACCAGTCTTCTTATTTTTATTCTGCAGTTTATAACAATCAGCCTTAATGTGGCCTTTCTTCTTGCAATAGTTACAGATTTTAAATCTATTTGAAGATTTAGATCTGCCTCTAGAATTCCCACAAGACTTATGGTCTTGACTCCTATTACGTGCTACCAAACTTTTAGAAGTAGACTTAGATTTAATTACAAGATGTTTCATCTTTTCAAAAGAGCTTAAACTAGCATAAACTTCATCAATCGACAATGTATCATGACTATATAGAAAGGTATCTCTAAAGATCGCATATGATGGAGGCAAAGAACATAATAGGATTAAACCTAAATCCTCTTCATCATACTTAATTTCCAACGTTTCTAAATCAGAAACAATTTCTTTAAAGGTTGTTAAGTGATCATCAAGAGACGCACCTTTTTCCAAATGTTAAGAATACAATCTCTGTTTCAAATGCAACTTACTGGTTAAGCTTTTTGTCATGCATAGTCGTTCCAATTTCAACCAAAATGAGGCTGTGGTCTTCTCCTTAAGCACATCCTAAAGAATCTGGTTCGATAGATGGAGATGGATCTGCGAAAGGGCTTTTCGATCTTTTCGCCGCTTTTCATCTAGTGACCAAGATGTAGGCATCTTGTCAAACCCTAGAAGTGCGTCATCAACATCCATCTATGCTAGAACCACTCGCATCTTCACCTGCCACAACGAGAATCTGTGTTGCGATCCAAAAGAGGAATATCGTACTTCATGGTTGCCATTATCAAAACCTACGCTCTGATAACAATTTGTTATAAACAAATTGCGCAATCGAAAATGATAATAGAAAGCAGAAAATAAAGAACACACATATTTTACGTGGAAACCCTTTCAAGAAAAACCACAGGCAGAGGCGAGAGATGAATCACACTATATCAAAGTAGGAGTACAAAGATTTGAGAGAATTACAACTCTAAACTTTCAGATCTCTCAATGGAAATTTTGTGTATGTGATGTGTTATGTTGTGTATATAACCCTAGAAACAACACATTTATATATGTGTGTGTATAAGGATAACCGACATTATGGCCTAATTATGACATTTAAATATGTAATTAATGAGTAATGAAGGCCTGAATTATGATCGTTAAATGTATAATGAATGAATAATAAATGTGTAGTCAAATATTCATTCATTAATATTTAACTACGGGAGTCGATTACAGAAAATGGGTCACAAACTCCAACATCAATAATATTATTTCAATTTGAAGAAAACTATATGATTTAAAAAAAAAAATAAGTCTAAATAAGTTTAATATAATTAAATTTAAACTTGCTGAGCAACATTCTTTAAGTTTCGAACTTAATATTCTAAATTAATTAAGTTCAAACTTCACTCTCATATCTAGCTTGAATTCAAGTGTATGTTTCTTGCATAGTCTTGAGTTGACATGTTTACACCCCTTAATCATCTAACACTAATGAAACCATACACCATCTGCATTATCACTATGAGTAAATAAATAAGTAAAAAAAATGAAAAAGGACAACCATAAGGTTTAGGATGAGGTAAATTTTAAAATTTCATTTATGATTCTATGTGCCTGAAAAATCGGGTGTATGGACATAAACACTGTGTCTCTTAAGGAATGGGCTAAGATATCTCCAAGTTCCAACGCCCAACAGACAAATGAGTGTCAGAGGTACCATGTTCCCTTCTTAATGGCAACTCTCTCTTGCTTTAAAATTTTCATTGTTGGAAGCTTATAAATGGGGGCTGAAGATAGCTTTTGGATATGTCACATACACAATTTCTAAGAAAGTGTTCCCCCGGTTTGAGAAAAAATGTCTTCTAAAGTTTTCCTTTTCCTTGGTCTTTTGGCAACTTTTGTGCTTTGGTTTTCTTTTGATGTAGCAGCCAGAGACTTGGGTGAGACTTCTACCCAAACGATAGATGGTAAGTGCTTCAATTCGATATCCCATGTAAGGTATGCTACAAAATCTTAAGAGCACGCATAAGGGACAAGAATCTAAAAACTAGCAAACTACCATCCAAAATTTTTATATATTTGTTGTTTTTTTTTTTTAATTTTACCCAAAATTTAAAACAATCAAATGTGACACTCATTAAGTTTTAATACTCAAATCTATTGCTTTGGCCATCTTTTCAACTCTTAGATCATTAAAGGGTAGTCACAATATCTTATTAAAGATGAAGGTGGCAGAGTAATTACAAATTATTTTAGAGACTAAAAATAAAATTATAATACAAAATATGATCTTACATTGCTATGTAAAGGTATTTCTATTTTTAAAAAAAGTTTATATAGACAAAATTATATATTTTTTAAAATTTTATTTATTTTTTGTTTTTAATGACAACACATTAAATGCTGTGAATGGGTAATAAATTATACAATTTGCAAGAAATTGTTTGAGGGTATTTGCACATTTTATAAATTACAAGAATGTGAAACCATGCTTATTCATAATTCTCCTAATTTATTTCAACATTGAGCATAAAATAAAGTGTGTTTTCTATTCTTTTTTTTTTTTTTTGGATAATTACTCTAATGGTACCAACACTTTTTTAATATAACGATTTTATACCTAAAAATTTTTTGCCCACAAATATACCTAAACTTGTTAATCCTTGCGCTCATGGTACTTTTGGCTAAAATCTAGCCAAAAATCTTGTGCCTTACTAACATGGCAAAAGATTTATATTAAAAAAATATGTTTTGATTTTAGGTGGAATTTTTTTATTTCTTTTCTTTTTTTATTGCTTCTCTCTCTCCTCTCTCTCTCCACACTCTCTCTCTCTCGTGATCTTCTCTTTCTCTTCCCTTTGTCCCACCAAGCTTTTTCTCTTCTTCCTCACTGAGCCCCAAAATGTCCCTCTTATTACTAGTAGTAGTATCAACAGTTTGAGTCGTTTTTTCTTTTTTTTCCCAAAGAGAATATCAAAATTCAACATGTGTCATCTTCTAGAATAAACCTTTTTAACTTCTTTTGATATTTAGAAAATCTAATCTTTTTCATAATCGCAACATGACCCTTGAGCTCCCAAGGCGGCCATTAATGGCCAATTTACTGCATAGTAAAGGTCATTCTTGCTCAGATAGAACACCCCTCTCTTTTCTTAGCCGACCCCTTTCTCTCTCAACCCACTTCCCCTCTCTGTCTCTCTAAACTTCTAGTAACCCAGAAACCTTCATCACACTTCCTACTGCTACCATATACCAATCCTTCACCATCGGAAATGCTACCCGCCTTCAACAAAACATCTCCATACCACCCCATTCACCAACACTAAAATAGACAAAATAGAACTAGCAACCACAAAGCCCACTTTAGGTATCAAGGACCCAAACGCCTACTACATCCAAAACCGAGACCTAAACCACCACTGGTCACTACCATGTCACTTATACCACCCAACAAAACCACAGTTAGCAACCATGAATGCCATTGAAACCCTAAACCAAACCTACCTAAACCTAGCCACCATCCATAAAAACACTAACTCAAATCCATTTAAATTAATAGTTTGGTTGTTCAGTGCTTGTTTAAAGTGAAAAAAGCTTGATTTTTTTAGTTCTGTTTGCATTGTACCATTTTTAATTAAAAAGATATAGATCTTTTTTTAAGTTTTCCTAATGTGGTGAGTCACGGTAGAGGAAGTAGTTGACAATGGGTTTGGTGATTAGTTTGTTTTGAAATGGAAGTAGCTATGAAGGTTCAACCGGGACTAGTGACTTAGTAAACTTGATGAGTATGGTGATAGGTTTATTTGGGTTTGAAGAATCGGTGAGTTAGTATAGATTGGCATGGGAGGTTGTATTGTTTAGAGAGAGAGAGAGAGAGAGGGGATGGATTAGAGAGAGAAAACGCTTTTCTCACAAAGAAGATGGTTTCCTTGGAAAATAAGAAGATGAGCTCTTTAAATGTGTTCATTTAAAAAAATTCCTCCCAAATCTTATAATCTGGTTTGTGATGAAGAAGAAGAAGCATATTGGGAGAAAGGGAAGATAAAGGGAAGTTTGAAAAATAGAAAGAGAGAGAGAGAGAGAAGTAAAAAACAAGAAAAGAAATAAAAAAGTGCCACCTAAAATCAGAATTTTTTTTAATATAATAAATCCTTTACCATATCAGTAATGCACTGGAATTTTGGCCAAATTCTGGCCAAAAGTACCATGAGTGCAAGGATTAAAGTATAAAACCGTTATATAAAAAAAATTATGGTACCATTAGAGTAATAATCCTCTTTTTCTTTTCTTTTCTTTTTTTTTATACGGTGCCACGGAAGAAGTAAAAGGCATAGTTGAAGAGAAATATCTTGGTGGCGGATATGGGGGATATCATGGTGATGGATATGAAGGATATCCAGGAGCTAAATATGGTGAGCACCCTGACCTTGGTAGTAGTTACGGTGGTTATCTTGGGCATGGAGGCTATAGTGTCTACCTAGGCAACAGAGAACATAGGCGCGATAGTTTTAGAGGAGGCTATTGTTGCTGTGGTTGTTGTGGCTAGGGATACTATGGAAGAAACTGTAGGAGGTGCTGTTCTTATGCTAGTGAAATAGTTGGCAATACACCACAAGACAAGCCTCACAACTGATTATGGAATTTGCTGATTTAGTGATGCATTTGTAATAATATAATATTTATGATATGATCATATGTTATGCTTTCCTATGTAGATGAATAAGTTAGATAAAGATCATGAGAGATGTTATCATGATTCTTTTGCTTAAGCTTTGTGTTTAAAAGTTGTTAAATGATGTGCTTATATATTTTGTATAAGGGATTTGTCTTAAGGTTGTAGGTTTTCCTTTACATTGAATTTTGATTCTTAATGATTTTTCATTGCTAATATTAATGGATAATGCATCTGTGCTGAGTGTGTCAAAAAAGAAGAAAAATAGGGTGGGAATGGTTTTTATTATGGAAGAGAGAGAGAGAGAGAGGAGTAGCATTGAGCATGAACATGGTTTGTTAAGGAGAAGAAAGAAATGATTAACCGTCCAATAAGATAAATATAAAAAATAACTATCATACTTTATTTTTTTATTTTTTGACATGAGTGAAGTGGGATTCACTTAACAATAATAGATAATACATAAGAAAATTATAAGAGACCAAATCCACTTTTAACAATCCTTATTTAATTTATTAACACTAGCAGATAATGCACCCACATTACGTATCTAAAAAAAAAGGGTGGAAATGGTTTTTGTTATAAGGATTAAAAAGGGAGAAAAGAGAGGGAGAGTGGATTGACGATGGTTGGTTAAGGAGAAGAGAGAGATGATCAACTATCTAATAAGATATATAGAAAAAATAACTGTTATACTTTAATATTTTTTTTTGAAATGAAAGAAGTAGGGATCACTTAATAGCAATAAATTAAGAATAATATAGTTAAAAGCTTTGCCACACTCAAGATTATCCAGATTCATGTAATTTTACATTATTGTAGTATATAAGGCTGGGAACAATTAACTGCCAATTTTTTTCAAGTTAAAAATAAAAAGAAAAAATAAATTTTAGTTTTTAATAAGATAAATTTTGAACTTAAAATAATAATTGGGTCTAAGAGTATTATTTAACCAATCTTTTATAAAATTTATTTAGGATGTGAGTTTATTTATATACAAATACATCCAACATTAATTATAATATTAGTAATATGAAATTATGATATATTTTAGAGACTAAAAAGAAAATTATAATACAAAAGATGGTATCACAATGTTAAGTAAAGGGATTTTGCTTTTAGAAAAATTTTATACAAATTGAATTATATATATTTTTAAGTTATATTTATTTGTTATATTGTTAATAACAACATATTAAATAATATAAATAGGTGATAAGTTATACTATTCATAAGAAATAATTCAAACATTAATAAATATATATTTAATGCTATTTTCAAATTTTTTCTCTAATTTTTTTAATAGAACCGGTTGGAATCACTAGCTTCAGGCCTAGCACCGCCTGATCACCACAAAGTTCCAATTATGTATTTGTCCAAATTTATGATGTTATAATAAGCCATATTGCTTAATATATTACATTCATCAATGATCTTCAGACTAGAAATCATCTAAGCATCATTAAATCTCCATAACTAGAAACTAAGTTGGGTACTCCTTAACGCATTATTAGTCCGTTTATTTGACATGAATAGCTATTTATTTCTTCCTCATTGGATGTAAAGATGATATTACGGTGTCCACTTAATAGGAATGACAATTCATAATGAATTGCTATTACGTAAAATCATAAATAGCCATTCATGTCTTCAATCCATGAATTGCCACCCCATGCTCTATTCTTCAACCTTGTCATAAATACCCCTATCTTAAAAATAATACCCACACAAGTATTCTCTCTCTGTAATAAATGTAAGGGGTATTATAGATATTTTACATTTTACTTTAATAATTACTTGTTTTACATTCCCTTTGAATCAAAATTCCCTTCTCCCCCTATTCCATTCAGTGAAGTGAACGGGCTGTATAGGTAATCCTATTCTTAAATGGTAATTCATAACAAGATAATTATAACCCTTAATATTCTAAAACTATTTTATACTTAAAACATATATATATATATATATATATCTCAAACTCTTATTATTTTTACTTGTAACATATCATATACATGATTAAATAAATGGGTAATATATCCTATTCTTAAATCGTAAGTCATAACAAGATAGTTATAACCCTTAATATTCTAAAACTCTTTTATACTTAAAACACATATATATATATATATATATATATATATCACAAACTCTTATTATTTTTACATGTAATATATCAAATACATGATTAAATACAAGGGTAAATTACATTAAAAAGTATATATAATGGATCAACGTTTTAAACGATTAAAAAGAAATTTAATGCTTTATAAAATGAATCATATAAAGTATCAATATTTTATAGAATTTATTTAAGGTATTAATATTTTGATTAGTTTTTAATTAATTTTTCTTAATTTTCATGTCAATTATTGAACCTTATTTGACTTAGTTTGCGAAGTATTAATTTACCATTTTTTAACCATTCATAATACCATACATGGATATACCCTTTTTTAATTAATATATTTATGTATAATTTATCAATATTCACAAATACTAACAAATAACATACACAAGTTTGATCAAATATCTTGTTTAAGTGAGGAATGACAAACACATATTTTGGTGTCTCAAGCCTAGAAATCGAATTTCTTGTTTTGATGAGGTACAAAATGCATCCTTTGATATACATTTCTTATACTTAAGTTTTCTTTGAGTTTTAAATTTATTTATTCGAGATTAAATTTTTACTAGAATTTTATTCAGAATTTACAGTTAAAACATTTGTTAAAACAAAAAATCAGGTTAGTTAACGACTTGATGCAGAACCCTACGCTGCTATTTCCTGGGACTAGGTCTGAGACTGACCTTTGCAGGGCTAGAAAGTAGTACTAGACCACCGATTCTATAATTTTGCAATTGAGACTGCTAGTTCTAGATAAGTCAGATATAAACCTAAGAAAGGCATCACTAGCTCTATACGCTATGTATAATATATATGTATGTGTATATATGATAAATAAATATTAATTATTTTTTTATATATGGGTCATCATGGATCGATTCTGAACCTGGAATCGACTTGTGGATGATGGGTTCGAACAAGTTAAGGACACATCGGTTCTAGCGAATCCTTACAATTCCATCCTCCAAAATTGTATAGCCTAATGGTTTTGGAATTGCTTCAAATATCTTAAACTAATTATACTCAATTAAATTGTATGTATGTATTGCTTATTTAGTGCATGAATTGGTTATGATAGTTTAGTTAATAGAATATCATATGTTGGTATGATTAGGCATATTAGAGTATATATGAATTTACATCTTAAATTGCTTTTACGTTGTAAAGAAGCCCATTTTTTTTGTAATTTTTGGAGCTCAAGCCCAAGCCCAAGGCCTTTTTGTTTTATGCATTTATCTTAAGCTAGAAAGTCAAAGGCAAATTTCAAAGGATAATTATGAAATGAAACTTTGTAAAGTCAACTCCAAAACATACCCTAAACTTACACCCTCAAAAGAAGAAGAAGAAGACAATCTTTTTACTAACTTTTCTTCAACAATCTCCTTTACCCTTTTCAAACTTTCATCTCCAAGTCAAGTTTAACCAAGATAGAGTATAATTTACAAATTCTACTCATTAATTTATTTAAATACTTTCACTAAGTTAATCTCTATTTTGATGAGTTCATAGTTGAGTTTAAAGCTTCACTAGTTATCATGTTAGATAAGTAAGTTTACCTAATTTACTTGTTAAGTTAAGTGTTGGAAGTAAAATTATTGATGATGATAATGTTAGATGAGTGAGTTGCATGTTTAATGTGTTGCCTTAGTATTGAAAGTAAGATTTAGGTTGTTTGATGAAATAAGTCTTAAGTTATACACGTGTGATGCTGCTAAGTATGTGTAATGAGTGTGTGCAAATTAGTTGAAGCAAAAATATGATGTTTCTATCATGCTCTGTTTTCGAAGTGGCACACGAGAGGAAGATAGGGAACCCTAATCGATCGTGCTTCTCTCTATTGCTTAAATTGAATGAACAAAACTCACTTGAGAAGGAGCACAACTGATACACGAGCAACCTTATTCACTTGTGCTTCTCTTCTATGTTGTTCAACAAGTGTAACTTTAGAACAACACGGCTAGAACACGATTGGACTATCTCATCGTGTTTCCTCTAACCTTCAAAGTGCTTGGCATATTGATGAAGCACGAGATGAACATGACTTGTCTTATTCTATCATGTTTCTCTTTGGTTTTCAAGTCAAGGAAAAGCACGACTAGAGCATGACTTGCCCTATTATGTTGTGCTTCTCTCTGAGTGTAGACCTACGAACAAAACACGATGACTTGTTTTTGTCTGAGTTTCTCATATGAAGAAATGTGGGGAAAATATGGCTAGTGTATCTGCCTGTGCTCTTTAATATATAAAATTAAAATAAATAAAGGATGGGTTATATAGATATATGGTACTAAGCTATGTTTTGATAGGAAGTTAATTGAAACTTAATAATTATTTTTGGACTTAGTATTTGTTTGTGATTGATGTTAGACCTTATATGAATTGATTTCTTTTTAACAAATTCCCTTGCTCAGCTGTGTTTGTCTACTAGTCTCTTACCAGGAATACTAGTTCACTCAAGTACGCAATGATTTGATTGATGGTTGTTAGGGTAGGCATTTATAACACAATTCTAAACAAAGATGGACTAAAAAGTGTTTGAATTTTTTGTGCTTTTGTTGTTTAATCTGTTTTAAGGAGCAACAATCATGCTTGGAGCTAAGCATAGTAGTTAAGCGCTTAGGCCACATTAGGTCATAGTGCGATGACAATTATAAGTGGCTCAACGAATAATCAATAAAGATAATGGTATCGATATAACATTTATTTACGCTCAAAGGGAAGTAATGTGATTTAGCTCACCTTTATGAGACCGGTTAAACTAGATGATATAATGGATTAAGATAAGTAAAGATGAGAAATGACTGTGAACCCTAAATGAAATTATTATTTTTGTAGGTGTTCCTATAAATGATATCTGCTTATATCAACTTCCTAAGCAACCATTATTATTCAGGACCCCTAGTTTTCTAATGGCTTGTTATTAAAGTTTAAATTCTCCAAGATTGATTTGTTACACCTAATTATTGGAATATAAATTAGTGGTTATTACATTACATCAAACTAAGAGCGTATGTCACTTCGTATTTGTTTGTGTTGCTGTGTACTAGGCTTTAGCTTACATTTTCTATTGCAAGTGTTGATGAAGATGATTTTTATGATCAAATAGGTTGTGGCATGGATTAGAAAGAGTTTCTTCAAGAATGGGACGAACAAGAACCCTGACCATAAGATGTTTGTTTTTGAAAGAAAGACTTGTTAAGACTTTTCAATTTTGATGTAATATTTATGTTAAAGGCCTACTTATAAGCCAATGGTTTGTAATATAAAGTATTAAGTTATTTATTTGTTTTGAGAAAACAAGAACTTGTAATATTTTGATGTACCAATCTGATGGTGCTGTTAATGAAATCTATGTATAGATGATCTACTCTTAATGAGTAGCTTTTGGAAGATTTTCTTTTAATGGATAACCTTCCTGCAATGCTTAAGTATTGCACGTGGTGGGACTAGGTATGCCTGGACTTAAGTTCAGGTTGTGATATCGTTAGTTTTAGAACCGACAGTTCCAATGATTCTATGCCACAAAAAAAAAAAAAAGAAGAGAGAGAGAGAGAGAAAAATAAAATAAAAAATTTATTATTAAAAAATATTTATATTATTTTCATATGAATGGTAAAATATATTTTCTATTCGCGATATTTAATATATTGTTATTAACAACACATATAATAAATATTTTTAAAATCATGTATTGTTGAGTTTATATAGACTTCTAACTAAAGTAAATTTTTTTTCTTAACAATGTGGGACTTGTATTTATGTTTGTGGGACGTATTTGTATCTTGAATATTTTAAAGTGTCACATTGTTAACATGACAACTAAAAAGTGCTAGTTATTGTATATAAATAGATGTATAACTATAAATTTCTTTTAATTAATGAGCTATAAACAATTATTGTTAGATTCAATGTTATTTAAGTAAAGTTATTTAATTGATTTCTTTGTTTTTTTTTTTTAAATTTCATGGTTCCTGATTTCAGAGGAATTGAAACAGAATCGTAGGAACAAGCTGTTCTTAAGAACTAGAAACCAAATTTGCTCCCTGGAGTTTGATTCAGGTACTACCAATTTTGGAGTTGGCAGTTCGGGTTCAGTTTTGGACCCAATTGATCCGTAATGATGTCTACATTCATATAGTAAAGTATGATTTTTTTTGTCGGATTAAGGTATAAGTAAAGGGAATTATCCATCATACGTACATACATATACAATCTACTTGAGGTGAATTGCTATTCATTCTTTCTTTATTTTATGTAAAATTGTTATGACAATGTTTACTTAAAGGAAATGATAATTAATAATAAATTGCTATTACATAAATTACTAAATAGCAAATTCATGTTCCCATACATATGAATTGTAATTCAATGATTTATTTTCAATCATTGTCATAAATATTCATGTCTTGAAAATGTCACTTAAACAAATATCATTTCTCTATAATAAAAATAATGAGCATTATAGATATTTTACTTTTACTCTATTAATAATTTGCTATATATATATATATATTTTGAAGCAAATAAATATTAATAGCTATTACACTTTTATCACATTATTAAAATAAAATTAAATTCCCTTGTCTATTTAATATTTTTCCAATATAAACTGGACCTAGATGCACCCATTTCTCTTCCTCTGTATAATTCTTTCTCAATTTCTTCTCATTTCATTCACTCCCATGTAGTCGAGTGTCTCACTCCCAACATTATTGTGTTTTGTTTTTTTTTTTATACTTGCATAACTTTTGTATACTGTATTATTTTTTTCTAAATTAATAGTTAAATCTTATGTATACACACATATACCATGAAGAAACGTAAAAGCTAAATGTTTATCAAGTAAGTTCATTATTCCTTTAAAAAAAATTGAAAGTTCTTTGTTATTAAAGTATTCGTTATTGTTATAACCATATTTTCTAATAAAATCTTTTTTTTAATGTATAATAAGTAATATAATTGCAATAACAAATAAACATTTTCTTTATAACTATTCTAATATTAATTTACATAAGGTAAATCCCATTCCTTATATTACAAGGCCCAACTCCTTTGAGCCCACAATTTGCCTATTAACCCAAATTCCTCTTTCTTCACCTCTTATCCTAAACAAAAGATAAATCTCCCTCTCTCTCCCTCTCTCTCATTATATATATATATATATATATATAAATATATACTCTCTTGCCTTTCTAGCAAATCCTAATCGTATGATCTAAAGTGTTTGTTTGTGTCTGTCATAGGAATGTAAATGGAATGCAACACAGATGCTGCTTTGAGTGAGTGTCTAAGTCTAACAACAACTTTCACCAAAAGCGGGGGTGACTTGCCCTTTCGCACCTTATTTCACTTATAGTCTATTCAACTCCAACCTTTAGCACAGATGCATAGGTTTGCTGTTAGTTGTACTATGTATGCTATAGTTTGTTTACAGCTGTATTTGTAAATAATGACTACTTATTACATGGCTAGCCAAGGGTTACAATCATTTTGTGACAAAATCTTGATGCCAGTATGGTCTTTCTACACCATAGTATTATTCCTTGTAAGAGATGTCTCCCTTCTTGAAATGGAACATTATCCTCAAGGTTAAAATCTTGGTATATCTGAGAAAAAGAATCTAAATCCTCCCATGTAATCTCTTCCGGTGGTAACTCACACCATTCAACCAAAACCTATTTAATAGGCTTTCCATAACAAAAAATAGTTTGAAAATCTAATATAACGAGTGGAGTAAATAATAGCTTATTACTGATTGCATCTGGAGTTACTCCAAAGAAGAAATAGAAGCACCATAAGCCTTTTTCATAAGGATACATGAAAAACATCATGGATCCGACTTCATCTGGTAGCTTAAGTTTGTAAGCACATGACCCTATTGTCTTCAAAACTTCAAAAGGCCCATAATATCTTTTAGAAAATTTATGGGTTTTACCCGAAGCAACAAAAATCTAATAATGTAGTTATAGCTTCACAAATACGTGCTTACTTAGGGAAGAAAACAAATCATAATGATGTTTATCAGCATAATGTTTCATCTAAATCTAAGCTTTAGTAAGATTAGCACGAAGATTTTCAATGTGCTATCAATTCCCTATTAATTGCATCTAATTTAGAAGCACCAGGTACAAACGAAGCCAATGTAAGAGGAGGTCGACCATATGCCATGTTATGCCTCGAATAGGGTCAAAACGTGTTTAGTTCCACCATGTATAACACTTGGATGTTATACGTTAAGGCTACCATAAACTATTTGTATATCATGATTGTTTGCTAACCAATTTTAGATTCTGAAATTGTATAATTAGGTTTTGAAAACATTCAATTAAGCAGCGAAAAAATAACAAACTACCAAAGGTAGGTTAAAATCAATATAAAGTATCTGATAAAAGTTTTTACAATGACGAGCATAATTCAAGTCCTTAAAAGAGAATACGAGTTTAAGAAGATAACTACAACTTTTATTAAAGAAGAACACATAATCTCATGTTCCTAGCCACTCTGCTCGTTAATAAGCTCATAACAATCCGTCCTATACTCGAGACATGTATATGCGTTGAAGTTAAAATCACCCACACCTAAAAAAGAAGGAATGAGTAGAAACCCAATACACAGTGACATAATCACACATGATGTGGCAAACGCACATAGACTACATGCAATTAAACAACTAATAGTTTAAGGTTATCATTTAAGGCGATTCAAACAACATGGGAGTGCTCACACTCCAGACAACAAGTTATGGGATTGTGGGGATCTTGAGTAGCAGCAACTACTAAGGTGATTGATATAGGCAGCTCGAATATCTATATCTCCTATATGATCTACCTAAAAAGGAAAATAACTTCCTCTAAGATTCACAACCGTTAGGCATCTCTACTCATTTCAGTCTATGCTATAATTTGGCTCAACCGGTCTCATAAACGTTATCCAGCTTGTATTACTTATCTCCGAGCCTAAGTAGAAGTTATCCCAATACCGTTTACCCCATCAATTACCCGCTAAGTTACCAATGATGGCTTAAGCGCCTAACTATCGTGCTGTTACATCCTAGTAAGGTTGTCGCTCCTACCAGATTAAAAGAATGAAGTATTGTAAGGACCCGCTATCACCTCCATAATAAAAACAAGTGATAACAGCTCCTCGACCACATATAACCTGCAGAATTATATATAAGGCTGTCTTAGAAGAAGTGTTTGAAGAATTATTTGCCTGAATCCTCAAAATCAACTAATTTGAAACCTAATGATTTTTAAAACTTTTAATAAAAACACAACATCACCATCATCATATATCTCAAGAGAAACAAGTTCAAGATATACATATAGCTAAGTTTAGATATTACAAACAAAGGCTTCTTACAAGCCTTATACAAAAGCCACAAAAGATATTTGAATCTATAAGATCAAATATAAACATCAAAAGATTCCATAACTAATATATTACAAAATAGGAATTCTATCCTGGTCCATGATCCTATCTAGTCCCATAGGTCATCTAGAAAATCCCCAAAGCCTATAACCTATATTCGCGTAAAACTCATCTTGATCGTCATCTGAAATAGATAAAATATGAGCCAAAGGCCTAGTACACAAGTAACGAATACAAATGCGAAGTGATCCACACATGCTTAAACTAAATGCAAATGCAACAGTTATTAGATTATTAGTTAATCTTTAATTAGTCTAACAACAGTGGAGTATTTAAACTCCGAATAATAGGGATTTCGGGGGGAACCTGAGTAACGATCATGACGTTCAGGGAGTTGATATAAGTAGCTCGGATACTCATATCTCCTAAATAATTTTATCCAAAAAGAAAAAGTAATCTCTTTTAGGGTTCTCAGTCGTTTCTCGACTTTACTTAACTCAATCCATAATATCACATAATTCAAGTATTCCCATAAACATTGAATTAAATCATATTACATCCTTTCAAGAATAAGCAAATGTTTTATCGATACCGAATATGTTATTAATTACCCATTGAACCACTTATGAAAGTCATTTCAAAATGACAAAGGTGGTCTAAGCGCCTAAAACTACCATGTCCCCAATCTGAGCAGGGTATCGCTCTTTGAACTAGATTCAACGGTATAAAAGACACTCATTTAAGCAATTATTAAATTTTCTTAATTTAAAGTAACTTTAAAGGATGCATATCCTAACAAAGAATCAAGCAAGTTACTACGTGCCTAAATTAGCTCGGGAATTAATAGGGTTAGTCGAGCGAGGATCTATCACTGTACAAAGAAAATATCGAATTTCTCATTTAGTTCAAGCACAACTCAACTAGTTTCAAACATAACCAATCAAAGAATTTCAAATAAATTATTGCAAGATCATAACATAACATTTAAACATCATATAATACCATACACTACTCAACAAGTATTCAATTGATCATATATCAAGCTTTGGAAAATATTGGAGGAAGTTTTTGAAAATGGAAACTGTAGGGGACATGCCGGCGGCATTAGTCCAGTGTAGACTACACTAAAAACTCCATGCATGCCATCACTAACAATGTTCAACAAATGCCGGCCCGTTATGATTTACACAGGTGGCTTTGAGCCGATGTAGACTGCAACTCTAATTTTTCAAAATTTTCAAGAGTTCCACGAGGATGATCTATGCCCGTGGATACCCTCAATGCATGTAGTGTTGTCGTGTACACCGAAAGTGTTGACCCTTACGCCGGTGGCGTTGGGACGGCGTACACTATAGCACAGATCTTTGAAAAAATTGCAGACCTCCTTGTTTTGAAACACAAAATTTTTACCACATTTCTCATTTCCAAACTTCCTCCAAACTCATTTCCAACACCAATCTTCAACCTATATGTATTCTAACTCCTTTTAATACATACAATCTTCACTTTGAACTCATCAAACATCTATATTTATCCTTTCAAAGAAAAATTCCTCATTCAACCCTTCACATTGCAAAATTAACTACTCAAAACCATCTCAACTCTACTCATTCCCAACTCCATTTACTCCAATACTACATATTACATAGCACTAATAACAACTTATAAGCCATCAAGACATTCATTAAATACCTAACTAACACATGTATATCATCAAAACTCATATTCTAACTTAATCTTAAACTATCAAATATGTTCTTAACATAACAAACACATACCTTTTGAAATAGTCATACATTTCCCAATTTATATTTTATTAATGTGTTATTGAAATTATATATGATTTTGAAATTTAATATATGTGAATTATGTTGATGTATGAATAATGAGTTGAGTTGTTGTTCTAAAATAATTAAATATTTTAGAATGATTAAATATTGAGTTCATAATTTTTTTTAGTGTATTAGAATGTATGAAATATGATTAAAATAAGTTAGATTATGCATGTAATTAGATCAATGTATAGCAGAAAATTTTTATCACAAATAAAGCCAAAGACTACCTTTAATTAGTCAAAAAGTAAGCTTCATTAATTAGCAAAATCCAAGCCAATTAAAGGACTTAATTAGGATAGCTACTAAAGTCAACCAAAGGGAAAAATATCAACTTTTGAAGTGCAAAATTCGTCCAAAAATTTTAAACCACCATTATACATGCCAAAAAGTTTTAAAACCTCATTTCTACTCTCGCAAAAGCTCTCCTATGTTCATGCACAACTAAATCCTTCATTTTCTACAACTCAAACCCACAAAAGCTTGCAACAAGATCATTAAACCAAGGCTCCAAGTCTATATGGTAAGTGTATTCTTCTTGCCTTGTTTGTATTTAAGTTGAGCTTTTGTTAGAATAGGGTTTATGTGCTAATTGGTGATAGAATGATTTTGTGCATTGATGGTAGTTTGAATAGAATTATATTGCTAGAGAAGTTGTAGTATATGTTTTACATGAATTTTGACATGTGGGGATGATTGTGTTGGGATGGCTTAAGGGTTGAGTAGTGTTAAGGCATGTTGAATTGAAGTGTAATTGGTGTTTGATGAATAGCAGTGGAGTTTGTGTTGTTTGAATGGTGTTTAGAACATATAACAAGTTTTAGGAAACTTAGGATGAGTTTAAAGAAGGTTTAAAAGTGTAAAAAATTACAAAATGTTGTAAAGAAAAACAGAAGAAGTAAATCATTTTCAAATAGGTCTGTTTTTGAGTGTACACCGGCATCTGGTACTTCAACGCCGCAGACGTAAAGATGATGTTAAAGGTGATCATAACCTATTTTCTTAAAGCCACTTAAAATGCTGCCAGTTTTTCGTAAGGAAAATAAGCCAGCGTTGATTTTTCAAATCTTACGCCGGTTATTGGGGTTCCAACACCGCTGGCTTAGAGGTGGTGTGGAATGCAAACAGAACCATAATTTTTAACGCCGGATTTAAAGCCGCCGACGTAGTATCCCACGTTATCGGCATACATGGATACGCTGCCGGTGTTGGCGGTATCCACGGGCGTGAACCAACCCCCTGGAACTCTCGAAAAATTTTGAAAATTTAGAGTTGTAGTCTACATCTGCTCAAAGCCGTAGGCATACACTAAAGGCTATCGGCGTATCCTTGAACACTGCCAGTGATGACAAGTGTTGAATTTTAATACATTGTACACCGGTTCAACGCTGCTGGCCTTGAAGGCCGGCATGTCCCCTGCAGTTTTCATTTTCAAAAACTTTCTCTAATATTTCCCAAATCTTGATATATGATCAATTGAATATTTATTGAGTATCGAATGATATGCTATGATGTTTAAATTCTATGTTATGACTTTGTAATAATTTATTTAAATTTCTTTGATTAATTATATTTGAAATTAGTTAATTAGTGCTTGAACTAAGTGAGAAATTCAATATTATCTTGTACAGTGATAGATCCTCGCTCGGCTAACCCCATTAGTTCCCAAGCTAATACAGGTATGCGGTAACTTGCTTGTTTCTTTACTAGGATAAGCATTATTTCAAGTTACCCTAAATTAAGAAATTTAATATTTGTTTGTTAAGTGTCTTTTATACCGTTGAATTTGGTTCGGAGAGCGGTAACCCTACTCAGATTGGGGGCATGGTATTTTTAAGCGCTTAGACTACCCTTGTCATTTTGATATGACTTTCATAAGTAGTTTAGTGGGTAATCGATGGGGAATTTGGTATCGGTATAATATTTGTTTATTCTTGAAAGGATGTAATATAATTTAATTCAATGTTTATGAGAACACTTGAATTAAGTGATATTATGGATCGAGTTAAATAAAGTCGAGAAACGGCTAGAAACCCTAGATGAGATTACTTAATCGTTATGGATAAATTTATCTAGAAAGATATGAGTATCCGAACTAGTTATATCAACCCCGTGAGTATTGTGATCGTTACTTAGGTTTCCCTAAAAATCCCTGTTACCCGGAGTTTGAATACTCCCATGATGTATGGCTAACTAAAGATTGAATAATAAATAATTGATTGTTGCATTTTGCATTTGGCTTAAGCATGTGTGAATCACTTTGAATTTGTATTCGTTACTTGCGTACTGGGCCTTTGGCTCATATTTTAACCATTTTAGGTGATGAATCTGACGAGTTTTACACGAGTATGGGGTATGGAACCGATTTCGAGGATTTTCTTGATGATTGGGAGGACTAGAGATGACCTTAGACTTGATGGGATCCATATTTTGTAATAGACTAGCTTTGATAGCTTTTGTGGTTGTATTTAAAGTTCTAGTTGGATTATTATTGTAATTTTGTGAAGGCTTGTAAGAAGCCTTTGGTTGTAATATATATATATATATATATATGTACTTAGCTATGTATGGCTTGAGTTTATTTCTTTTGTGAAATATGTTAATGGAGTAATTATGTGCTGCTGAAAGTTTTGAAAAACTATGGTTTCAATTATGTTAATTATGTAAAATTAGACAAACAATTCCTCAAATACTTTTTTTTAGACAACCTTACATATAATCTTACAGGTTATATGTGGTTGGGGAATTGTTATTGCTTATTTTAATTATAGGGGTGATAGCGGGTCCTGACACCTTTAGAGTCCTGGGCTTGTCTTTATAGTCTTGCTACAAGGAAATGATGGTCTTGCTTAGGAAAAATGTAGGAAATTTTTGGACTTGGGTTAGGTGAGCTTTGGAAGATCAAAAATTGTGTTTTTGACTTCTCTTTTGGGTCACTTTGGCTTGTTTGATTTTTCATATGAATTTTGCACAAATTAGACTTGATAATTATCCAAATATTGACTTTTGTGGCTGCCTAAAAATGGGCTTTAATTGGCTTGGGTTTGAGCTTGATTTTTTGCTTATATTAATGCATTTAAGGCTTATTTGGGTCCAAATTTCCTACTCACAGTGGAATTACATATTAAACATATTTAACTTGTTTCAAACAAATTTTCATGCACTTCACTACATATATAAATTTATAAACTCAATATTTAGTTACATTAAGATATATCAATATTTAAACACACTAACACTACACATATATCCCATACTAGCATAAATCATATTCATCTTGCTTCATGATCATGCATAAGTTCGTTAACACATTTATAAAATATAAATTAGGAAATTCATGGCTATTTCAAGTACATTCAAACAATTAATTAGGCCATCTTTAAGTATTAGTTCATTTTAGGATGCTTATCCTAGCAAGCAACACACAAGCCACTATGTACCTAATATCAATACAGTAGACGGTAGAGGATCACAAGTAAGACAATATGTTAATTGAATATTTGTCAAAAAATGTTAATTTGTATAAGTATTGAGTATACAAACTAAGGATTCAAGTCATATTGATCATTCAATTAACGTAAGGTCTTTTGTAGTATAAGCCTTTTGGTTTATAATTAAGTTAGGTCCAATTAGGATAATTAGGCTTAGATAATTTGGACTAAGCCCATAGAATTCGAAAATTAAATTTATCATTTAAATGTATTGAGCTTGTAGAGATCCTAAGTTAAACCCAATAAGAAATTCTCTAAGTATTTAACTTATTAAGATAATGGGCTTTAGGGTTTAGGAATTGAGCCCATTAAGGAATATAAAAATTAAATTAGCTGGAATCGGGCTTTATTTTGAATTTAGGTCCAATTAGAGTAATATTGGTCATTGGGCCTAAGAATTATACTCAAGCCCAATCGAAATCTAATCTAGACCATCATTAAGTTGTTAGGCCTTTTTATTCTATATAGGCCTACTAAGAATATTTTAGGGCATATGAGCTCATAGAAAGAATTTGAACTCAATTAGGTATTTCAATACCTGGAATTGATAATAGACTTAAATATTTTGGAAATAGGCTTAATTAGAATATGTATAGGTATTTGGCCCGTATTATGGAATTTAAGCCCATAAAACTTAAAGTTAGGTATTATCTATATTTTGAAGGTTTATATCTTAAATAGATAGAGAAAACTTGTTGGGATTTAATTTGGGCTTATTTAGTATAAATAAGCCTAGTTGGCTAGAAATTATGTTATTGAGCCTAAGGTCATGTTTTCAGACCAATTTTATCTAATTATGCCCATTTGAAGTTTTCTTTTATCAAATTGGATTCCATTTTAAAATTTAAGCCCATAACTAATTATTAAAACCGCAAATTATTAATATTAGCTAAGTCGGACATAAATTCATTTCTAAGTCCATTTTAGGTTATTTAGGTCAAGTTAGACCTATTTTTACTAATAAAGTCTACTTAGGTCATTTTATCCCATTTAATCCAAGAATATTTATTCATTCAATTTTATAGCTCACGATATGTATCAAATCCATTTAATTGCCAATTACCTATTTTAAGCCCAATTAGTTAATTAAAACCTATTATAACTTGGTTTGGCATATTTAGTCCAATTAAGCCGATATAATTTGATTTGGGCCTTAAACTATTATCAAAGCCTGATATAGCTACTAAAGTCCATAATAATTTAGTTTCATTAACTTAATCATGCTATATCCAATTACCCAATTTATAATTAAAAGTCCTTTTATACTTAATTAATCTAATTTATCCTATAGACTTATTTATATCAAATTTTAATTTAATAAAATGTCTAATAAATCACAATTTGACTGGATTTACTAATTATAACTAATTATACATTAATCAAGCTAGTTTAAAAATTATTAAATTTAATAAAGTTCAGATTACACAAATTTTCCAAAGGAAATAGGGTTGTAAAAACAAGAGAGGTCTGCGCATGGTTTAAAGATCAAATCGGTTCATCTTGATTTTTGCACTTTTATTTTAGTTTAGTTTTTATATAAAAACTAGACATCCTAAGCTATTAATTTGTTGTAGTCTCGTTGGAAAAGAAAAAATAAAACTAACCGGTTTGGCCTACGCAAGAAGTTTCGTTCAAACAACGTTTTTCACAATACATTTGAAAAGAAAAATCTAAAAAAAAAATATTAAATGACCTTAAAAAATTGTAAAAATTTCCAGATCATATATAAATTTATTGAACATCACTTCCTAAAGATTTCTTGAAAATAAGTTCTTTTGATGTTTTATTTATTTTTCTCAAGATATACAACTATTGGGCGTTTAAAAATAGCAAATAAATATGAAAAATTAGAAACCTTTGAGTTTTTATCCAAAGATAATATACTATCATTTTCATAAATTGTATATGAAAATAAATTCATTTAATACTCTAATTAACATTACATATCATAGTAAACAACATTTCTCTATTTTTTATCTAGCAAACATATTATTGTTTTTTTATTCAATTTCACAATGAAAAATCATTATAAAAATCATATAAAATATATCAAAATAGATTACATAGCATGCTAATTTATTTTAACCATATTTACATTATAAATCCACTAAAAAATGTCAACATCAATACATTTTGATCAAACCAAGTAACACATGATATTTTACCTAAATCATATATTTATATTATGTCTTTTTAGGACATTTTTCGTTAACACATTTCACTAAATATACAAATTAACTAAAACACTTACTTGAGGTAGTAAAACAAAGCTTAACCCATCACTACCCTACTTCTAGGAATTTGACGAAACTTCTTTTGCCTCTAAACCAAAATCTCTCTTGATAACACCTAATTTCAAAAACAAATAATAGAGATTAATGAGAGTTTTATATGGCTCAAAGAAGATATAAATCATAGAAGGCTCAGTACCTATTAAGGTTTTGGCAAGTGAAATGATTATAGTGTTTTAAGGTTTGTTTTGAAGTTGATTTTGAGAGAAAAGATGGAGGAATATTTTGCTAGTTTTTTGGAGGCTTATTGGTGTCGCTTGGGGTAGGAATTGGGGTTTCATTTTGTAAAAAGAGAATATGACAAAAATAAGGACATTAGTTGGCAATATTAGAAAGGTTCCAGAGCTCTTTGAGTTGGTAAAAAGGTAATGTTAATATAAAAAATTTCTACTGAAAATTGAAATGGATAAGATTAGTAATATGTTAGGTTCTAAAAGATTTTTAGGTAAGTTTAAGGTTAGGTTTATTAATGGGTTTGGCTAGCAAGAGCTTAAGGCCTAACAAAATAATGAGAGGTTGAAATAACTTTAAGAAATAGCTTGAGTAATTTAGGAATTTAATTTAGCTAAATGCATGGTTGAATAGGTGTTTGGTCATGATTTGGGTGTTGAAGAATTTAGGTATTCAATTTGGAGTAAATGATCAAAATTAGGAAAAAATGGAAAGTCGAACCATTGTAATTTAGGTAAATGGCTAGATTGATATTTGTGTTTGGTTTAATTTGTTTGGTATGATGCAATTGGGATTTATATGTTTAATCTCTATTTTCAATCGAAATTAATTACTTGCTTGAATTGGTTAATTCACGTAATTATACTATATTATTTACTTAGTTAAATTATCTAGCTCAAATTTCTATTTTAGGTTGTAATTTGGTCCAAAATTTCCCATATTTTTGTACAATTTAACTTGCAATTTTTTAATTAACGTAGTGGAATTTGGGATATTTCAATCTAGCTCAAAAGGAGTATAACTAGAGCCTTCATGATCGGATGTGTTATAAGCAAACTCTACCTAGGGCAAACATAAAACCCACTTAAGTGGACAATCTATTGTATAACTTCTCAAATACTATTGTAGGGTTCTATTTATGACCTTGTTTGACCATCACTTTGAGGATAGTAAGTAGTGCTAGTATTCAACTTAATGCCATTATGCCCAAAAAGCTCTTGCCAAAAATTGTACATAAAAACGCTATCCAATCTGATATAATAGACTGAGAGAACTTGTGCAGCTTAATAACCATATGAACAAATAATGAAGTAACTTTACAAGTTGTGTAGTGAGTGTTAAGAGCTCTTAAATGACAATATTTAGTGGGATGATCAACCACTACTAAAATAACAGTTAAGGTTTAAGAAGAGAAGTAACAAAGTCCATACTTATATCTTCTAATACATGTTTTGGTATAGGCAAAGAATGTAAAAGGCCAGTTGGGCTTCGAGAGGAATACATGATTTGTTAGCAAATATTAGGGCTAGTATGGTACTTTTTGCACTCTAGCATTATTCTTTGTAACACCTTGCTTGTAGGATTTTCCAATCCAGAAAACTTATAGGATCCCGTCATGGAACCATCCAGCCAATAATTTTAATATTAAATTAATTATAATAAAAACATTTTAATGATGCAATTAGACCAACTTTATCAGAATATAGGATCCTATAAGCTTTGAGTGGAATACAAGATTTGTTAGCAAATATTGGTGCTAGTATGGTACTTTTTGCACTCTAGTATTATTCCTTGCAACACCTTACTTGTAGGATTTTCCAATCTAGAAAACTTGTAGGATCCCGTCATGAAATCATCCAGTCAATAATTTTATTATTAAATTAATTAAAAAAATTATAAAAAAATATATTTAATGGTGCAATTAGACCTGTTTTATCGGAATACGGGATCCTATAAGCTTCGAGTGGAATACGTGATTTGTTAGCAAATATTGGTGCTAGTATGGTACTTTCTGCACTTTAGTATTATTCCTTATAACACCTTACTTGTAGGATTTTCCAATCTAGAAAGCTTATAGGATCTCGTCATGGAACCATCCAACCAATAATTTTATTATTAAATTAATTATAAAAATTAAAATAAAAATATTTTTATTAGTGTAACTAGACTAGATTTATCGGAGGTGCTTAGCTCATACCCATACAAAGGATTGCTACATAGCCTTGCTAATCAATAAATTACGGTGCTTAATAAAACATTATTGCTTTACAAATCAACTCATTTCTACTTAACTCTTTCTAAACTTTGTCAGATTATGGGACCTTTAAATCATTTTAATAAAAAAATGGCCGTTTTGGCCAAAATAAAAAATTTGGAGGTTTTGCCTAAATAATATAAGGCCATTCTGGTCATTGCAATGGGAGGATTTTTTTTTTAATTTCTTCATCTATAAATTTATAAAAATTTATAAGTTTTTTACTATTAAAATTCACTGCAATTTCTTATTATTACAAAAATCTCTCCATTCACAAATAATGCTTATGCATAGACCCAAATAATTCTCAAAATTTGTTACATGTTGATGAGAATAAAGTATGCATCCATTTTTACTAAATTGAAAGATAAGGAAATTAAAACAACAAAGAAGAAGGAAGCCGCAAACAAGAGAAAGAACGTTCGAAGCAAATTGAATTGGAAAAATCAATAATAATGGTCGATACATGGTCAATGGATAGAAGAAATGTATAGAAATATCATTAAAATAAGAAAGAATCATTAGTTTCAACAACTGTGGACCCAAAACCACAGCCACGACCGAAAGTCGTTGCTGTGGTTGTAGCTGTGATTTTGGGTCTTGGCTTAAACCATGGCCACAGTTTCATCTGCGGCTGTAGTTTTGGGTTTGCGATTATGGCCATGGTTGGTTTGTTTGCTTTATTTTGGTCCAACAAGAAATAAACGCACAACCCACCTTCAATTAGTTAAAACTTTTAGTATATAATTTAGAATCCTTATTATTATATGCCCAAACGAAACTTATTTAGAAAGCTACCATAGCTATTGAGGTTTTCCTCGTAATTGCCAATTTAAGGCCTAGAAAATATTGTTTAGGGCCTCAAATCAGCCTTTTAATTATGTTCTACATATTTTTAGATTTTTTTCATGTTAAACATCGTTTAAAATCCATTAGTTATCAAATTATTCTTATGTATATGGTAAATTAATTATTATTATATACAAATAAAAAATTGTTATTATTAGTTTTAATTCTTTTTCAATTTATTTTCATATTTGTTTAATATAGTGAAAAACATTAAAAGTATTCTCTAAAATAACATGAGATCCCAAAAATGTATTAAAAGAATGAAAAAACTTTACTTAAATAATTTACTGATAAAGTATAAAATTATTTAAAAAAATTACTTGAAAAACTAATATAATATATTAAATAACGCTTTAAATAATTTTTTAATAATGATGGTCTTATATGACCAACTGTTCCCCACGAGATCGCTGCAGTCCGATCAGTCCGGCCCTAATATTCTAGGTTCATAGGTTTGTAATGATGGGGTAAAAAAATGCAATTTATACCCTTTATTGGGAATGTTTTTTAAGGCATTCATGAAGGTTTTCCACACCAGTCTAGAAGAACCGACGACTTTCGACCGTGGGATCACCCCGTCAATTTACTCTCAATTATTAGGACAACTTGTTGTATTCATCCAACTGCCTCCATAGCTACCCCCCACATCTTTATTGTCCATAATTACCGCACGCCATTGACTTTTTCTATCTTATTCATCCATGAGCCCACCCGCATTTTCGGTGAACATTATGTGTTGTTTAACTACGAAAATTAAAAGTTTTATTCATATGCATAGCTAATTTTTGCGTTTTCATGAAATAGTTATGGAGCTCTATGATATGAAATGGAAAAAAGCGAGAATAATCTGTCAATGAGCTTATAACTTAATCGCATTTGATCTAGGTTCTTATTCTTAATATATCAAGTTCGATTTCTTATGTTAGTGCATTATAATGGACTTATGTAGCCAAGTTGTAATAACCCTTGTGGCTCAACGGGGAAAAAAAAAGTGAGAATGATCTTACCAATATTCTACAATTTATGTAATGATTCTTGGATAGTAAATGTCTATAATAATAATTCTATTAATAGTCTTATTTTTTCTAACAAGCTATTGCAGCATTTTCCTAATCATAATACCATTCCACAAGGAATTTTTATTAAAAAGATATCCAATAGTCATCTATGAATAGTAATTCAATTTAATATTAAAATTGAACTTTCCTAAAACACCCTTCAATAAAAAAGTTAACAAATAAAATTTTTATTAAGGCTCTATTTTATTCCTCAATAATAGCATTTCTATGAAAATTCTATAGTCTCGTAGTAGTTGTAACGGAACAAATCCTATCACATCATTGAGCGGTTTTGATCCATATATTTTAACCGTGATCAAAACCTTTAAATTTTTTTACATCAACTTTTTTATAATCAAATTAATTATAATATTAGTAGCGATACATAATTATAAAAATTTTCATAATTCTAATATAGTCTTATTTATTCAATGAACAGACAATTTACTAATTGCGCATTCTCCCATATTCGGACAGTGAATTCTGAATTAAAATTTGTTGCTCTAGTTATTGTCCCATGTAATATAATCAGAATTGATTTTAGAGCACCAAATATACTGTGAATATAGAAGCGGAGCTATTTAGCACAAGTGCATTAGATATTGTGTCTTAATGTTACTTGTTTCTATAAACTTATAATTAATAAAATGTTTCCATGTCAAATTCTCACCTAATTCATACTAAAAAGTGTCGGACAATTTATCACAGCTAAAATATAAATCATCTATACAAATAAGAGTTGAGTTTTGAAGAATATTGTTTAAAAATTAATAATTAAAATATAGAAATTTATTATTATTTATTATTTTATTTCCTTTATTTATTTTTTAATTATTATTTCGAGTGAAATCCTAGCACTGAAACATATCATTCATCTTATCGAGTATTAAATATTTTTTATAGTTAAATCCATATTTAAAAGAATAACCGAGCTTAATCAAGTTAAGTTCGAGCTTAAAAATCAAAACCTGAAGCTTTGAGTTTTTTATTAAAATTGAGTTCGGGTTTCATACTATAGTAACTTCACCCAACTCGATTATAGGCCTCATCTTAATAGGTTTTTTTTTTTTTTTTTTTTTTTTTTGTGCCAACGTCCTCATCTTAATAGTTAATGTGTATTTTTCATTTGCTCGAGATGAGACTATAATTTTGCATTATTGTTTGGCTAATAATTTAAAAATTTTCCTGTGTGGGGAAACTCTTTTTTGGTGCTTGTGAATAGCAGTAGTACTATACAGTAGGTTCTACTAAATAATTTTAAATAATTGATGCCAATGATATGCCTCGTAGGGCAATTATTCCTCAAGGCAGATTACTACCTACCACCTAATCCAATCGTGTGTTTTTTGGGAGTATTGACTCTGATGTTTCAGTGTTGACAATATCATTGTCTCTAAAGGTCAAAAATCATATTATGTAAGCATTATTACGTGGTGACGGTTGACACAGGAGTTGTGTATATCCACATATTATTAATACTTGAAAATTGTTTATATGCCAACATGAGAGTACCTAGATAGAATAAATTAAGGTTTCAAATAAGTCGAGTTAAGGTAGTATAATACTAAATTAAGTTTGGTCATGATTTGAAATTTTAAAGTTTGAGTTTGGTTTGAGTATAACCAAACTCAAGCTCTTAGACTTGGAGTAAAAATATATTATCTCAAAATCGACATGGATAAGTTTATTTATACTTGATGACTTGATTTATTACAAAATTTATTTTTAATTCTAATAAAAATAATATTAATTTTCAAACTTGATTCAAATTTGGTTAATATTTGTACTCAACTCAAACTCGATTAGACTCACGAGTTAATTGAGCTAAACCTATAAACTTTAGCTCCACTTGATAAATAGCTCTAATCAAATAAGGTTCAAATATTCTCAAATCAAATTTGAATAAACATCGAACTAAATTTGAATAGTTTGTGAACCGGTTAATTTAGTTCATTTACGTTCCTAGTACAAACATTATTCTTTTAATGGAATTTATCTAGATTTTACTATTCTATTTTGAAAAATTATAATAGATAATAATTGGTGAAAAAAAAACCTGTATAAAATTCATGCTTTTGAATATTAATTTGCTAACATGAATTTGTATTGTACGAGGTATGTGATAGCCTCTTGTCGTGCGTCCCTCTTTGAAAGTGCCTTCTAATTCTCACATGGTTATTGTGCCTTTTGGCACTCACTTTTTCCTTTTTGGATGAAGCGAATTAAATCACACCGGGGAGTAATGTTCATGAATATACCTAATTATTTTTAGGGGATGTTATCCTCGTGTATATGTATTAACGAAATTAGTAAAAAATTATTTTTTAAGAAAAATATCTTAAAATGCTCCTTTTAAAAATCTTCACGGTTAGCTAATAATTTTGTAGTCTAATGATATTTTCTCTAGTCTCTAAAGTGTGTAGTACCAAGTTCGAATAGCCCCTCCCATTGTGATGGTGGGGAAAAAAAATCTTCATAGTTAGCCATACCAAATTATCACTTGCCCCTAGTGCTGGAAATATGGGTCGCAGCCTACCGGCCGGCCCGCTAACTTGCTTAAAAAAGTGAGTTGCAGTTAAAATTGTTTGGCCCGTTTAGAAGCGAGCCGAATTGGCACAACCTATTTAACAAGCGGGCTAAAGCGGACTAAGCCAGGTTGGCCCAAAAAAAAAAGAAAAAAGAAAACAGCAATAATAACAAGGGAAGTTTTAAAAACAAGAATAATATAATATTTTAGTGATTATTTATATATGTTATGGAAAAAATAGATTGATACACGAACCACATGTAATATAACATTAAATTATATATTTATTGATTTAAACATAATATGATATTTAATAAATCATTTTAAAAACTTGTTTTTATATGTAAGTAATCAAAATAGCAATAAAATTAGTCGTTAATATATATCAAACCTTAAAATATAAATATTCTAATTTTCACATAAACTAATATTAAAAAATAAAAATTAAAAAAATAATTTTGGCTTGCGGTCTGGCCCATTTAACCACGGGCCAATGAAGGCTGAGGCCGGGGCTAAGCAGACCAGGTCGAATTGGGTCTAAGCAGACCAGGCCGTATCGGCCCGTTTATCGACTATTTCCAGCTCTACTTGTCTCATTGCATGCATGGATGGTAAATTGGATTTTATTCTTCCTCAACATCTAAAATCTATGCCCAGACACTAGAATAAAATCAGGTACTATCAATTTGATACCAGTGGGTTCAGGTCTGAACCATAAATAGAACAGGCCCGGCTCAAGTCCATCTGGTCTAGATCGGGAACGTAGTGGGTTCACCCTGGATGACATTAAAAAAAAATAAAAATAAAAAGGGCAAAATGAAAAGAAAATTGGAAGCAAAATATAAACAAAAAATAAATGTTAAATTATTTGTATGCAAAAATTTATTATCTATTTACAACATCTAATGTATTATTAATAATATAAGTAACGAATATATTTGAAAACACCTCTAGCAAAATAAAATCTTATTTGTTAACAATATGAAACTTATTTTTGTATAGAGAACTTTGTAGTCACACATTGCTAAATAAACATCCTAAACAATTCTTTAAAAGAAATGGGTTAACAACTAATATTAATTTTATTTTTAAGTTAAAATTTTGTTTCAGAAAATTTAAATATATTTTTCATTTTTAATTTTATATTTAATAAAAAATAATGTTGTCGGTTCAGCAAATCTCAAACCGAACTTGTGAAGCGGCATTCTATGGAAGTGGCTCTGCTTAGCCTTATTCAGTTCTAATGTCGAGTTTGCCTAGACTGGATCTGCAAACCAGCGATTCCAAATTAACTTTGGACTGGTTTCTAACCTGTGCCGATGTCCACTTCAAATCACAACCTAAAAAATTGTTGCCTCAAAACAATATTTTCCAACCTTCCTTAAAAAAACATAAAAGCCTAAAAAAAAAAAGTTAATAATACATAAAGGAAATGCAAAAAGGACCTGAGGAAAACAACTGACAACAGAAGAGTGGGAGTATCATTGCATCATCATAAATGCCCTCAATTATCGGTTTGAGTTTTCAATAAAGAAAGTTATCACTCAAATCAATTACATAATAAAGCTACAATTAATATGGTGGGCTCTCACTCTTCCAAGTTCTTTTACCCAACAAAACCTAAAAGTAGCCATCATTGTATTATGATTAAGGGATAATGTGAAAAATGGCTTTCATAAAAAATTCCATCAAGTACTATAGAAACTTACTTAAGGTACTAAATTATTTAAAACCAAGTTTTAGTTAGTTGATTGAACCTTTTGTGAAAGTTAAGTACCAAATTACTGAAAACCAAACTTCAGATACTAAATTTTTTACGAAAGTTCATGTATTATTTTTTACATTAACCCTTTTAATTAATGACGAGTTAATACATGTATGTATAATATATATACAAAATGTATAAGTATTAATCACTTTTTCTATATATAATTGTATTTATAAATCACGGATGATAGTTATTTTATAAATTACCTATTGTTTAATTCACATGTTAAAATATGATTAATAGTTATCTACTATGTAATACATGTGGTATGCATTGTCTATTTAATATTTTTAACCAATGATATGGTCCTTTGCCATATGATAACTTCCAAATAAGAACTGTTAGCCTCTTCTTTTTAATATTTTTTCTTTCCAATATTTTGTGTTGATTTTTGATTTTAATTATCTTATGAATGATCATATAAAAGAAATATGTTTGTCCATATGTTTATTGTTAGATCGAATCTTAAGGTTTTTTTTTTTCTTTTAATGTTTTATCAATGCAATTTATACATATAAAGTCATGAATATTATTAATTATGTTTAATTGGATGAAATTTATTTTCCTTGGGCTAAAAATTCTATCAATTTTTGCAAATTCACGGATTAGGTTTATGAAATTGTCGGTTGTTTTTGCCCCACAAGGAGATTAAGGTTATAACATATTAAAATATAAGAGATAATCTTCACTCTTTTAGCCATGTTTAATAAACGCTATTAAGGCCATATCATATATAAATTAATAGTATTAACATATGAATTAGATTTAGTTCCCTTCCTTCAAAGGTACAATCATAATTAAAAATAATAATAATAATGGTTATCACAAATTTTTATTGGCACAAAAATAGTATTGCTCTTGTCATGTTATATGATTATGATTCATAAATTTGAATGACGTATTAGTGATGAACATAATGAAATTAAAAAAGATATAATCGCTACGAATCTATTGAAAGATTAATTTATAGAGTTGGAATTTGACTAAATATATAATATAATTCTATCATCACACACATTGTCAAAAATATAGTACAAAGCAATTTTTCAGAACAATAATTCAATTTGTCTATTTGAATATTGATCCAAATTTGACATGAAATATCATCTGTCCGTATTGATTGACAAATGCACACAAATAGAGTAGCTAAGGGTTGTGGAAAAGCTATTTGGCCCACCACCCGTTACCCAAAACAAATACCCCTTCAAAAACAACATCAATGGGAAACCCTTCACATTTTCTTCACATCAACACCCTCTTTTCCTCTTCCTCTATATATTTCTCCTCTGTCTCTCTCTCTCTTTCTTCTTATTCCATCCCTTCCTATGTGGTTTAGTGTCTCAAAAGCTGCTCTCATGGCTGAAATCATAGTACACTCCCAACGTTGGCCAAATCATAGAGACAAAAGAAGATGTTGGAAGTTGAAGCCCTTGTTATGAAGAGGTAGCCCGTTATTACATACAATGTTAAGTGATCCATGAATCATGAGTACTACCATATTATATATATCATATCCACAACATATATATATATCCATGTGATATATATAGAAATTTTCATCAGCAACCGAGGAATAGGCATACATGGGAATGCCAGGCACTAATGCTTTCTTCCTTATTTATGTTTGTTTGTTATATGTTGCTATTGCCTTTCTTTTTTTCTTCTTTTAGCCATGAAGTAATAATTGTCTGCTGTTTCCAAAATTGCTTCAATGAAGGTTATATGTAAGAGATTGCTTCATGTTCTCACTTTCCAAAACTATAATTATGGTGCATATTATTTTACTTCATTATGAGCTGTGACCCACATGTGGATGTTCTTCTGCGGGAGATGGAGCAGGTTCAAATCCTCTTTACTGGTGTGCAAAACAAAAATTATATGTATAAAGGAAAATTATTTTTTAAAGTTTGGGTAGTTTCTATCTGGTCATAAACTAAATGGTATGGAACAAGTTCGAGTCCTTTCCACCATAAAATGTATTCGAAAACAAGGGAAATATTATTATGGGTCAAAATAATAAGTTTGATGTAAATCGCAAATTTGCTCATCGAGTTCCATTTATGGTTTTAGTAACTTTTGTAGTTCTCTCTCCTCATAAGTCATAAGTAAATGGCAATGCCCTCTCCTCGCATAAGTTTTCGTTTGTTTTATTTTATAGAATATGACAATAAAAAAAATTGATTCCTATATAACTCTCGATATTAAAATTCTAAGAAAGTCCACACTACTGGTTTTTTTTTAATTACCTTCAAGCTCATATAAATTTGTAATTTTGAAATGCTATTCCATGAAACTGTCCGGACGAGGCAAAAATATAATTAAAATACATATGCTATAGGTTACTGCTAATGGTAGGGGCGAGTGTAGTTTGGTTAACCAATCAATGATTTTGAACCGAATCAAAATAAATAATTTTTTAAAATCTCAAATATGAACTGGTTCATTATTAATGGTTAATTGCCTCAATGGTTAGCCAATTTTTATGTTAATATTTTCAGTTTTCAATTTTCAACCATTTAACATGGTGATTAACTAAAAGTTGTGATTAACTATATTTTTATTTAGTCTATAAAATGTTAAACCCTTATATTTTATAATTACATTCAAAAATTACAAATCAACAAATTAAATAACTATAAACCAATAACAAATTAGGAATACAACTTTAATACAACATTACACAAATTAAACTTCGTAGTCTTCTCCTTTTTTAAAATTATTACACCACAACATAGTAATTAAAACATAAATGTTTGAATTATAAGTTTTTTAACGTGTAACGTTTCTCAAACCAAAAACACCAAACAATAAGCTAGTTAACTATATTTTTTGATTGATTTTTCGATTTTGGTTTAGTTTAGTAGGTTTTTTTCTTTTCTTTTTTTTTTTTCTGCCTATCCCTTGCTGATGGTATTGAAAATCACATAATCAAAACGCAGTGTGGATATAATAGGTTTCATCAACAAATATCCAATGGGAATTTGTTAAGCTATCTTAAAGAATTGTAAAAATTGTAAATAATTTTTTAAACTTTGACTCGATGCAAATATTTTCTTGAAATTTCAAATTTTGCAAATAACCTCATCCCTAAACTTGATAAAGATTGGAAATATAAAGCCTTTGTCTTTTATTTTTTTCTAAAAAAAGAGAAACCTAGATTAAAGTTTATCAAGGCATCAGAGTTCACTTTAATAAGTTTGATGAATGTTTTCATACTAAAGTCAAAATATAATTACAATTTATCAATATTTAAGGCACATATATGATTACAATATTTGAAAATTTAAAGTTAGATAAATACCGGAGTCAAAATTTAGGAGGATATTCATATTTTTTTTCCCTTAAAATACTTATATACATTTTTTTTAGGTTTTATTTATTTTTTTTTTTTTTTTTGTTAATAGCATTGATGATATTTGAGTCTATTTTATTAAGTACCCGTGCTTACATTCTTGCTCATATATATATATACACACACACACATATATATCATCAAACTTCTAATTAAGCTAGACAACTAAATCCAGATAACCGACAAATTCTCCCAATAATCTAACATCATCTGTTAAGAAATCAAATAACATTAAAAATGTGAAGCTTAAATCGATCAGTTGGATCTGACAACCTTATATATGCCCTACACGAGATTGGTTGGCGCAGTATCAAATTATATTGTACAGATCGTGATGATTTAACCGTGGTTGGTGCAAGACAACAGCACTTAAAGGTCGGTCCCCTTTCGTAGTAATTCTGAGGCCTCAGCCTTCACTCAACCACCCTTTTATTCTTAGAAACAGCAACAACTTACAAAACAATTATGGTTTTCCAACACTGTTCGGAGGCATAAATCTATATATCATTGCGGCTTCTTCTGCCTTTTTGTTTGTTTCCTATTCAATTAAATGGCATGTACAACCACCATCCCGTGATGCGGAAAATGATTCATTCATGAGATATTTGCATGGTTTCGGATTGTTCAGATGATTAAAATAAACATAATAATTAGTAATAACAATTTTAATAATGCAATTATAGCTAGAAATGGATTATATTGGATGGAACCAGTTCAGTTAAAATTGATGACGAGATCACGTATAGTGCCTAGTCTTGATAAAATCTTGACGCTTTTGCAATGGAATTGATTGTTTTATAAACAATTACTATCTTTATATGTTAAAATTTTAGCAATAACTTTACTTATCAATCTTCAAAGTCACAATCGAAAAATTAAATGAACAACCTTTTTATATATTTGGTGTACAATTGAAAGGATAATGACTAGAGAACCTCCACACCCTTTACATTATCATTGATGTATTTATATACAAAGAGAGAGTTTGGATAGAGCATAAACAATTGAAGCTAATCTATATTGTTGCAACAAATTATCATTATCCATATGTAACAGCCTATCAATATCAAAGAGTTGATCCTTATTACCTCCCTCAAGTTGAACGGTTTAGGACAAACTGTCAACTTGTCCTAAAGGATTTGAAATTTGGATTTAGCAAGAGGCTTGGTTAGAATATCAACAAGTTGATCAGTGGTGGAGATGTAGTTGACCTGAAGTTCTTTCTTTGCAACCTTGTCTCATACAAAATGAAAATCAATATCCAAATGCTTTGATCTTGAATGAAAAATAGGCATGTTGGTGAGGTAAGTAGCAAATACGTTGTCACACCATATGATAGGAGAAGTAGAGAAGAGAGCTCCTATCTCGATCAGAAATGATTGAACCTACAGTAATTCACACGTAGTGGTTGCTACATCATGATATTCAGCTTCAGTAAAGGAACGACCAACAGTACGTTGCTTTCGTGAGACCCAGGAAATAAGATTTGGACCTAAATAGATACATGCCTGTAGTGGATTTGCGGTCTTCCAAATTGCCTCCCCAATCGCCATCACTGTAAGCACAAAGTGTGTGATTGGAAGAGGAATGAAGAAACAAACCATGATGAAGTGTAGAGCGAAGATAGCGAAGAATTCGTTTGACGGCCATCCAATGAAGAGTAAGAGGGTGATGCATATACTGAGAGACCTTATTAACAGTAAAGGAAATGTCCAAATTTGTCATTGAAAGATATTGTAAAGCACCAACGATACTATGAAATATAGTTGGATCCACAAAAGCAGTACTATCAGAATTAGAAAGTTGAGATGGAGAGTAGTAAGGTGTAGAGACACCTTTAGCTTCGTGCATATGAGCCTTTTTCAACACCTCAGCAATGTACTGTGATTGAGATAAAAATAAGTCTTGAGCGATCCAATTCGCCTCCACACCAAGAAAATAGTCAAGTCGACCAAGATCCTTAAGCAGAAATTCAGATTGAAGCTTATGAATAATGGATTGAATAAAATCTGGATCATTGCCCGTGCACAAAATATCATCAACATAAATGAGGAAGAAAATAACACGACCGTTATGCTTGGAAAAATAGTAGGAGCTGTCCGTCTTAGACTCAAGAAAACCAAGAGCTAAAAGAGAGGCCATGAGACATTTATGCCATTGTCATGGGGCTTGTTTGAGCCCATAAATGGATTTGTGTAACTTACAAACATAAGAAGGTCTACTGTCATTAACAAAACCTAAAGGTTAAGTCATGTAAATATCTTCATCTAATGAACTATGTAAGAAAGCATTGGATACATCATATTGATTAATTTACCAGCCATAAGAGAGAGCAAGAGATAGAATGATGCGGACCATTGCTGGTTTGATTACCGGACTGAATGTCTTTGTGTAATCAATGCCAGGACATTGATGAAATCCTTTTGGCAACTAGTCTGGCCTTGTATCGATCAATGGAACCATCTTTATTGTATTTGGTTTGACAAGCCCATTTGTAGCCAACTAAATTTTGTGATGGAGATGGCGAAACTAGAGTCCAAGTCTTTTTGTGAATCATGGTGTTGAATTCTTCACGCATTGCTTGCCTCTAATGTAAGGATTTGACGGTCTAAGAGTAACACGTAGGTTCTGATAGATCACTACTGTTGAATAGAAAGGCTTTTGGTTTGAGATGTCTTGTTTGAAGTCTGGTGATCATAGGGTAGCATTTAGGCAGATGATGAGCATGTTTTGTAGACAAATCAACGTCTGAAGAAGAGCATGTTGAGGTCGAAGCAGAGTGAGATATAGAAGTGGGTTCAGTAGGAATGGGTGAGTAAGATACAAGTTGAATAGTAGGATCGGGGAGAAGTAGATCAGTAGAGGGCATGTCGGGTAAATTAGAATGAGAATGGGAGGGGGAAGAGTCGTGCTTGTCATGGGAGTTGTAGGAGTGTATTGTGAGGTGATTGGAGTTATAGGAGGGTAAGAGGATGATCGCTGGTGGAGTTGTAGAAGGGGAGTTCGTGGATATTGTTGGAGTTGTGGAGCTACCATTAGCTTGGCTTTGAAAAGGAAAATTATGTTCATCAAAGACAACATGACGTGAGACAAAAAAATTTATCAGAGTTTAAATCAAGATAAATATAGCCTTTGTAGATTTTATGATAACCCAAAAAAACACATGGTCGAGATCGAGGGGACAATTTATTTTGGGAGTAGGGACACAACCATGGATAACAAAGACACCAAAAAATGCGTAAATCACTATAACAAGGAATCTGTTGAAATAACTTATGATACAGATTATCAAAATGAAGAATAGAATTAGGTAATCGATTAATCAAGTATACTGCAGTATCAAAAGCAAGTGGCCAATATTTGGTAGGCACAGAAGAATGGTTAAACAATGAAAGTCCAGTCTCAACAATATGTCAGTGTTTACGTTCAACACAACCATTTTGTTTAGGTGTTTTAGGACACGCTGATCGTTGAGTAATGCCATGAGTTAACAAATAATTAGTTAAAGCTTGAAATTCACCTCCCCCAATTAGCTTGAAAGCACTTTATAGGACATTGAAAATATTTTTCCATGAGATGCCGAAATTTGATGAATACACTTCAAACATCAGGTTTATACTTGATAAAATAGATCTAGGTATATTTACTATAGTGATCATAGAATATGACATAGTATTTGTTACCATCATATGATTCAATCGGTGCAGGTCCCCATACAGCAGAGCAGATTAATCCTAATGGAAAAGTAGTGTGATGAGTAGAAAGAGAAAGGCAATTTGTGACTTTTACTAATAGCACAAGAATGGCAAATAGTAGAATTTGTTTTATTACTAAAAGATAAGTTATTATTCCCTAAAACGTGACGAACAGTACAAAAATTGGCATATCTAAGATTGAAATTCCAATCATACAAAGAACATGAAAAAGCACTAATAACATTCTTAGAAGAAAGCTTCGGTTGAAGAATCATTGAATAAAGTCCTCGATCATTCTGGCCTATGTAGAGCACCTCCTGCGTGTGGATATCCTTGAAAACAAAATAATCAAGAAAGAATTCAACAGAAACATTATTAGTTTTGGTAAAGGAATGAATTGAAAGCAAGTTACGACAAGAGGATGGAACACAAAGAATGTTTTGCAATTGAAAAACAGAAGAATTAGCATGACAAAGAGAACAGCCAACATGGGAAATAGGAAGAGTTTTACCATTGCCTATGGTGACAGCATCGGGGCCAGCATACTCAGAATGAATGTTTAAATTTTCAAGATCAAAATTAAGATGATGAGTAGCTCCACTATGCAAAATCTAATATTGGGCGGGAATAGAATCTGAAGGGTTGGTGTTGGTGGCTAGGTGAGCAGCTGATTTAGAGGAGATGGGGATTGGAGCCTTCAGTGTGGGACATTGTCTGGCAAAATGACCAAATCCATGATAGTTTATGATAGGCGATGGAAGAAACATGTGAGTTGGCTGGTAGCATGGTAGGAGGAGGTCCCAAAACACCCGAGTAAGAACGCTGATGAGAAAAGGACTGTTGTATTGGAAGGCGAGAGATGAAGTTTTGTCGCCTACATCCGTGACTGCATCCTCTTTGTCCTCTAGTTGTAGAATGTCCACAGAAGGGAGCATTTACATAATGAGTTGTCGGTAAAACAGGTTATCGAATGATAGTTTCATTGGCCAAGCTATCTTCCTCGCTAAGGAGCAGGCCAAAGAGATCATCATAATTGACAGGGTCAATGTGTTGTTCTAAACCACGAACAAAGGCACGATATGGTGAACCAAGGCCTTGAACAATCACATGACTGAGATCATCATTAGAAACCGGGCTTCCAAGAGTAAATAGTTGGTCAAACATGCCTTTAGCACGCTGCATATGTGCAGTAATAGTTTCAGTAGAACCTTTCTCCAATCGGGAAAATTTGTTTTTCAATTGTTGGAATTTGTGCTCTAGATTCGGAGGCATAGGTGGCAGCCAATTTTTGCCAAGCGTCCTTAGCAGTACTTGTGCCAATAATTTGAGGCACAAACGATTCAGTCATAGAGCCAATGATCCAACTTAAGACAAGTTGATCCATCCAAAACCAATTCTCATATTCTAGGTATGGTTGATTGTCAATCATTTGGGGTGGGGAAGCAGTGCCATCAATATGCTTGGCAAGGTTGGAGCTATGCAGTAATGGTAATAATTGAGCCTTCCATAGGAGATAATTGGTAGAGTTGAGTTTGATTGGTAAATGATAAGGAATGTTTGGAAGGGAAGCATGAACCAAAGAGAAGGAAGAAGGGGAATTAATGGTGGTAGTAACAGAACTCGATCATGTGGTCATTATGAGAGAGGAAAAAAAAAGAAAAATTTCTTAGGTTATTAAACCCCTTAAAGAGGTTCTGATATTATAACACCCCTCAAATATAGATGGTGATACTTTAATCACAGATGCATCTTTTCGGTGTGCAATGGCTTGGAGTTCATTAGAACTCCAAAGTTAAGTGTGCTCTAGGCAGAGCAATCCCAAGATGGGTAATCCCCTGGGAAACGCTGGCACCAAAAAGGACAAAACCGTGCAACGTGTGGCCAAAGCGGACAATACCTCAGTGGGTAGATTTTCAAGTCGTTACACAGTACCTCTGGTGTATTGGTTATGCCTGAGGATGCGTTGGGAGGGCCAGTATACTTATCATCACGATCCCTGCCCAGGATGGCCTGAGGGCCTAGGGGCACCCCCTCTGCTGCGGTGGAGCTTGAGGTGGCAGGTCGTGATAGATACCATGAAAGGATAGTAACTAGAGCACCTCCACACCCTTTACTTTATCATTGATGTATTTATATACAAAGAGAGAGTTTGGATAGAGCAGAAACAATTGAAGCTAATCTATATTGTTACAACAAATTATCATTATCCATATGTAACAGCCTATCAATATCAAATAGTTGATCCTTATCAACAATATAGTAGTAACTATGGATAATTTAATTGTCACCTATATTTCACGCATGTTTACGTATCAAAATTTCTTTTTTTGATAATGTACTTTTTATAGATATTTCCTACCAAAGAGAATATCTAATGTTAAAATAAATACAATAATTAAAGTATTAACTATTTCAATAGTTATGATGTGAGTCATTGGATAGTGACAAACCAATTCCGTCAAAATTAATGATGGAGCCATAGAATTTCTTTCGAGCAAAAGAATGATTGGCGAGTCGATTTAAAGATCAATTTGTTGTAAATAGTTATAGTGAGGATTTTTCGTCAAATGAAACCACACAAAGCAACGAAAATGGGATAAATAAAGGGAGATGGAAAATGTATTTTATATAAAATATCTTAAATTCGAGCTAAAACATTGAGGGCAAACACAAATGACTCAATTAGGATTCAAAACCAAGAAAAATCTCATGGTTCTATTCTTTTTATTGTCCCGTGAGTCATTCAGCTCAGATTAAAAAAATATGTATCGAATTATTGAAAAACTTATTGCATTCTGATCGTTTTAAAAGTAATATGGTAGATGAAGTAGCATCATTGAAGCTCTCCTAGACCAAATCTACTATTTAGAATACAAGCAGAGTTGTAAAAATAAGTAATGTCTCTCCATGAACTCTAAATGTTAATATTAACTCATACAAATTGACTCAACAAACTCTTTAGGCAAAATCCCTAGCAAACTATGTTAAACCAATTTTAAATTTTAGGTATGTTTGGATTGTCTGAGTTTTATTTGCATCGTTTTATATTAGATTTGCATATATAACTTATCTTTATCATATGTGTTTGGTTTATTTGTGAGAAAAACTGCTAGTTCTTCGTTAGTATCCATTTCTTAATAAATATTTGTTTGACAATAATAAAAATATGATATTAAAATGATCAAAATATGATGAAACAAATAAACTTAGACATATCCCCAGGTCCGATTCGAATCAGGACCTGATTAGAATAGGCCACAGTGGGTCCATTGTTGGACCCGCAGCGCAAAGGTGGTTCGGTGGGCTGGTAGGTCCAACTCAGGTCTATTCCATGGACTCGTCCGAACTTATGGGTCAAAAGAGAGTCTAATTTTTTTTTTCTTTTGAAAAAAACAAAACCGGAAAGCATCAACACTTTTCATATTTAAAAGGTGAAAGAAAAAAGAAATTAAAAAAGGATCAAACCTATTTAGACTCGTCCGATGAACTAGCAGCCCACGGGTCAAATTCGAGCAGCCGGTGAGACGACTACTTAAACTCTTTTGACTCTGGTCATTTCTGGTGATGTCTTGGACTTGGTTCACTACCTTCAAGGTTTGATTGAGTGCCAAATTGAACACAAACGAAGGCTTATCAATCGCCCCAATATTCAACCTACCATCCTTACATTGAAATGTCTGATTATCATTGTGTCGTCTCTTGAAATGACACTAAACCGTTCATTTATTTATAGGGTTTTGCTGAAAAATTCTATTCACCCTCCGATGGAATTTATTGCATCTACTATGAGTCTTCATTCATCTTAAGAACTTAAAAGACATTTAAACATAGACATACTCTACATATCCGTCAAAACAAACAAAAATTTTCGGTAACATAATACACTTTAGCTACATTCTAGAAGGATTTAAGTGAGAAAATAATATATATGAATGTATAAAGTTTTCCTAATAAAATAAGTTTTATTGGTTTATGGATTTGTTTGGATGGTCGGTTTTTATCTGTATCTGATCTATAAAAATTGTTTTGAATGAATCAAATACAGGTGAAACGTGGATATTGAATGTGAAAGCATCTGGCTCAAAGTACGTGTATGCAACTATTGAATGTTGGGATGTCAAATGACCAATCTTTTTCTTCTATGTCCGAGTCAGGGGGATTCATGAGCCTTACAGAATGCGGAGACGTTATTGGACGTGATGGACCCATTGAAGTAAATACATGATAGCACTCAGATTTCAGATATTTTGGTCACGGCTTGACTTTCGGGCTTGGAACAGGACTTTGTTCTGCCCATCCGAAGTCAGGGCTCAGAGAACAGAATCCAAAGCGGATCATAACATTTTGCTTGACATGAAAGTCCATAACCAGCGGCTTCTTTTACTTATTTATTTCTCTCTCTCTTTCTTTCCAATCGATAATACACACACACATATATATAATATATATATATATATATATATTCCTCCTGTTTCGATTACCACCAGGGGTCAGGATATAATCAAGGATTGCATAGTGCTTCCCAAGTACTCCATCATTTAATAATATGCTACATTGGTTTGATATTATTTTTAAATCGAATTAATATTGATATGATATAAGGATTATAGAGTGCTTCTAACGTATCCTATCATTTAATAATATGATACATTGGTTTGATATTATTTCGACATCATTTTTATATCGAACTGATCCTAATATAATACTAATGAAAAACTATCAGTTTTACTAATAAATGATCAAACCAAATCGATATATACATGATACAGATGAATTACAAATACAAATCCGATATCGACAAAATCTGACAATTTAAGTAGAAGTATCCATGCTTATAGCATTAATCCAACTATATCTTTTGATGGAGCATAGGGTTTTCACTAAATCCACATCAAACCATAATTACGGTTTGGTTTTTATTTCTTCCTAAACTGAACCATTAAATAATGGTTTGGCTTGGATTAAAATTTTTCCAAACTATTAAATAACGATTCAGTTTGGTTTGGATTGATGATTAAATCAAAATTCAAACTAAAAAATTAGTTCTAATATTTTACATTCGTGCGGATATTCAAATATTAAAATCACTATACAAAGCACACATTATAAATCTCAACAAAATATTTTATAAATTCATCACATTCATAATTCAAAATTCTTCATAAAATCACTTAGTCACTAATACAGCAACTCACTGGCTAATACATAGTAAAAGATAATCTATAATCCTTTAAAAATCATCCTATTAACCATCTACTAACAAATTTGGCTAAAAAAAAGAATAATCTATCAATAAAAAATCATTTATGCATAAAAGTGATTTATTAACGAAATGTACGATGAAAAATTAATACATAATAAGTAGGAGCGTGAAAAAAACCGAATGTTTAGGATAATCGAACCAAAACCAAAAAACCAATCCAAAAAAAAGGTTAATCGATCCATCGGTTTCGGTTTAGGATTAGCATTTTTAATTTTTTTGGTTTTCGGTTTCGGTTTTTAGATTCTAGAACCAATAGATTTGGTTAACCGATCCGTAATTATAAATATATATAATTTATAATATATCCATATAATTATTTTTTGAGTGTTATCAATATGTATTATGTTAAAATGAATGATTTAGATAAGAAGAAACAAATACATATATGTTTGAAAATCGGAATGGTGGTGTTTGATTGAGATTTTGTATTGAGCTCAATTGATCAAGGTTGATAAGAACACGTGGGTAAAAGGCTATTATGATGATTATCTTGATGGCACCGATATATATTAATAATTATTTTACAGGTCTTGCATTCTTAATTTATAGTTTTTAATATAATTATACAAAAAAATACTATAATTTTTTTACGGACATATTGAAAAATATGGTTAACTGCAAAATTTGTATAACCATTATGTCAAACAGTTAAAACCAAAAACCGAAAAAACTAATCGAAAAAAAGGGTTAACCGTTAAAGCGGTTAACTGTTTATAATGGATCGGTTTAGGATCAGGATATTGAAAATCTGATTATTACGGTTAGGATAAAAAAATAGGGTCACGGACCGGTTAATAGAATCATGAACACCCCTAATAAAAAGATATATAACTAAATAACAAAATCTATACTTCATAGAATTCAAACGATTAATAGTAGAGGAATATTTCTTGAACCTACAAAAAATTTTAAAAAAAAGGAACAAATTATTATTAACCAAAATTCATCATATCATAAATATTAGAATAAAATCATAAGAATATATATGACATTTAATCAATCATTATAACAAAATTTATAATTATAAGTAAAATATTTTTATATTTGTCTAAAATGGTTTGGTTTGATTTTATGGATTTGTTTGGTTTATCCCTTCAAATCAACCATAAATTTATGGATTGGTTTAGATTGAGAATTTTCTTAAACAAATTGTTAAAAAAAAAATCATATTTTTTGTTTGGTTTGGTTTGATTCGGTTAGAGATTGATCGGTTCGATCGGGTTGTTTTTTTGGCCCATCCCTAATGGAGCATACATACCTTATCTTTATCAATCTAACCAACTTGTAATGGTTATGTCGGAGGTTAAAGCATTTTTCATGTCATTAAATTGCCTTTTTATTGAAGTCTATTGTATTTAAGTATCTCTTCTGCTATTTTCCAGTTTTAAAAAAAAAAAACATTCTCTTTTTTTTTTAATTTATGCAATACAAACTTAACCTCTTTTTTTTCTTAGGAAAAAAAAATATGGGATGAATACATCATGTGCAAATGAATCAAATTTTTAACTTTGCCAAAAGAGCAAAGAAGAAGAAGAAGAAGAAGAAGATAAGGGATTGAGGTTTAACATAGACAAAGGTTTTGACGTCATGGACCTTCAAGAAAAATCCAAACTCATGATGTTTATCAAGACTCAGTCATTCAATAAGTCTAAGGTCTAGACCCAATGAAGATTTTATAACAAAAATTGTTCTAACAGACTTCTAAAAATCCTAGTCTTTTGTATCATAGCTAAGGTAGGACCAGTAATGAAGGTGTATAATTTGAGTAAAATCATCAAAGAGGAGCTTCGTGTCACCCTCAAAACTCATGAGATAATTAAGAGGCTAAGGGAATAATCTAACAAGAAAGAGATAGCTCTCAAAACTTCATACTCCTATTCAAGTGAGGAAGCGGAAAGTGAAGATGATGATGAAGAGTAAGACGATATGACTATAAAGTTTGTAAAGTTCAAGTTCAACAAGAAGTTGAAAAGGGGAAAGATGAAAAGACTCCATGATCAAGAAATGAGAGGAAAAATATCATCACATGCTACAAATACAATAAGCCGGGTCATATACAATAATATTGCCCTAACACAAGTAAAAGTCGGTAAAGGAGCAAAAAGGGAAGCCATGATAGCTACATGATGAGATATGCTCTTCTTTTTAAAATTCCATATGATAAATTGGGTGATTTATATGATAAACTATGCAGTGAATAAGTTAAAATAAATAGCTTGCTAAAATCAATAATGAAAAGAGTAAGAGAAGAACTTGATAAGCTAAAAAGTTGAAAATGAGAAATTATATGATGATAATGATCACTTAAAAATGGGAATGGGAAGTTGAAAAATAAAGACGATGATTTATGTAAAATTAATGAAAATTTGAAAACTGATAATGATTTGCTTGAAATAAAGAATAAAACTCTAAAAAGAGACAATAAGGATAATATATGTAACGATGCATGCTTAAAAGACTTAGAAGAGTTTAGAATTGAAAATGCTACTTTGAAAAATTACTTGAATGATTTAAAGAGAATTATAGCCAAATTCATTAAAGGTGAGAAGAACTTGAGCACACTTTTTAAAAAAACAAAAGTGTGATTCAAATGGGCACGGAAATGAGTATATTGAAAAGGGATAATATAAAAAATAGTACTTAAACTTTCGTAAAAAGTTCAATAAGGTACCTAAAGTTTGGTTTTGAATATTTTTTTCTATTAAAACAAGTTTTCGCATACATTTTTCCAACCAAGCAAGTTTTCGTATACGTTTTCTTATTTAAAGTTTGGTTTTGAATAATTTGGTACTTGAAACAAGTTTTCACATACATTTTTTACCTAAGAAATATGGACACGAAAACTTGCTTTAAGTGCTAAATTATTCAAAGCCAAACTTCAAATACCTGATTGCTCTTTTTGTGAAAGTTTAAGTACTATTTTTGATATTAACCCTAATGAATATAATAATTACGCGTCTTATAAGAGTCACTTTGTGAAAGCTACACATGAAACTTGCAACTTGCAACTATTGTTGTAAAGTTGATCATATTGCATGTAATTGTACAATTAGCAACAATAGGCATTTGAATCATAAAAGCAAATTAGTGTGGCTTCCTAAGAGACAAATATATGTTGCAATTAATTAAAATGGACCTAAACATAAATAGGTACCAATGGGTAATGAGATGGATTTGGGTTTTGTAGGTACCTATAAGAAACTTCAAGGGCATTAAGATGGTATTACATGAAATTGCTTGAGTTTTTATGTTTTATGTTCTTGAATGTTGTGTTAAAAATGTGTTGATATGCTTAATTGCACATTTCTTGGTGGTTTTGTGATATTTGTGCATGAATAGAGCTTTTATGTGCTAAAATGAGGTATCAAACACATGAACTTTGATTTATTTGAATATAGTGCAGAAACAATATTCTTTCATGGTTATTAGTGAAAATTGAACTTATTTAAATGAATAAACATGCATGAGGAAGTGTTTTAAGCAATTTTATGCATTTTTTGAGGAAAATACATGCGTCTATTCACCATAATTTACACATATTTGCAATATGTTAAAATATGCATGTTTGGCATGATCTTACTTGTTTGAAATAATAGTATGTACTTACATAGAGAATTTGATGATGTGTTTATGCGAAGTTGTTATAAACTTATGTTTTGGGTAATAGGTTGCTACTATTAAGTAGTGCCTAGACACTGGTTTAACATCCGAATGGTAGGTGAAAATCTTATACGTTGTGTGTTTATTTTCTTTTATATGACTTAGAGTATTTTTTCCCTTTTTATGAGGCAGTAAGGGGGGAAATGTTAAGTAGCACAATTAACATGTATGTGTGTTTTGCTTGTCTATTAAGTGTAACTTGTATTCCCTCTATAAACATAAAACGTTGAACTTATTTACTAAATATTACTTAAATTCCGATACTTAACTAATGTGGGGGATAATTTGTTAAAGATGAATTGATTGTATAATGGTTGTCCTCTTAAAAAAAGGGAAGATTATTGAATTAGAGGGTCCAAGTTAAATTTTGATAAGTAAATACATTACAAAATTACTCAATTAATAAAGTTACATTAACTGATAAAATGTGTTTGAGATAGAATATGCTTATCATTGTGCATTATATATATTGTGCTTGTATTGTTTGCAAAGTTATGGGACCTGATTGTACTGCAGCTAGTATCAGGATGCAACGTGCTAACATTTGGACGCTAGACATTTTTCACATGATAAAAAACATTTTGATCATGGTACAATAGACTAACGTTCGGAAGCTAGCGTGGTTCATAATCTTATGTGCTCTATTTTACAAATGACAAATGAATGGTAGCTTGTGGCATCAAGACGTTAGTTGACAAAACAAGTTATTAAAAGATTTAATGCAAGGGCAACTTTTGAGGGAAAATTTTCAATGGCCAAATCTTTTGGAGAGCCTAGAAAGATAAAGTCTTTGATAGATGATGAATGGTTGGAAGGACTAATGATTTGCAAACAACTACCAAAACAAATCTTTCATTATTCTTGTCTCTTGTACTTAATATTTGCAATTTTGTTGTGACAATTTGGAGTATTGTCATTGAAAGCTTGTAGTTGCATTGCTTGTAAGGCACTATTGATTGAGTGAGGATATAAGTCGTGCCTTAGGTGTGAATTTGTGTTTAGTTAAAATGCACTTAGTATTTAATTGTGTGTGATTAGCTGGTTGTATTTTGGTGTAACTCCTCATGAGCAAATTACTATGTTTAATAAAGTTTTTATGAAGTCCTCCATTAAAAGACAACTATGAACTTTTGGAGAATAAAGATCGGCATGACTCACTCAAAAATGTTTTTTTTTTCCTTCTCCGACTCATTTTCACTCTCTAAGAACTCATTCATGAACGCATTTCTTTCTGTAATTACTCCCACCATACATAAAATTAAAACAACTTTTAGGCTTGGTAGCTCTTATATCACTTCTATATTCATAAAAACTTTAGTTATGGTTTCGATTCATCAGTACTAATCCCCAATTGAAGAACCCATTTAGTTGAATATGGGTTTCACAAAACCACTAGTTTGGGCAAATGCCATCGATTTTTGGATGACAAGCATAGTTTCTTGAAGTTACTTGGCAAGCATATCATGTGGCCAGAAACGATTTAGATGGTTTCAACAAAGGAATAATGGCAAATTAATTGCCTGTAATTTTGCTTTTTGATAATTTATTATCATTTCTTTAAATTTCAACAAGTTAGTGCTTATACTTTCAAAGTATATATAATTCAATGTTTGTGTTAAGTAATAATTTGCTGAACCCGTGAATGTTTATTTTGATGAAGAGATAATGGCTCACTAAGTACCTGTACTATCAGTTTTTGGCAATTTAGTACCATATCTTTAAATTTTGACAAATTACAACAAAAAAGTGATTAATATATCTACTTGGTCTACTATTATCCAATCATTAAAATAATTGTTCATCAAATTATTACTCAATATAGACACTGAACTGCAGGTACTTTGAATATACAAGTACTAATTTGTTAAAATCTAAAAATATTGTATAAATTGCTAAAAGTTGAAAGTACAAGCACATAATTGATATTATCCCTTTGAACAAATATATATATATATATTTTTTCTTTTTTTCTGTTAGCTTTTAATATTTTGTTCATATAAGGTACTCACATGTGTGCTCCTAGTTATAAATAATATCAACATTTATTAAAGAGATTTAGGTAATTTCTTTATAAACAAATTAACATGGTCATCTCTTGGTAAACTGGCATAAATCACGTGCAATTCTTTTTTTTTTCTTTTCTAATTTTAAGGAAAGAAAATTTGCAAAATTAAATACCAAAGGAGACTGATGTGTGTATGATCACCAAGTCTAAAATTTATAATCCAATTAATTCAGATCCACATAAGGCAGCGCACCTATCTTGTAGTATGGAAATTAATTCGAATGTCGTCCTAAGGATCTATGGGCAATTACTAGTAATATCCTTTCACCACTATCTAGTCTAAATTATCAAAAGATTGTATTAACCCTAATGATTAATTATACTAATAATTGACAAACCCTAATTATAGAATATGAGAGCTTTCTTGAATTTAATTTAATTCACAACAATGCTCCCAGTTTTGATCCACCCTAACCCTTAATACTTATGATAAATTTAACTGATGAAAAAAATCAAATCTTGAATTGCAGGGTTTCTAAATTAAACCAATTACTCTCTTCAAGTCAATTGATTCCTAATTTTACATGAGAAAATGGGAATCTCTTCCTTCACTCACGCCAATGCAAAATTGCATTAAACTCACAAACCCTAAATAAGGATTTAATCTTTATGGTAGAGATTCGAAGTCTCCTTATGTCTAGGTGAAACATGAAAATTTATCATTCATGTAAGATCTATCCTATTAGTTGAAATCTCTTTCTACCTAACAAGAATCAAACAAGCAATAATCCTGGCCAGAAAATTATCACAAGACAATTAAATCACATGAATGAATTCAAGATCAAAACTTTTCATCAATTGATAACAATTCCAGGGCATGAGTTAGGGTTTCACAAAACCTAGGGCATATAAATCTACTCTTCCATATGATAAACAATAAAAATAATAGATCTAGAAGAGTTTAAATAAAACATAATGACAAGAACCCCTTTTGAAACAATTGTTGTGACTCCGGATGTTTGTGGCGCCAATTCTTCTTGAAAAGCTCTCCAAAAGACGACCTTTAGGGTTAAGAATGATATCTAACTCCTCCTCTCTTCCAAACAATGAAAGAAGGCTGTATTTATACAAAATTCTCATACACGGTTCCTCTACACGACCCGTGTAGGTCGGGGAGTGTACAACATAATTGCAACACATTTTCCTTTGTTATCATGTGTACACTACTCATCCTACACTACCCGTGTAGCTCGGGCCGTGTACATTGAAAATGCTGATTTTTCTTCAAGTTTATCCTCCAAATCTACACTAGTAGTATATAATTACTAGTGTATGACCAGCAACTTCATCTAGGCTCCATAATCCTTCAATAACTTGCTTCTTTCATGATAAATCTCTTGAAAAACTCATTGTTCCATAATCATCCCTGAAACAATAATTAACCCAATAAAAATTCTTTTCTTTAATGAATTACTCAACTAACATATAAAATATGCTCAATAATGCACAAACAATGAGGGTCTTAGGACACTTATCAGAGACACCCAATCTTAACTTATTTAAGTATCCTATTTGAAAAGAAATAAAATAAATTTTAGATTAAATAGTGTTCTGAATATTATAGTATGTAATTTTTTTTCAATGATTCATAAATCTTGTAACTAAGTAACATGAATACCGATCTCTAAGAGAGTACTATTGTTTGTTCAATTATACAAGTTAATAGTTTTATAAGAAGTGACATCAATATTGGTTAAGATCTTATTATACAATGTGTTTGGGGACTTTCAATAAAAGTGGAACTTAAAGAAAGTTGTGGGAAAAAATGAAAAGAAAAGAAAATAACAAAATATATTAATTTTATCCTTGTTTAGATATGAAGAACAGAAATAAAAGGAAAATAAATAGAAAACTTGATACCATTGAATAAGGAAAAAAATTCAAATTATAAAATTATCCTTATTTTTTCTCATTCAAAGTATCTTTCTTTTCATCTCTATCTAGTTTTTAAGGAAAAAATTGTTGAATCAAACGAGAAAATTGCAGACTTTGACATAAATGTTCTTAAGAGGTCGTTTTCTTCTTGATAAAGAGTGGTTTATGAGAAAAAGAAGGAGTTGAAGATGTAAATCTGTGTCACTGCCTTATTTATCTTTTCTTCTTTTCATAGATATTTGGTTAATTTACTCGTATTTCAACCAATTTCCTTGGTTTCTTTGCTCAAAATTGAAGAGAAAAAAAAAAGTGCATGTTAAGTGAATGTCTCATGTCTTTTCTTTTGATTCATTCAATTTCTAGCATTTGCAAAATTAGCCAAATACATATTTTCAGGTTAATGGCAAATTATGTGTAAATACTTTCAACTTTTCGATATTAAGTACCACATCTTTAATTTTAGCAAATCAGTGCTTATACATTTAAAGTACATGCGATTCAATGTTTCCGTTGAATAATAATTCAAAAACTTATTTTGTTGTCATGATAATATAGATGGAGTATCGTACTTTCTCTATTTTGCTATAATCTATCAAAATCTAAAGATTTGATACTAAATTACAAAAGTTAATAAGATAGACACTTAGTCTATTATTATCCAATCATCAAAATAAGAAAAAAATTCCTCAAATTATTGCTTGACACAAATAATTCACATATATTTGGAAAAAAACAAACACTAATTTAGATCTAAAGAAATATTACTAAATTTAAAATAAAAAAGAAAAACTAAAGTACAACAGTTAGCCATCTATTATTCCAACATTTTCTATTAATTGCCATAGTTATTTTTCAACTTCCCTCTATTTTTACAATCTAAATATAGCAAAAGACCGTATATATTGATTCCACATCCAAATTCAACCGTCTCTCTCCTCTCTCTCCAACCTTCAAATCCGACTCTTCCAAAACCCTATGACCCCTAATCTACGAGAAATATTTAATCCCCCAACTTTCACCAATCTCACTTTAATGCTGTGTTTGGTAAAGAAGAAATTGATGGAAAACAAGAGAAGTCGGTAGAAGTTTGGCGTTTGGTTTATTAAAATGAGAAGGAAAAGAAGAGAAGTTAAAAGAAATTGGTAGGAAGATGACCTCTTCATTTCTTTTCAAAATTTGGATGGAAACGCAAAGAAACAAAAAAATTAAAGTAACATTACAAAAATACTCATAGAAACAAAATTAAGTTAAAAAGTATTAAATATTTTAATCTATTTATATCAATATTTTATCTTACATCCTTTTATTTTTATATTAATAATCCAAAATAAAGAATATAATCCTCCTCCCCTATCTTTTATTTATTTATTTTTTTTCCAGCAGATTTTACTTGCTTTTACAGTTTTTCTTGGTAAATTAGATTGCCAAACAGTGTGTAAAACACGCTCATGCCCCTAGTTTGTCCATCAACCATCCCGAAAACGCAAAAATGGCATTCAATTCAATAGCCCATTGCCATCAATCCCGTTCCTCATCCTGCAAACACGTCAAACACGAATCTTCCTCCACCACCACCACCATCACCACCGCCACCGCCACCACTACCAACAGCAGTGACCTCTTCACTTCCGATTTCCCAACCGAATCCCACAGCATTAGGTTTCACGAGAGGTTCGAAACCAGACCAGTAGATTGCGGTCGAACCTTTGACCAGATTTAGTGAAATCCATCACCAACCCCTTCTACGACTCCATGAAGACAACGGTGTTTGGAAGATGCTGGAACTGCCCGATTCGACGTATCCAAACATAGTAAGAATCTTCTATTCCAACTTAACTGCTGGAAATGTCTACACTGATTTATGGGAACCCGAAAGCCCTGGAAATCTGTTAACTTCCTTTGTTGATAGTAAACCTATAGTGATTTGCTCGGATTCGATATCCCGGGTTTTAGGAATTGCTCCTGGTGGTGTAGTTATGCCCAACAAGCAAAATTTTGATGGTAGTGAAATTTGTAGGGTTTTATTCAATGATCCTTCGATCAGTACCCGCACTTGGCGTAATGCGGTTGAAAATGTTAAACGAAAAGTTTGTCTGTTGAGCATAGGATTGTTCATTTTGTGATTACTTTTGTTTATAATCCGCGGTTGGGTAATCATGCTGGGATAACCAATGAGGACTTGTGGCTCATAGGCAATATTGTTAGTGGAAAGAAAATCGATTTTGGGCAATGGGTTATCAATAACATGAAAAAGGCTCCTAATAAGGACTCCCAAAGGTTGCCCTATGGTCGGCTTATATCGTATTTGCTTAAATTTGAACATGTTGGAATAGAGGATGATCGCCTTGTTAAGTCTCCTTCTATCAAATTTACCACCACTACTCTCACCAGGTCAGGATTCGTATGTCATGGGAATTGGTGGCGTAGGGATGCTCCTGCTGTTGATAACTCGGATGATGGGGAGAATGGAGTTGATGTTGTGGATGAAGCAGCAGAGGAGGATGTGGATGGGGCTGATCATGGCTCCATTTCATCATTGAAACGTCAATATCGAACTTAATGCTAATGTCAATGAGGCCTGTGAAGAGATCCAACGAATGCACACCAGGCTTGATGCTCAAAACTTTAGCAGTTAACAACATAATGAAGCAATTCCGTCTTCAAACAAGGCACTTCCAGGGTCTTTATGCAGCCCAAGGCCTTCAGTTTCCACCTCCATCATCACCAGAGCAATTACTACTCATGCCTGTCATTCATTTTGGTGATGCTTGGGACCACTATTTTGCGTGCATCTCGGGGCTAGCTAGAAGATTTTGTGTTGTATTATAGTTAACAGGAGTTTTTCTTGCATCTCAGGGCTAGCTAGAAGATTTTGTTTTGAATTATAGCTATCAGGATTTTTTCTTGCATATCAGGGCTAGCTGAAAGATTTTGTTCTGTATTATAGCAGTCACTTAGCTGGCTTAATGAAGTTCCGCATGTAATTGCATGTAGGCCAGGATTGTGCTTGTGTTGCTGTGTGTATATATATGCGATCATGTCAACTCACTTTTCGCTCTTGGGCACTTCATATGATTGTACAGTTTCATCTTCAGTCGATATAGTAAATTAATTACCAGAAAACTTGTCATTTTTTGCTCGTATGTCTTTGCTAGGACTGCTTCTGCTAGACCTGTTGTTATTGTTAATTGGACAGCTGTGGAAGTGCAATTATAGCTAATTCATTAAGCACACCATGGAGAAAGTTACTATTGGCTGTTGTGAAAAATGCAGGTAGTGAGAAAAGTTGTAGAGGTTGGTCGTAGTTGACTGCTATTAATGTTGACATTTTTTGTTCTATTCTAAGAGCTACAGCTTTGTTTCTGCTAATGTTGAAAATGATTGTTGTTTTTTGAATAAATAGAGAATGATGGCTGCTAATAATCTATACCATTCTCTAATATATATTGATTGTTTGTTATTATTTGTAAAATGAAAATGAAGTATTCTAGTATTGGCAAGTTATTGACGTGTGTTATTTTCCATTGTCAATTTCATCCTAAAGTGGGGAGATTCTATGAGTGAGTGTAATGGTTGTGCTATGGGTGTATTGGAGAGGCTTATATGCATGTAAAAAGGGTTGAGCCAAACCCATGTGGGACAATCCTTCACACCATGTGTAGCAGTGGTCCCCAAAAGGCTGTGCGCGAGAGAGTCTTCCCGGTAAGGACTCCGGGGCCCACAGATGAGGACGATGCTACTGCGAAGTGTAACGCTGGGGAAGCCCACATGACTTACACCAAACCCCCCTTTTTACATGCATATAAGCCTCTCCAATACCCCATAGCACAACCATTACAGACTGTCTGTAATGGTTGTGCTATGGGTGTATTGGAGAGGCTTATATGCATGTATAAAAGGGTTGGGTTGTAAGTCATGTGGGCTTCCCCAGCGTTACACTTCGCAGTAGCATCGTCCTCATCGTGGGCCCCGGAGTCCTTACGGGAAGACTCTCTCGCGCACAGCCTTTTGGGGACCACTGCTACACATGGTGTGAAGGATTGTCCCACATGGGTTTGGCTCAACCCTTTTTACATGCATAAGCCTCTCCAATACACCCATAGCACAACCATTACAGACAGTCTGTAATGGTTGTGCTATGGGTGTTATTGGAGAGCTTATATGCATGTAAAAAGGGTTGAGCCAAACCCATGTGGGACAATCCTTCACACCATGTGTAGCAGTGGTCCCCAAAAGGCTGTGCGCGAGAGAGTCTTCCCGGTAAGGACTCGGGGCCCACAGATGAGGACGATGCTACTGCGAAGTGGTAACGCTGGGGAAGCCCACATGACTTACACCCAACCCTTTTTACATGCATTTAAGCCTCTCCAATACACCATACCCACACAACCATTACAGTAATAAGTTGTAACGCCCTAAAATAAGGCATTACAACCCGCCACGTGTCCCTCTCTTAAAAGAGACACGCAAAGGCTCTAAATCCCAGTACCACAAAATATAAACATATAAAAATCTCCATGAATCAACATTTAAGGATACTCTAGAAGGAACAAAACCCATGAAACCTGTAATTTATAACTTTCAAGTATCTCCTATAATCTAAACAAAATCCGAGTTGGCAAAACCAAAGTCAACAATAATTCAGAAAAGATCTAACTTCCAACTTGAAATCATATAATTCTGTTTAATAAACAATTACATAAAAACCAATACTTCAAATCCTCCAATCGATAAATAATCAAAATATTGTTTCAAAAATCTTCAAAAACTCAAGAAATCCTTTTCATAGGTCATGTATAGCATCCTATTCCTCTGCAGTATAGTCAGGTCCACTATCGCCATCCCCATGATCAAAATACAAGTCATAACCAGACAAGTTATAAACAATATCTCCATCACTTGCACCTGATAAAGAAAGGAATGAGCGAAAACGCCCAGTACGCCAATCCACAAACAAAATGCAAATGCACAAACAACATGTATATATACGTGCAACTAACTAAATGCAAACAATAGGATTATTATCTTCATTAAGTCTGCAAAACAACACAGTTTTAGAATCATAGATCTCTGATCCCAAACTTGGTTACTCAGACTCCTGAAAAACAATTATATATCGAAAATAAATAATTATATATATATATTGGTGAATGGGTACTCCCCAAACACCCGCGGCTATATGCCAATAAACCTTTATCTACCGGAATCATCTCCAAGTGCAATCTCCACTACGGACAAACGACACACAAGGATCATCAGGGTGCCTCACCAAGTATCACTGTCTGCCAGGTCTTACTGGTCAAAGCCAAAGACATCCAAAAAAACAATTTAAGCCAAATAGATTAAGTTCATTTTATATATCTGTTCCTACAGGCAACAATCAGAAAACTAAACCTGCAAGCAAATACAACAAAAAGGAAAAGGTCGTACCTTTTCCAATTCCTGGAACAATTTCTCCAAATCCACAAATCCCTTATGAACAACAATACAAAATCTCCAAATCCCTGATATACAAATAAAAAAGAAATAATGTAAATCCTCAACCCATACAACCCAAATGTATCAATCTCCAAAACCCTAACCTTTTATGGAAACCTAACAACAAAAATTTCTCTTTTCTATCAAACTCCTCAAAAACTCAAAGAACATATCTTTCTCTAAAAACCTAATATGGAAATCCACATAAACAGACAAATCTCTCCATAAAACTGAACTTTTATAGAACCTTTGATTTAAAGGATGAGAACTTACCTTTAATTCTTCCTGAAACCAAACCTTAGGTTTTCTTCATTTATCATTAGATAAAAACTCCAAAAAGAACAACTTCCTCCAAAACCCTAGATAGATAAACCAACAAGAACAGACATGATATATCACTAATCGTTCCTTTGTTTAAATCTACGATTAAAAAGACATAACTTACCTGATTTGAATCTTGATCCTTGCTTGTTTTCCCGAAAGATTGGATCTTGATAAAAACTAGGGTTTCCAATAAAAATCCCTTCAAAATCCAAAAAAACCCTAAGGAAACGAAACGATATATGAAGAATCTTGATAGATAAAGGCAAGATTACTTACTCTTGATCCAAATCTGATCTCCCTTGATTTTGTTCTTCAAAAACACCCAAAAACTCTCAATTCTCTCTTTCTGGTCAAAGGAAGGAGGTTACAAATGAAAAACACGAACCCTAGGATTTCTTATAACAGCACAGGAAACGAAAGGACACCTCATGTATTATATGCCTGCCATATAATACACATAAATAAAACTTATAAGGATGGACCATAAAACCCTCTTATTTTTCAGCATATGACAACTTTTACCCTTTATCATAATTTATTGAAGATTTACTATTTTTAAAGACTTGTTGACCATAGAACCCTCTTATTTTATAACAAATGACAAACTTACCCTTCTTTATAATTTATTTATCTTTATATTACATTTCTCCCCTCCTAAAAGAAACTTTCGTCCTCGAAAGTTACCCAATCACTATCTCCTTTTTATCCATGCATCCATTGGTTTTGTCACTCCTTTTCTTCTTGTTTCTGATTCTTTACACCATATTGACCCATCTTCATGTTTATATCTGCTAGCTAGAATTTAATTCCATCAATGTTTCCTTAATTCTTAACTTTCACCACTCAATTGGATTCACTTCCTCCGTTACTTCACACACACCTCTTGACTATAACTTAAACTTATTAACAATATTCATCAAGAAATCTTTCCTTGACTTCATTGTATTAAATCTTCAATTCAGTTTCCTCGATCGATGTTTAGAAAGCTGAAAATCTCATAACTATAATTCCAAATTTAAATTCCAAAAGTCAATATCTTACATTAACTGGAGCTCCAAATGTCACTATGTTACTTCTACTTCCATTGATTCAACTTAGTTTTTATCCTTATTGTTCCATATAAAAAAATAATTCACATCACTTGCATATCATTCATCTAATCTCAAAATACTCATTAACTAACCATACTTCTTTAATATGTTTTCTCAATCTCCAATATATTTTCTTATATTTTCCATCAATATATACATGAAGATTAAAATTAGTACTTATGTCCTTAAGTAAACCTTTAAAATCATCGGATGACTTCTAACTCTTCCTTTGACATCATTACTTCTAACGTTCCGATAATTCTTTGATATTTAGATTACTAATGCACTTTGTCTCCAGGGTTTCACCATACAAATCCATTTATTGGCCCAATATTAAGTGATTGTTCTTCACTTGGATTTGATATCCTTATATAACTATTAAATTTACTTCTCAACAAAAGATCTTCTTTGATTATATACTTTTATCTTAATTCATAAATCAATCATTACATCCTCTAATACAATTGTATATTACACTGTAGAAAAATTCAATCCAACTTATTATTTGACCATTATACTTTACCTCTAATTACCACCATTTCCATTGAAACTTCTTTAGGACGTATTCACCTTTTAATCCTTCAAATAACAATCAGAAAACTCAAATCACGAAATTTAAGATTTTTCAACCCTAACTCTAATGATCAAACCTTACATTGCTCTGTCATTTCATATGATCATAGCATCTATATCTACTAGTCAGTTTTATCACCCCTGTTAAACACCATAAACAATCCACAACTTTTACTTATTCATCGTACTTTTCCAATTGTCTTCCAAAACTTGTATTGCTTTTTATATAACAATTTATATCTTCATATAAATTTTCTTTAAGAATCATCTCAAATTCATCATCATAGATTAATATAGATGTCATCCTTGTTTCACTATCCATAGATTTCCGTAACTCACTAAGATCATATTTCCTTCTTGCAATGGCCATTTCACATGCACATTCATATCTTCATAGGATTTAAGTATTCTCTAATTTATATTGGTTATCTCAATATTTTTTTTTCTTCAACATAATCTTTCTCATGTCATCTAACAAATATCGCTCTAAGGTGACCAAAGCCACTAAATTCTCATTCCTCTTCCTACTCAAGTTTCTGCCACAACATTCGCTTTTCCAGGGTGATATTGTATATCCGCATCAAAATCCTTTATTAGTTCCGACTACCTCCTTTGTGTCATATTCAAATCTCTCTAGTTGAAAATACTTCAAACTCTGTTAATTCATGAAGATTTTGCACTTCTCATCAAGTAATTAATGTCTCTAACTTTAATGTATGAACTATGACTGCCAGTTCCATGTCATGAGTGAGTCAATTCTTTTCATAAGGCTTTAACTATCTAGATGCATATGCTCTAATTTTACCTCCTTGCATCAAAACACAATCTAGATCTTGTATAGAAGCGTCAATACCAATAATGTACTATTCACTACTTACTAGCAAAGCTATCACGGTGCAGATACTAACTTTTCTTTTAACTATTGGAAACTACTTCCACAATTATCATCCCACACATACTTCACTCCCTTTTGAGTCATTCTTATTAAAGGATTTAGAAATCTTGGAAAAATCCTCTACAAATCTCCTGTAATATCTTGTTGTTCCTAAGAACTTCTAATTTCCAACACATTCTTAGGAGTTGACCATTCCCTTATAACTTTTTCCTTTTCAGGATTTACTGAAATTCCATTTTCATCCACAATATGTTCTAAGAGAAACATGGCTCAAAACTTATACTTGGTGAGCTTGGCATATCACTTTTCTTCTTGTAACATTCTCAAAACTAATATCAAATGTTCTTCTTTAATATTTGAATACGTGAAAAACATCATCAATATACACTACACAACGAATTCATTTACTCTTTAAAGACCATTTTTCATAAGATCCATAAATATAACTGGGGCATTTATAAGATCAAAAGCATAACCACGAATTCATAATGCCCGTATCTAGTCTAACAACTGTCTTTGAAAATATCATCGGCTTAAATCTGCAGCACTACTACAACGGGTACTTATTCTTAATCATCACTTGGTTTAACTCTTTATAATCTATACATAACCTCATGTTCCCATCTTTCTTTTCACAAACTCACTGGAACTCCTCAAGGTGATACGATTGGTATAAAGAACTTCTTCTTAAGCAAGTCCTCTGTTGAACTTTTAATTCCTCCAATTCATCAGAGCCATACGATACGGTACTTTAGACTTAGATAAGCTATTGATACTAAATCAATACAAAACCCTATCTCTTTTTCAAGCGGTAGCCCTAATAGATCTTCTGGAATTAAATCAAGATATTCTCTCACTATTTGTATCTTGTAGGATCGGTCTTTAATTCATCTCCTATTGTCAAAATTATCATTTACTAAAACTGACTTTTCCTACAACTCATATGTAAGCAGCATTGAAGGTCCTTGCACTTCAAGCTTATACATAAAATGATCTCCATCCAATAAACTAAACTCCACAACTAGATCCAAATACAACATTATGTTTTCTCAACCAGTCTACTCCTATCATATTTATTACTATAATATTCGCAAGTAAAATATCACCTTCCATTTTTATATCCAAATTCCTTACAAATCCAAGTCAACATTGCTCCATATACTAAAGGTATCTACAAGCACACTCTTAACTGCCTTCTCATAACAAAACAACAAACTTCTCAAATGCTTGAAAACTTGCACCTGTATCACAATCCTAAGAAACACTTGCCCTTCAGGCTCTTTTCATTATTTGGCTCGATATCCATATTGTCCACACTTGAAATAGAATACCTAAGGAGCAATTTTTTTTTTTTTTTTCCAAAACTTATCACTGCCCAACCTTGACACTTGAAAAGCAGGCATTCTTAAGCCACTTGAAATCCTTAAACGGTCCATAACATCTACTACACTTTTTTTTATACCTTGAACTGTTGATTTGTCTTGATAAAAGATCCTCTTCTCCCTGTCTTAGGTAAGGATGCTAAATATCTTAAGGTATAACCATCCAAAAGAATCTAAACACTATGGGACTACAAGATATGATCTTACTAACACAAACAAACATATCTCCACAAAAAAAGGGTAATCCAACTTAAGGATCAAAACTCTAAACTACAGGATGAAAACAACACTAATCTAGATAAGATCAAGAACCTAATGTATTCTACCCCTCATCATTGCTCACCGTCCTAAGGAGTCAAAACTTAAATCTAATAGATCATAACCTATTGCTCTGATACCAAATAAGCTGTAACGCCCTAAAATAAGGCATTACAACCCGCCACGTGTCCCTCTCTTAAAAGAGACACGCAAAGGCTCTAAATCCCAATACCACAAAATATAAACATATAAAAATCTCCATGAATCACATTTAAGGATACTCTAGAAGGAACAAAACCTGTGAAACCTGTAATTTATAACTTTCAAATATCTCCTATAATAAACTAAATCCGAGTTGGCAAAACCAAAGCCAACAATAATCCAGAAAAGATCTAACTTCCAACTTAAAATCATATAATCTGTTTAATAAACAATTACATAAAAACCAATACTTCAAATCCTCAATCGATAAATAATCAAAATATTGTTTCAAAAATCTTCAAAACTCAAGAAATCCTTTTCATAGGTCATGTATAACATCCTATTCCTCTGCAGTATAGTCAGGTCCACTATCGCCATCCCCATGATCAAAATACAAGTCATAACCAGACAAGTATAAACAATATCTCCATCACTTGCACCTGAAAAGAAAGGAATGAGCGAAAACGCCCAGTACGCCAGTCCACAAACAAATGCAAATGCACAAACAACATGTATATACGTGCAACTAACTAAATGCAAACAACAGGATTATTATCTTCATTAAGCCTGCAAAACAACACAGTTTAGAATCATAGATCTCTGATCCCAAACTTGGAGTTACTCAGACTCCTGAAAAACAACCATATATCGAAAATAAATAATTATATACATATATTGGTGAATGGGTACTCCCCAAACACCCGCGGCCATACTGCCAATAAACCTATATCTACCGGAATCATCTCCAAGTGCAACTCCACTAGGGACAACGACACACAAGGATCATCAGGGTGCCTCACCAGTATCACTGTCTGCCAGGTCTTTACTGGTCAAAGCCAAAGACATCCAAAAAACAATTTAAGCCAAATAGAATTAAGTTCATTTATATATCTGTTCCTACAGGCAACAATCAGAAAACTAAACCTGCAAGCAAATACAACAAACAAGGAAAGGTCGTACCTTTTCCAATTCCAGGAACAATTTCTCCAAATCCACAAATCCCTTATGAACAACAATACAAAATCTCCAAATCTCCTGATATACAAATAAATAGAAATATGTAAATCCTCAACCCATACAACCCTAATGTATCAAAATCTCCAAAACCCTAACCTTTTATGGAAACCACAACAAAAATTTCTTTTTCTATCAAACTCCTCAAAAACTCAAAAGAACATATCTTTCTCTAAAAACCTAATATGGAAATCCACATAAACAGACAAATCTCTCCATAAAACTGAACTTTTATAGAACCTTTGATTTAAAGGATGAGAACTTACCTTTAATTCTTCCTGAAACCAAACCTTAGGTTTTCTTCATTTATCATTAGATAAAAACTCCAAAAAGAACAACTTCCTCCAAAACCCTAGATAGATAAACCAACAAGAACAGACATGATATATCACTAATCGTTCCTTTGTTTAAATCTACGATTAAAAAGACATAACTTACCTGATTTGAATCTTGATCCTTGCTTGTTTTCCCGAAAGATTGGATCTTGATAAAAACTAGGGTTTCCAATAAAAATCCCTTCAAAATCCAAAAAAACCCTAAGGAAACGAAACGATATATGAAGAATCTTGATAGATAAAGGCAAGATTACTTACTCTTGATCCAAATCTGATCTCCCTTGATTTTGTTCTTCAAAAACACCCAAAAACTCTCAATTCTCTCTTTCTGGTCAAAGGAAGGAGGTTACAAATGAAAAACACGAACCCTAGGATTTCTTATAACAGCACAGGAAACGAAAGGACACCTCATGTATTATATGCCTGCCATATAATACACATAAATAAAACTTATAAGGATGGACCATAAAACCCTCTTATTTTTCAGCATATGACAACTTTTACCCTTTATCATAATTTATTGAAGATTTACTATTTTTAAAGACTTGTTGACCATAGAACCCTCTTATTTTATAACAAATGACAAACTTACCCTTCTTTATAATTTATTTATCTTTATATTACATTTCTCCCCTCCTAAAAGAAACTTTCGTCCTCGAAAGTTACCCGAATCACTATCTCCTTTTTATCCATGCATCCATCGGCTTTTTGTTACTCATTTTCTTCTTGTTTCTGATTCTTTACACCATATTGACCCATCTTCATGTTTATATCTACTAGCTAGAATTTAATTCCATCAACGTTTCTTTAATTCTTAACTTTCACCACTCAATTTGGATTCACTTCCTCCGTTACTTCACAACAGATCTCTTGACTATAACTTAAACTTATTAACAATATTCATCAAGAAATCTTTCCTTGACTTCATTGTATTAAATTTTCAATTCAATTTCCTCGACCGATGTTTAGAAAGCTGAAAATCTCATAACTATAATTCCAAATTTAAATTCCAAAAGTCAACATCTTACATTAACTTGGAACTCCAAATGTCACTATGCTACTTCTACTTCCATTGATTCAACTTAGTTTTTATCCTTATTGTTCCATATAAAAAAATAATTCACATCACTTGCATATCATTCGTCTAATCTCAAAATACTCATCAACTAACCATACTTCTTTCAATATGTTTTCTCAATCTCTAATATATTTTCTTATATTTTCCATCAATATATACATGAAGATTAAAATTAGTACTTATGTCCTTAAGTAAACATTTAAAATCATCAGATGACTTCTAACTCTTCCTTTGACATCATTACTTTTAACGTTCCGATAATTCTTTGATATTTAGATTACTAATGTACTTCGTCTCCAGGTTTCACCATACAAATCCATTTATTGGCCCAATATTAAGTGATTGTTCTTCACTTGGATTTGATATCCTTATATAACTATTAAATTTACTTCTCAACAAAAGATCTTCTTTGATTATATACTTTTATCTTAATTCATAAATCAATCATTACATCCTCTAATACAATTGTATATTACACTGTAGAAAAATTCAATCCAACTTATTATTTGACCATTATACTTTACCTCTAATTACCACCATTTCCATTGAAACTTCTTTAGGACGTATTCACCTTTTAATCCTTCAAATAACAATCAGAAAACTCAAATCACGAAATTTAAGATTTTTCAACCCTAACTCTAATGATCAAACCTTACATTGCTCTGTCATTTCATATGATCATAGCATCCACGTATCTACCAGTCAGTTTTATCACCCCTGTTAAACACCATAAACAATCCACAACTTTTACTTATTCATCGTACTTTTCCAATTGTCTTCCAAAACTTGTATTGCTTTTTATATAACAATTTATATCTTCATATAAATTTTCTTTAAGAATCATCTCAACATTCATCATCATAGATTAATATAGATGTCATCCTTGTTTCACTATCCATAGATTTCCCGTAACTCACTAAGATCATATTTCCTTCTTGCAATGGCCATTTCACATGCACATTCATATCTTCATAGGATTTAACTATTCTCTAATTTATATTGGTTATCTCAATATTTTTTTTTCTACTCTTCAACATAATCTTTCTCATGTCATCTAACAAATATCGCTCTAAGGTGACCAAAGCCACTAAATTCTCATTCCTCTTCCTACTCAAAGTTTCTGCCACAACATTCGCTTTTCCAGGGTGATATTGTATATCCGCATCAAAATCCTTTATTAGTTCCGACTACCTCCTTTGTGTCATATTCAAATCTCTCTAGTTGAAAATATACTTCAAACTCTTGTTATTCATGAAGATTTTGCACTTCTCATCAAGTAATTGATGTCTCTAACTCTTTAATGTATGAACTATGACTGCCAGTTCCATGTCATGAGTGAGTTAGTTCTTTTCATAAGGCTTTAACTATCTAGATGCATATGCTCTAATTTTACCTCCTTGCATCAAAACACAATCTAGATCTTGCATAGAAGCGTCAATACCAATAATGTACTATTCACTACTTACTAGCAAAGCTATCACCGGTGCAGATACTAACTTTTCTTTTAACTATTGTAAACTACTTCCACAATTATCATCCCACACATACTTCACTCCCTTTTGAGTCATTCTTATTAAAGGATTTAGAAATCTTGGAAAAATCCTCTACAAATCTCCTGTAATATCTTGTTGTTCCTAAGAACTTCTAATTTCCAACACATTCCTAGGAGTTAACCATTCCCTTATAACTTTTTCCTTTTCAGGATTTATTGAAATTCCATTTTCATCCACAATATGTTCTAAGAGAAACATGGCTCAAACTTATACTTGGTGAGCTTGGCATATCACTTTTCTTCTTGTAACATTCTCAAAACTAATATCAAATGTTCTTCTTTAATATTTGAATACGTGAAAAACATCATCAATATACACTAACACAACCGAATTCATTTATCTTTAAAGACTTTTTTCATAAGATCCATTAAATATAACTGGGGCATTTATAAGATCAAAAGCATAACCACGAATTCACAATGCCCGTATCTAGTCATAAAATCTTTGAAAATATCGTCGGCTTAAATCTGCAGCACTACTACAACGGGTACTTATTCTTAATCATCACTTGGTTTAACTCTTTATAATCTATACATAACCTCATGTTCCCATCTTTCTTTTCACAAACTCACTGGAACTCTCAAGGTGATACGATTGGTATAAAGAACTTCTTCTTAAGCAAGTCCTCCATGTTGAACTTTTAATTCCTCCAATTCCGTCGAGCCATACGATATGGTACTTTAGACTTAGATAAGCTATTTGATACTAAATCAATACAAAACCCTATCTCTTTTTCAAGCGATAGCCCTAATAGATCTTCTGGAATTAAATCAAGATATTCTCTCACTATTTGTATCGTCGTAGGATCGGTCTTTAATTCATCTCCTATTGTTAAAATTATCATTTACTAAAACTGACTTTTCCTACAACTCATATGTAAGCAGCATTGAAGGTCCTTGCACTTTAAGCTTATACATAAAATGATCTCCATCCAATAAACTAAACTCCACAACTAGATCCAAATACAACATTATGTTTTCTCAACCAGTCTACTCCTATCATTTTTATTACTATAATATTCGCAAGTAAAATATCACCTTCCATTTTTATATCCAAATTCCTTACAAATCCAAGTCAACATTGCTCCATATCCTAAAGGTATCTACAAGCACACTCTTAACTGCCTTCTCATAACAAAACAACAAACTTCTCAAATGCTTGAAAACTTGCACCTGTATCACAATCCTAAGAACACTTGCCCTTCAGGCTCTTTTCATTATTTGGCTCGATATCCATATTGTCCACACTTGAAATAGAATACCTAAGGACAATTTTTTTTTTTTTTTCCAAAACTTATCACTGCCCAACCTTGACACTTGAAAAGCAGCATTCTTAAGCCACTTGAAATCCTTTATCAAACGTCCATAATATCTACTACACTTTTTTTATACCTTGAACTGTTGATTTGTCTTGATAAAAGATCAACCTCTTCTCCCTGTCTTAGGTAAGGATGCTAATATCTTAAGGTATAACCATCCAAAAGGATCAAAACACTATGGGACTACAAGATATGATCTTACTAACACAAACAAACATATCTCCACAAAATAAAAGGGTAATCCAACTTAAGGATCAAAACTCTATAACTACAGGATGAAAACAATACTAATCTAGATAAGATCAAGAACCCAATGTATTTACCCCTCTCATCATTACTCACCGTCCTAAGGAAGTCAAAACTTAAATCTAATAGATCATAACCTATTGCTCTGATACCAAATAAGCTGTAACGCCCTAAAATAAGGCATTACAACCCGCCACGTGTCCCTCTCTTAAAGAGACACGCAAAGGCTCTAAATCCCAATACCACAAAATATAAACATATAAAAATCTCCATGAACCACATTTAAGGGCACTAAAAGGAACAAAACCTGAAACCTGTAATTTATAACTTTCAAATATCTCCTGTAATATAAACTAAATCCGAGTTGGCAAAACCAAAGCCAACAATAATCCAGAAAAAGATCTAACTTCCAACTTAAAATCATATAATCCTGTTTAATAAACAATTACATAAAAACCAATACTTCAAATCCTCAAAAAGATAACTAATCAAAATATTGTTTCAAAAATCTTCAAAACTCAAGAAATCCTTTTTTTTTTCATAGGTCATGTATAACATCCTATTCCTTGCAGTATAGTCAGGTCCACTATCGCCATCCCCATGATCAAAATACAAGTCATAACCACAAGTCATAAACAATATCTCCATCACCTTGTACCTGAAAAAGAAAGGAATGAGCGAAAACGCCCAGTACGCCATCCACAAACAATATGCAAATGCACAAACAACATGTATAGATACGTGCAACTAACTAAATGCAAACAACAGGATTATTATCTTCATTAAGCCTGCAAAACAACACAGTTTAGAATCATAGATCTCTGATCCCAAACTTGGAGTTACTCAGACTCCTGAAAAACAACTATATATCGAAAATAAATAATTATATACATATATTGGTGAATGGGTACTCCCCAAACACCCGCGGCCATACTGCCAATAAACCTATATCTACCGGAATCATCTCCAAGTGCAACTCCACTAGGGACAACGACACACAAGGATCATCAGGGTGCCTCACCAGTATCACTGTCTGCCAGGTCTTTACTGGTCAAAGCCAAAGACATCCAAAAAAACAATTTAAGCCAAATAGAATTAAGTTCATTTATATATCTGTTCCTACAGGCAACAATCAGAAAACTAAACCTGCAAGCAAATACAACAAACAAGGAAAGGTCGTACCTTTTCCAATTCCAGGAACAATTTCTCCAAATCCACAAATCCCTTATGAACAACAATACAAAATCTCCAAATCTCCTGATATACAAATAAATAGAAATATGTAAATCCTCAACCCATACAACCCTAACGTATCAAAATCTCCAAAACCCTAACCTTTTTATGGAAACCACAACAAAATTTCTTTTTCTTCTATCAAACTCCTCAAAAACTCAAAAGAACATATCTTTCTCTAAAAACCTAATATGGAAATCCACATAAACAGACAAATCTCTCCATAAAACTGAACTTTTATAGAACCTTTAATTTAAAGGATGAGAACTTACCTTTAATTCTTCCTGAAACCAAACCTTAGGTTTTCTTCATTTATCATTAGATAAAAACTCCAAAAAGAACAACTTCCTCCAAAACCCTAGATAGATAAACCAACAAGAACAACATGATATATCACTAATCGTTCCTTTGTTTAAATCTACGATTAAAAAGACATAACTTACCTGATTTGAATCTTGATCCTTGCTTGTTTTCCCGAAAGATTGGATCTTGATAAAAACTAGGGTTTCCAATAAAAATCCCTTCAAAATCCAAACAAAACCCTAAGGAAACGAAACGATATATGAAGAATCTTGATAGATAAAGGCAAGATTACTTACTCTTGATCCAAATCTGATCTCCCTTGATTTGTTCTTCAAAAACACCCAAAAACTCTCAATTCTCTCTTTCTGGTCAAAGGAAGGAGGTTACAAATGAAAAACACGAACCCTAGGATTTCTTATAACAGCACAGGAAACGAAAGGACACCTCATGTATTATATGCCTGCCATATAATACACATAAATAAAACTTATAAGGATGGACCATAAAACCCTCTTATTTTTCAGCATATGACAACTTTTACCCTTTATCATAATTTATTGAAGATTTACTATTTTTAAAGACTTGTTGACCATAGAACCCTCTTATTTTATAACAAATGACAAACTTACCCTTCTTTATAATTTATTTATCTTTATATTACATTTCTCCCCTCCTAAAGAAACTTTCGTCCTCGAAAGTTACCTGAATCACTATCTCCTTTTTATCCATGCATCCATTGGTTCTTGTCACTCCTTTTCTTCTTGTTTCTGATTCTTTACACCATATTGACCCATCTTCATGTTTTATCTGCTAGCTAGAATTTAATTCCATCAATGTTTCCTTAATTCTTAACTTTCACCACTCAATCTGGATTCACTTCCTCTGTTACTTCACACACACCTCTTGACTATAACTTAAACTTATTAACAATATTCATCAAGAAATCTTTCCTTGACTTCATTGTATTAAATTTCAATTCAGTTTCCTCGAGATGTTTAGAAAGCTGAAAATCTCATTACATTAATTAATTCCAAAAGTCAATATCTTACATTAACCTGGACTCCAAATGTCACTATGTTACTTCTACTTCCATTGATTCAACTTAGTTTTTATCCTTATTGTTCCATATAAAAAAATAATTCACATCACTTGCATATCATTCATCTAATATCAAAATACTCATAACTAACCATACTTCTTCAATATGTTTCTCAATCTCCAATATATTTTCTTATATTTTCCATCAATATATACATGAAGATTAAAATTAGTACTTATGTCCTTAAGTAAACCTTTAAAATCATCGGATGACTTTTAACTCTTCCTTTGACATCATTACTCCTAACGTTCCGATAATTCTTTGATATTTAGATTACTAATGCACTTTGTCTCCAGGGTTTCACCATACAAATCCATTTATTGGCCCAATATTAAGTGATTGTTCTTCACTTGGATTTGATATCCTTATATAACTATTAAATTTACTTCTCAACAAAAGATCTTCTTTGATTATATACTTTTATCTTAATTCATAAATCAATCATTACATCCTCTAATACAATTGTATATTACACTGTAGAAAAATTCAATCCAACTTATTATTTGACCATTATACTTTACCTCTAATTACCACCATTTCCATTGAAACTTCTTAGGACGTATTCACCTTTTAATCCTTCAAATAACAATCAAAAAACTCAAATCACGAACCTAACTCTAATGATCAAACCTTACATTGCTCTGTCATTTCATATGATCATAGCATCACGTATCTGCTAGTCAGTTTTATCACCCCTGTTAAACACCATAAACAATTCACAACTTTTACTTATTCATCGTACTTTTCCAATTGTCTTCCAAAACTTGTATTGCTTTTTATATAACAATTTATATCTTCATATAAATTTTCTTTAAGAATCATCTCAAATTCATCATCATAGATTAATATAGATGTCATCCTTGTTTCACTATATAGATTTCCGAACTCACTAAATCATATTTCCTTCTTGCAATGGCCATTCACATGTACATTCATATCTTCATAGGATTTAAGTATTCTCTAATTTATATTGGTTATCTCAATATTTTTTTTTTTCTTCAACATGATCTTTCTCATGCCATCTAACAAATATCGCTCTGAGGTGACCAAGCCACTAAATTCTCATTCCTCTTCTACTCAAAGCTTCTACCACAACATTCACTTTTCCAAGGGTGATATTGTATATCCGCATCAAAATCCTTTATTATTCCAACTACCTCCTTTGTGTCATATTCAAATCTCTCTAGTTGAAAATATACTTCAAACTCTTGTTATTCATAAAGATTTTGCACTTCTCATCAAGTAATTAATGTCTCTAACTATTTAATGTATGAACTATGACTGCCAGTTCCATGTCATGAGTGAGTCAATTCTTTTCATAAGGCTTTAACTATCTAGATGCATATGCTCTATTTTACCTCCTTGCATCAAAACACAATCTAGATCTTGATAGAAGCGTCAATACCAATAATATACTATTCACTACTTACTAGCAAAGCTATCACGGTGCAGATACTAACTTTTCTTTTAACTATTGGAAACTACTTCATAATTATCATCCCACACATACTTCACTCCCTTTTGAGTCATTCTTATTAAAGGATTTAGAAATCTTGGAAAAATCCTCTACAAATCTCCTGTAATATCTTGTTGTTCCTAAGAACTTCTAATTTCCAACACATCTTAGGAGTTGACCATTCCCTTATAACTTTTCCTTTTCGGATTTATTGAAATTCCATTTTCATCCACAATATGTTCTAAGAGAAACAATGGCTCAAAACTTATACTTGGTGAGCTTGGCATATCACTTTTCTTCTTGTAACATTCTCAAAACTAATATCAAATGTTCTTCTTTAATATTTGAATACGTGAAAAACATCATCAATATACACTAACACAACCGAATTCATTTACTCTTTAAAGACCATTTTTCATAAGATCCATTAATATAACTGGGGCATTTATAAGATCAAAAGGCATAACCACGAATTCATAATGCCCGTATCTAGTCCTAACAACTGTCTTTGAAAATATCATCGGCTTAAATCTGCAGCACTACTACAACGGGTACTTATTCTTAATCATCACTTGGTTTAACTCTTTATAATCTATACATAACCTCATGTTCCCATCTTTCTTTTCACAAACTCACTGGAACTCCTCAAGGTGATACGATTGGTATAAAGAACTTCTTCTTAAGCAAGTCCTCCTGTTGAACTTTTAATTCCTCCAATTTCATCAGAGCCATATGATACGGTACTTTAGACTTAGATAAGCTATTTGATACTAAATCAATACAAAACCCTATCTCTTTTTCAAGCGGTAGCCCTAATAGATCTTCTGGAATTAAATCAAGATATTCTCTCACTATTTGTATCGTCGTAGGATCGGTCTTTAATTCATCTCCTATTGTCAAAATTATCATTTACTAAAACTGACTTTTCCTACAACTCATATGTAAGCAGCATTGAAGGTCCTTGCACTTCAAGCTTATACATAAAATGATCTCCATCCAATAAACTAAACTCCACAACTAGATCCAAATACAACATTATGTTTTCTCAACCAGTCTACTCCTATCATATTTATTACTATAATATTCGCAAGTAAAATATCACCTTCCATTTTTATATCCAAATTCCTTACAAATCCAAGTCAACATTGCTCCATATACTAAAGGTATCTACAAGCACACTCTTAACTGCCTTCTCATAACAAAACAACAAACTTCTCAAATGCTTGAAAACTTGCACCTGTATCACAATCCTAAGAAACACTTGCCCTTCAGGCTCTTTTCATTATTTGGCTCGATATCCATATTGTCCACACTTGAAATAGAATACCTATGGAGCAATTTTTTTTTCTTTTTTTCCAAAACTTATCACTGCCCAACCTTGACACTTGAAAAGCAGGCATTCTTAAGCCACTTGAAATCCTTAAACGGTCCATAACATCTACTTCACTTCTTTTTTTATACCTTGAACTATTGATTTGTCTTGATAAAAGATCGGCCTCTTCTCCCTGTCTTAGGTAAGGATGCTAAATATCTTAAGGTATAACCATCCAAAAGAATCTAAACACTATGGGACTACAAGATATGATCTTACTAACACAAACAAACATATCTCCACAAAAAAGGGTAATCCAACTTAAGGATCAAAACTCTACAACTATAGGATGAAAACAACACTAATCTAGATAAGATCAAGAACCCTAATGTATTCTACCCCTCTCATCATTGCTCACCGTCCTAAGGAGTCAAAACTTAAATCTAATAGATCATAACCTATTGCTCTGATACCAAATAAGCTGTAACGCCCTAAAATAAGGCATTACAACCCGCCACGTGTCCCTCTCTTAAAAGAGACACGCAAAGGCTCTAAATCCATACCACAAAATATAAACATATAAAAATCTCCATGAACCCACATTTAAGGGATACTCTAGAAGGAACAAAACCATGAAACCTGTAATTTATAACTTTCAAATATCTCCTATAATCTAAACTAAATCCGAGTTGGCAAAACCAAAGCCAACAATAATCAGAAAAGATCTAACTTCCAACTTAAATCATATAATCTGTTTAATAAACAATTACATAAAAACCAATACTTCAAATCCTCAATCGATAAATAATCAAAATATTGTTTCAAAAATCTTCAAAAACTCAAGAAATCTTTTCATAGGTCATGTATAACATCCTATTCCTCTGCAGTATAGTCAGGTCCACTATCGCCATCCCCATGATCAAAATACAAGTCATAACCAGACAAGTATAAACAATATCTCCATCACTTGCACCTGAAAAGAAAGGAATGAGCGAAAACGCCCAGTACGCCATCCACAAACAAATGCAAATGCACAAACAACATGTATATACGTGCAACTAACTAAATGCAAACAACAGGATTATTATCTTCATTAAGTCTGCAAAACAACACAGTTTAGAATCATAGATCTCTGATCCCAAACTTGGAGTTACTCAGACTCCTGAAAAACAACTATATATCGAAAATAAATAATTATATACATATATTGGTGAATGGGTACTCCCCAAACACCCGCGGCATACTGCCAATAAACCTATATCTACCGGAATCATCTCCAAGTGCAACTCCACTAGGACAACGACACACAAGGATCATCAGGGTGCCTCACCAGTATCACTGTCTGCCAGGTCTTTACTGGTCAAAGCCAAAGACATCCAAAAAACAATTTAAGCCAAATAGAATTAAGTTCATTTATATATCTGTTCCTACAGGCAACAATCAGAAAACTAAACCTGCAAGCAAATACAACAAACAAGGAAAGGTCGTACCTTTTCCAATTCCAGGAACAATTTCTCCAAATCCACAAATCCCTTATGAACAACAATACAAAATCTCCAAATCTCCTGATATACAAATAAATAGAAATATGTAAATCCTCAACCCATACAACCCTAATGTATCAAAATCTCCAAAACCCTAACCTTTTATGGAAACCACAACAAAAATTTCTTTTTCTATCAAACTCCTCAAAAACTCAAAAGAACATATCTTTCTCTAAAAACCTAATATGGAAATCCACATAAACAGACAAATCTCTCCATAAAACTGAACTTTTATTCAACCTTTGATTTAAAGGATGAGAACTTACCTTTAATTCTTCCTGAAACCAAACCTTAGGTTTTCTTCATTTATCATTAGATAAAAACTCCAAAAAGAACAACTTCCTCCAAAACCCTAGATAGATAAACCAACAAGAACAGACATGATATATCACTAATCGTTCCTTTGTTTAAATCTACGATTAAAAAGACATAACTTACCTGATTTGAATCTTGATCCTTGCTTGTTTTCCCGAAAGATTGGATCTTGATAAAAACTAGGGTTTCCAATAAAAATCCCTTCAAAATCCAAAAAAAAAAACCCTAAGGAAACGAAACGATATATGAAGAATCTTGATAGATAAAGGCAAGATTACTTACTCTTGATCCAAATCTGATCTCCCTTGATTTTGTTCTTCAAAAACACCCAAAAACTCTCAATTCTCTCTTTCTGGTCAAAGGAAGGAGGTTACAAATGAAAAACACGAACCCTAGGATTTCTTATAACAGCACAGGAAACGAAAGGACACCTCATGTATTATATGCCTGCCATATAATACACATAAATAAAACTTATAAGGATGGACCATAAAACCCTCTTATTTTTCAGCATATGACAACTTTTACCCTTTATCATAATTTATTGAAGATTTACTATTTTTAAAGACTTGTTGACCATAGAACCCTCTTATTTTATAACAAATGACAAACTTACCCTTCTTTATAATTTATTTATCTTTATATTACATTCCTCTCCAATACACCCATAGCACAACCATTACAGACAGTCTGTAATGGTTGTGCTATGGGTGTATTGGAGAGGCTTATATGCATGTAAAAAGGGTTGGGTGTAAGTCATGTGGGCTTCCCCAGCGTTACCACTTCGCAGTAGCATCGTCCTCATCTGTGGGCCCGGAGTCCTTACCGGGAAGACTCTCTCGCGCACAGCCTTTTGGGGACCACTGCTACACATGGTGTGAAGGATTGTCCCACATGGGTTTGGCTCAACCTTTTTACATGCATATAAGCCTCTCCAATACACCCATAGCACAACCATTACAGACAGTCTGTAATGGTTGTGCTATGGGTGTATTGGAGAGGCTTATATGCATGTAAAAAGGGTTGAGCCAAACCCATGTGGGACAATCCTTCACACCATGTGTAGCAGTGGTCCCCAAAAGGCTGTGCGCGAGAGAGTCTTCCCGGTAAGGACTCCGGGGCCCACAGATGAGGACGATGCTACTGCGAAGTGGTAACGTGGGGAAGCCCACATGACTTACACCCAACCCTTTTTACATGCATATAAGCCTCTCCAATACACCCATAGCACAACCATTACAGTGAGCATTGGGAAAAATAAAATATGATCCTAATGGTGGTGCTTTTTGTCACAAATCAATGATTAAAGACTTACTGCCTGTATTTGTTGCCTTTCACTGTCGCGATCCTATATCCAGAGCTTTTTATGATCAATGGTTTAGGTCTTCTCAAAAGTTTTTTTCTAAGATAACAGTGAAGTGCATTGTAGTTTTCAATGTTGAGCTTCTGAAGTAAGTAGAAGAGTACTGGCAGTCATCATTTGTGTTCTCAAAAAATATGTGTTCTTAAATCACCTCCATCCTTTATTTTTTTATTTTATTATTCGACTTGTTTCACATATGTTGGCACACTTATATTTAGCCGGAAGCATGCAATTTTTGGCGACAGTGCCAATTATGGTTGTGAATAAGAAGTTGCTTTCCCTAATATGTGCATTCTTCTCAGGATTGAGTTATCGAGGAATTGCTGCAGTGAGATGACCTCTTTTCATCTAACGAAACCCAATGGAAGCAAATGCATACCCCATTAATTAAAATCGGTCACAAATTTCTTTGTACCAGTTTCGACGGTTGCACTTTCACACTTGGACTCTATAATTTTACTATGGGAAGAAGGGAAAACAGTTTGCTGTCCCAAATTTGCTGTCTCTATTGTGTCATCGCGAATAAATATTAGACACCTGTCAAATAAATTAAAAATAAAAAATCCCTAAAATATAGGAAGCATTTTATAACACGTGTTAGATGTTTATTCATAGAGACATAATGGGGACAGCAAATAGGGACCACAAATTTTTATCCGGGAAGAAGGATGGGTTTTAGTTGTTCTAACTGTTTTGCTTATGTAATTTATAGATCGGGCAAGGAAAATTCTAGATTTCTTCACTTTATGTCTGTTTGACTTTGCATTATTCTTGAAGCCTTCAAATGTTCACTTATGGATTATTCTTTTTCAGATTGGATTTGTTGTGTTTGGCCATGGCTTTCTGCAGATAAGGAGTGCTTATCTTGTTGCTTCTCGCCCTTGGTTGTCTCTATTAGCTTATACCACTGCTTTAGGACCAATACATGCATACAATCTTTTTGGTTGCCGTTCTATCTTAGTTCCAGAGTGTACATGTATAGTTTTCGAAGAAATATATGCTTATCGAATGCTTGGGAAACCCTATAGAGTAAGAGAGACTTACTGCATGTGGCATTCTTAAAGTTCTCGGTCGAATTGAAGAAATTATGAAAATCCTGGAGAAAGATGCATTTGGATCAAACCTTAACCAGATGGTATTTATTGATGAATGGCATTCATTGCACCGTTTTATGGAGCACTTTTTAGTAGAGACTATTGGATTCAAACCTTAAACCGATGACTTAAGCATAGTTAATCTACTGCTAAACCGCATGCCTGTTACTTTCAAATACACTAACTATAATATTTAGAACATAGCTTTGTTCTTGGCTGTTGTTGTACTTGTGTTCTTTTCGTGAAGTTCACCCCAGCATTGTTGCGTGCTAAAAATATGAACTCATTCAGCAAATCCTCGGCAACTCCAATGTTTAAAGCTTGTTTAGACCCTCTTTGTGAAGTTCATGCCTGTACTGATGCTGGGGATGCTTTCTGTTTATTACTCACCACTTCTTCGACACTGGTTATCCTTGGATTGTCCCCCTAGCTGGTGCAATTTGCATCACCTGCGAACACGTACACTCCTGCATGCTTCATCTCATAATTCAGATGGTAGTATCATAGTTAACATCTTCGGACAATGAATGTGCGACGGCATTAAATTTCAGTAAGCACCTAGCCGTCCGACGATACCCTATTCAGTGTCAAAGAAGTGGCAACCAAAAAGCATGCACAGCTACTAATAAGCTGATGACATAACTGATCTAATTACAGAAAATTGCACTCTCTTCCCAGAAAATTTCTGATGCATCAGTCATATGTTCATTAGTTCTGTCTACTCCCATAATGTTCTTATTCTCTTTAGCCCAAGTTTTCTTCTGAGGTGTAACATGTTCATTTGTCGATTTGATTTGTCTCTGCCATTCGTGGTTCTAGTTTTATTTGCTATTATCTAGACAACCTTATTTTTGAAATAATAAATATAAAGATTGCCCCAAATCTATAATTTTAAAAATTTAAATTAGACGGTTATGATGTTAATCTAAAAAATGGTTTTCTAGTAGGAGTGACTAAGTTTGAATTCTATAATGTCATTCAACTCTTTTAGGTTAAATGTCAAATTTGATGTTTGAATATTTTACAAAAATTCAATCTGGTATCTAGATTTTAAAGCATTCAATTTAATATCCAATTAAACTCTTTTCGACTATTTATAATACCTCTTAACATCGTTTACTCTGTTTGTTGATATGAAAAATATAACTTAGCAATTGATTTTTACTACTTTTTGTAATGTTAGCCATCACTTGTAGGTTGTATCTTCCACATTAGGAAACATAATAAAAGGTGTTAGTAAAGTAGTAAAATTAGTTATAAAAAGTTTGATTGGATATTAAATTAACCACTTTAAAATTTAGGAACCAAATTGATTTTTTTTCTTTCTTTTTTGGTGGCAAAAATTTGGGTACTTGATTTGATATTTTCCAAGAACCCCTTCTTTATTAAGTCTTTTAGTTTATGGGTTTTAATCAAAATCCTTCAACACAAGTGAGTGGAAATATTAGATAATAAATATATAGTACCTATTAAATCTTTATCCGTAAAATTTAAACCTAAAAGTTATGCTACTATCCGAGATAGTATTGAAGACGAAAGAAGAAAAAGTTAATTATGAAAACATGGCTTGTGCTTTGGTCAATTTGCAAACATATGATCCGTGTTAATTTTTTTAATAAATAGTTAACTTAAGTTTTATACAAAAGTGTTAATATTATTTAATAATTTTAGAATGATACATGTCAATTTTTTATTGGTCATAAAAATTAATTGTATATATTTAAAATTTTTCATTTTTAAAAAACAATTTTTAATATTTTATTTTATTTTTTAGTAATATTATTTATTAAATTAATTTTTTAGTTCAATAAGACTCTTACACATATCTTTTTAATAGTAATTAAATTATGTTGACACTTTTGTATAAAATTCGAGTCACATATTTATAAAAAAAATTAACACAATTTATGTGTTTGCAAATTAATAAAAACACATATCATATTTTTATAATTAATCCAAAGGAAAAAAAAAATGGTGTCAATGAAAGAGTATAATAATTGCGAAAAGCTGAATGCCACAAAAAAAGCTTCTGCAATCATTTCTATAGTTCTCACTTCCTAGCAAAAGATCTTGGTGTGATGGTATACATTCCACATTTTGTAGCTGATTTTTTATTTTTTTGGCCATAATTTCTGTAGCTGACTAAATTTTCAATTGTGCAATATGCTTAGGCAAAGTTGATTTACAGCCAACAAGAAAAAAAGGCAAGATGCCTTGGATTTAAGAAATCAGATTCTGTCTAAAGGCACATGGTACACTGAGACAGCTGGCAAATATGCTATGATGTGTTTTTTTATAGTCACCTTTAGTTTTCTTGACAAAGACACGGATCAATAGGGCATCTTCTTTTTGTCCTATATAAGAAAGGGTATGCTGCCGTTGCATACAAAACCCTAACCCTTCATAGAATAACTTCTCCCATAGCTCTCAGTCAGCCAGTACCAATTATCAGTATCTATATGGCTGCAGAAACTCCAATCTGTATGGAAGCAGTGGTGACAGATCTGTCAAGGATTTGCAAAACAAGCAACTATTGGCTTCCATGCAGGTAGTTTCATCTTGATGCTTGCTTCCTGACTATGTAGGAGTAGCAACCAAAACTAAATGGTGGATCTGAATACATCAATCCATGAAAAAGATACATCAGCTAAACTCAGCACCTGTGCATTTATATGCATCTTGCTAATTTCCTATCTGCGGTCAGATGAAAGTGAGCTTGGAAGTTGAATGTAAAGCCAGGAAATAGGATGTCTATAAAAGCAGAGGTGCTGAACTTAGCAAGTTTATCTATTTTCCATGGCATTGGTGTATTTAGATCCATTCAAAGTTTCATTGCTACTCCTATAATAGTAAGTGAAGCAGCATTAAGATGGATCACCTTCGAGGAATCCAATATTGTTTGTCTTGAAAACCTTTCACAAGATTTGTTACCATCGCCGTAAAACAGACCAGAGTTTCCAGCAATATAGAGGCCGATTATTGGAAATGGCTTGGTATTCAAAATCTTTATATCTTTCTGGATACTTTTCAACACTTTTTGATTTTCTTCTACTTTTCAAGATTTGTTCTTTGATTACTATTGAAGTATATGCAAGTTTTGTACTTTTACATGAAGCTGCTTCTATATATCATGTACATAACTGCGATGTTTACTTGTTTTTCTTGTGCTCAGTTCTTGCAGTTCGCGGTGGCTGTGAGTGAGGTTTGTTATGAGGAAACCCGGGTTGGCATTCGGAAAATATGCGAGGAAGAAGGTGGTAACGAGCTTAAGCTTTATTGCATGTTCTCTTAACTGTAATTGTAATTTTATTATAATTTTATTTTTTTATTAATGGCTATTATAATGTTTAGTTAACCCTAAAAATGACTTCATAAGAAATTTTTATTTCAAAGGACATTGAATAACTATTTTTTACACAATCTTATAAATGATAATCAATGTTGGCATTGTTTTTTTTTTTTTTAATACCCTATTTAAATAAAAAATTAAAAAAAAATCTCATTATAGCTTGTGTCGTACATTCAAAGAAGTGAAGGGACCGTATTTTATTTAATGTTCAGGTTTTGCTTATTAGCTTTTGATGCCATTAGCGATGAACTGGATCTTTGTGTAGTTGAAGATGGAATGTTGTCTACTTGACAACTATAAAGATGGTCAAAAGACTTGATAAACGTAATGGATTGTTAAGGAAATTATTAAATGAAACTGACATAAATTTCAATAAGATGAAATATATTTTCAACAAACTTCATGTGTAAAATTTGATAACTAGAAGTTGACTGGAGATGATATTTAACCATTTGAAGTTTCAGGTTTAGGGGAGACATAGAACTTGAAGTTAAAATAATAATTTTGATATCACCTTTGCTCTTGCATTCATATTAATCGGTTGCACAATGTTAATGAATCATGTTTGGTATGCAAGAATAAATCTGAAATGGAATCGCCGTTTCGGATTCATTCACATTCCTATGTTTGGTTGTGTTTTTAAAAATCAAAATTGTGATTCTTAGAAATCGTCAATTCTGGCTTTGAGAGAGAATTCGATTCCGTTTTGAGAAGGCAAAATTACGATTCTATTCTTTTCTCACAAATAATTAACATTAAATTACCTTTTTATTCTCTTACTTATTTATTATTTACATAAGTATTAATGATATTTTTGATAAATAACATGTCAATTCCATTTCATTCCAAGATATATCCAAATAAAAAAACGAATTTATCAGTCTATCTCCATTTCATTCCATTCCATTCCACTTATTCCAATTAATTCCGATCTGAACTATTGCTGTGTAAAGTGTAAAATTGATCTCGAGTTTGGTTAAACTTCTAATGGTACTATGTCAAACATCATGAAAATTGATATTGAGTTGGGGTTATTGAATGGATATATATATTATATTATATGTATATATGTATATTTTGCATCATGAAAATTGATATCAAGTTAGTTAGTGTTAGCAGGAGGCTTTTCTTTATATGTAAAGATATATATATATATATATATATATATTTATGCCATTTGTATATGGTATGTATTTTATCTATATTTATTTGAAATTGAATGGTTAGAATATTATTTTATTTGTATTCGTTCTTACTTCAGATCTAGTTTTTTGATATAATATTTTTTCTGTATTTTATTATAATTATGAGGAAGATGATGATTGCGAAAAAGGAGATGAGAAATGAAATCATGGAAATCCATGTGTTAAAAAAAAGGCAAAAATTTAGGGACATCATATTTTATTCATTATTATTTTTAAAATTTTTTAAAATAAGTAGACTAAAAGATAAATAAGCTCAACTTTATAGAGACTATTTTAATATTTAATTTAATAATTTTTTTTCCTTTTTACTCTTTTTATCTTATTTTGTCAAATGCACAATTTAAAAATGTTCCCAAAACGATCCAAGTTTGTCGCCTTAAAAAGAGAGAGAGAGAGAGAGAGAGAGAGAGAATAAAAAATATTATTAATTCATTTTTTAGAATTTCAAATGTGATTTTACCATAACCCAGTCATGGTAAATATGATTCATGACAAGAACAAGAATTCCCTTGCTATCATCGGGCACGTTTTAAAAAAAAAAAAAAAAAAAAGCTCATCGATTCCAAATCATTAGCTATTTAAGGTTGGTTATATAGTGATGCTAAAGAAATAGGCATTTAAGGCTATCAAATCCATATAATTAGACCCTTCTTTGTCCAAGGATCGGTTCGAAACGCGACCCAACCAGGCTTTTTGGACCCAACAGTTTCAACTGGCCCAATTTAAAAATATATAATATAAAAATAGAGTATTTATTTATTATCGAAATAAGAAATAAAGATAAATATAGAATATAGAATAATAGAAAAGTAAAAAAAATTAATATTTAAACTATTTTCCATATGAATAAATATTATTAATTATCTAATTAGAATATTTAATACATTGTTAACAACAACACATATGATGAGTATAATTTATAATCATGTCTCGTACTATATAGAGTTCTATTTAAAGAACAATCTCCCTACAAGACAATGTGAGAGTTTTTTTTTTGTAACATTTACTCTTTTAGAGTGTTAGTCTAATAGCACATTGCTAATATTTTAACTCAATGAGAATGTGCTTGTATATAAATAGTTATTTTTCTTTCATAGTACTAAATGAATATGAGTTAAAGAGCAGTATATTCTTAGACTTATTTTATATTTAAAGTTTGATTATCATTTTTTTTAATTTAAGAATTTTTGTTTCCTTTTCTTTCTTTCTTTTTCTACATAACTAGTAGGTCCACAGGCCCAAACCTGCCTTGTGCCAATTCCAGATGATTGTAGGTTTACAGTTTTTGGGCTCAAACCGTGCATATGTCTAAATGCATTATATTACTTTGAAGCCTATTGCATTAAAAAAAAAAAAAATTCCAAGCAAGGCTTGAAGATGTATCAAATCGATTATATAACTATTAGCAAAGATCATAATTTGACGGGATATTCATTTCATAATAATTTAAAAGGATAAAGAAAGGAAATGAGCATTACTTTCTTTTCTTTCCCTCCCATTAAGAGAACTAAACTCATATTTTACTACAAATGCTTGATGTACTTAATTATTTCAATGTTTTATCAGTAGCTAACCTTAAAAGTCTAAGAAAAAGGATGAAACTGTTGAAGCAAAAAAAATGTATTTTATTTAATGAAAAATTATATGAGTTTACATAAATAAGGGTAAATTACACTAGAATGTATCAACGTTGGGGGTAAATTTATTTAAAGTATTAATGTTTTGAGTGATTAAAAAAAAAATCAACAGAACCATCCAGTCAACTATTTAACCATTAAATTAAATATAGTAATTGGAATATTAACTATTTTAATTATTCGATCACGATTGGGTATGATTTGAGCCATTGGATAGTGACAAGACCATAGAATTTCCCATCAATCAAATAACGTATTAATGTTTTGCGAAGTTTATTTAAGGTATTAATGTTTTGATTAGTTTTCAATTAAGTTTCCTTACTTTTCGTCAATGTTATATTATTAATACTTTATTTGACTCATTTTGTGAAACATTGATTCTTTTCTTTAACCAATTGCAATATTAAGAGTTTAAATAAATCCATCTCTAAATGTTGATATCTTAAATGAATTTTGTAAAACATGATATTTTAAATAAACCTATTAACAAATATTGATATTCTTTTAATGTAATTTATCCACGTAAATATGGTGGATGATAAAGATGCTTATCCAACCAATTCGTTAACAGGATTGAGTGGAGCAGCAGAATATGTTTTCTTTGACAACAAATTTAGTTTAAATCTTTAAATGAACTTTCTTAGGCCAAATCGAATCACAACTTGGCGCAGATCTTGCTAGCTCCTGCTCGGCTCCTTCAGTAAAGTCCTACAATACACAACGTAGCCTCGACCTATGTTCAGAATATTCATGATTCTATGTAGAAATGGTGTCTCCATTAAGAAGGGGAAAAGAATGAACTCAAGAAAATATCAAGCTAGGATGGATATTATCACCCACGTCCAGGAATGCAAGCAAGTCAAATTAGTAGAACAAGTTTGGGTTTGTTATTTACTCGATTTTGACACGAAATAGTTGAGTCCACTTGAACACAAGTTATAAAGTTGTCTGTTGAACCAAGTTCCGGTTTTCTAATATTGAGTTCGGGTAATTCATGGACCTGTTTTAATTCAAGTCGAGTTTATATATTTGTGAAGGTTAAGTCAAGTTTTAATATCAATATTATTTTAATTTAAATAAAAAAAATAAATTTTTGATAAATTGAGTTTGAACGAATTTAATTAAGTCAAGTTTGAAATTATTAAGTACCATTGAGCTTAACATTTCACCGTATTACTTAGGATTGCAAACAAGTCGAGCTGAGTCGAGCTGAACTTTTAATGAGTTTAAAATGCATAGGCTCAAGCTCGTTAAGGATTCATGAGTCTGAGTTCAGCTAAATGAACTTAAGCTCAGCTCGTTGACATAAATAATTATATATAATTATATTTATAATATTATATTAATCTATAATATTAATATTCTAATATAATATTAATATTAATTATAAATAAGTATATATTATAAAATAACATTATCAAAGAAAATGTTTCACAAGCCTTCTCTCAACAATGGTTTGCATACAGGGTCGTAAGACATTAACTAGCTTGTTTGAAACCGGCTCATTAGTTTGAATAAAGGGTTGGACTTAATTCGTTTAATTGAAAAAGCTTCATTTTGAGCTCGAGCCGAGCGAGGTTTGAAATGAGCCTAGCTCTAATAGCTCATGAGTAATCCAACTTGTTTGCATCCTTAGTCTTAACTTAATTCGTTTACAACCATTTCCATATTTAATAAATTATAGAATGTTAAATAGAAATATAATGTTTAATAACGCATAACTAATTGATTTGATGCTAAGTTGATGTTAAAGTTTATATATTAGATTTATTAGTAAGGAAGAGGAGCGACAAATCGGCAAGAAGAAGTCAATCAAGAAAGAGTGTAATTGTAAATTTTTGTCAAACTTCTTTTTGTTATATTTATTTTATATTTAAAAAATCGAAAAGGACTATATAATATTATTTTTTTAAACTTTTCTATTGACTAAAAAAAAAAAATTCTGGTTGAAGCATGCTTTAGTAGATATATTCATAGGTCTAGATATCTCTTCGAGTCGGGTTCATCTATGGTGGGTCAGACCACCAAACGGACCCATTGTGGTCTGTGGGTCTAAGGCTGGTCCACTAATCAGACTTGTGTACCCAATGGGTTCAAACGAGTCTCATTTAAAAAATAAATAATTAAAAAATTAATAACATTGAAAAGGGATGGGTCGAACTCATCCGATCCACTCCAGGACCCGACAGATGCACGATTAGACCCTCCCCATCCTCTCTACGGGCAATTACAGGTCTTTATAATTCAGGCCTGGACCTGATGAGTTAGGTCCATAGGTTAGACTGAACCGCCTTAGGAAGTTGTCTACACTGGCTGGAATTGGAACCATTGATTCCAATTTTGGAAATTAAGAAACCAGAACCGAAACCATGGGAGACCGTTCTAATCCGATTCCGGAACTGTGAAAGTACTACATTTTATTAGTTAAAATAAAAAAATTTAAAATGAATTTTAATTTTAAATACAAAAATTTATAAACTCAAAAGAATAATTGGGTATAGTAGCATTAAAGTCTTTAACCTTTTTTTTTTTCAATTTTTGTTTTTAGGATATGTATTTATTTATATATAAATACATTCAATTTTAATTGTTGTGTTAGCAACATAGGACTATAAAATAATCTAGAGGCAAAATAGAAAATTATGAGACAATAAGTAGTCCAATAATTTTTTTTTAAAGAAAAAGATTTTAATTTTAGTAGAAATTTATATAAACCAAACCATACATACTTCTAAACTATATTTGTATGTGTGTTATTAATAACAATACATTAAAAGTTGTAAATAGGTAATAAAATTTTACTACTCACATGAGATAGTTTAAATATTTAAAATTACATATTTAATAATATTTTTTCTCAATTTTTTTAATAGTGGAACCAATTAAAACACCCGGTGTGATTCGATTTTGAATTGAAGAACCATCTACAAAAGTGAAAAGTTGGCTGCGAGGAAACCACTGATGAAGGTTTTGGTTCGGTGATGATGTCTGCTTTAGCAATAATAAGCTTGATTGTTTGGTTACTACATTTCTTATTATTAGACTATAATGATGTTGATTGGCTAGATCACCTCATCTCGTTAAGATTTTTTAAGTGTTCTATCTGTGTGTTGTAGATGTCTTTCTTTTTTTTTTTTTAAAGAATTTCACAGCTTTATTTATAAACCCCTTTATTCATATAATTTCCTATAATATTAAAGGGCAAAAAAAAAAAAGCAAAAGCACCAAAAACTTGTAGGACCGTCCAATAATGAGGATTTTTTTGCCCTTTTTTGTTTTTCCGCCCAAAACAATAATAAGCACCCTGAAATAAGGATGAAAAACTTACATGGGATGCTATAATAAATCTTTTTAACTTTTTTTATTTGTTTAAGGAAGATTGCAATTTTACATCCAATTGAAATAAAGCAAAGATGCTGGTCTAAGAAGAAACGAATCAGATTTTGTCTTCAAGTCATGGCGCGTGTAAAAGTGGGCACTAAAGTATAACATATGGATATGACCCCTTTTTATTTTCTTAAACATATGAACTGTGGGAGATTCGCATAGAGATTGATGAATGTCAGTATCGGCATGTGAAAATGATCTGTTATCTACTTTATTTGGCTTTTTCTTAATTAATTTATTTGATTTATTATTTAATCTAATTAAATTATTGAGATTAAAAAAAAGAGAAAATAACTTGTAATGATAAAATGAATTATTTTAAGAACTTAAACAGTTTTGATAATTGATTTATGAAAATAATAAAATTAAATAAATTAAGAAATTCCATCCTAAACTTAACAATCATTATATCATGCTTAATACACGAAAATCATTCGGAATCTAATAAATTGGAATGGGATGCGGAATTATAAATCCATTCTTTTTTCTTGGATACATCATGAAATGAAATGAAATCGGTATAATATTTGTCAAAAATATCTTTAGAAATAAATGTGTATGAGAATAAAAAGATAATTGTAATAGTAACAATTTATGATGGTGGAATGAAATTGCAATTCTACCTTATCAAGGAAGAACCAAATTTCTCCTACAGAATTGTTAATTCCTGAGAATCGTGATTCTAACTTTTAAAAATGTATCCAAACATAAGAACAATAATGGAACATGGAATCATGATTACATTCTAGATTTGTTTTGACATAGCAAAAGTGCAAATAAACTATAAGGCACACCTTCTTTAATGCATAGTCTCTTTTAATTTATTATGTAGCCAAGGATCAATAGGTCATTTTATATTGTTCTCCCATTGCTATAAAACCTGACCTTTCCTGAAAGAAGTACTCCCACAAGTCTCCATGATAAAAGAAATATGGAAGATAAAGTTAGGTTTGTTATTTACTCGAATTTGATCTGAGAATAATTGAGTCCACTTGAACATAAGTTATGAAGTAGTTTGTTGAACCAAGTTTAAGTTTTATAATGTTTAGTTCGGGTAACTCATGGACCTATTTTAATTCAAGTCATGTTTATATATTTGTTAAGATTAAGTAAAGTTTTAACATCAATTATTTTAATTTAAATAAAAAATAATTTTTTGATAAATTAAGTTTAAATAAATTTAATTAAGTCGAGTTTGAGATTATTAAGTGCCACTGTGCTCAACTGTGAGCTTAACATTTACCTGTATTACTTAAGATTGAAAACAAGTCGAAATGGATTGATCAGCTCGTTAATAACATCTTGGGATACGAGCTCTTGAGCTTCATGGGCGCCTTCTCTTGTTACAACCAAATCAAAATGAAGGACGCGGATGAGGTCCACACCTTATTTGTTACATCATTTGGCATGTATTGCTATAAAATGATGCCCTTCGGGTTAAAGAACGCTGGCACCACATTTCAGAGGTTGGTCATCGAAGTGTTCAAACCTTATATAGGTCGCAACATGGAAGTTTATGTTGATGACATGATGGTGAAAAGCAGACAAGCTAAAGATCATTTGCACGACCTCCAGGAAACTTTTGACCAACTTTGTTTTTACAACCTAAAGCTGAATCCGCAAAAGAGTACATTTGGAGCCTTAGCAGGAAAGTTTTTAGGATACGTCGCATCCCAAAGAGGAATTGAAGCAAATCCCGATAAGATCAAAGCCATCCTGATTATGAGCCCACTTAAGTCAATAAAAGAAGTGCAATGACTCATAGACATGATAACCATGCTAAGTAGATTTCTCCTCAAAAGTGTAGACCGATGCTCAAAATTCTTCAAAATCCTAAAAAAAGCTAAACAAGTTTGAGTGGACGGAATAATCCCATCAGGCCTTCGACGAGCTGAAACAATACCTCTCTACGCAGCCAATACTGGAAACCACGATCACGAGCGAGACCATATATCTTTACCTCAAAGTGTTCGATCGACCTTTGTCGTCCGTACGAACACGAGTTGAAGGAAAGCAACACCAGCTAATATACTACATTAATCATGCCCTCTAAGGTCCAGAGATGAGGTGCACAAAAGTAGAAAAGTTCACCCTAGAGTTATGATATCCGTACGTCGTTTATGACCGTACTTTAAAGTACACCAGATCACCGTACTCACCGATGTATCGATAGGAATGGTCCTTCAGAAGTCGAACATATCTAGGAGAATGATGAAGTACACGATAGAGCTCAGTACCTATGGAATACTGTACTAAACTCGGGACACCATCAAAGTACAAGTTTTGGCAGAGTTCGTGGCCAAGTACATTGGTCCTCGTGAACAAGAAGATAAGGAAATACCTAAGTGGACCCTCATTGTTAATGGTTCCTCTACACAAAGAGGAAGCGGAGTTGGTCTTGTTCTAAAAGGACCTCATAGAGTCAAGATCAATTATGCTTTAAGATTTGGATTCCCTACGAGCAATAATGAAGCATAATATGAGACCCTGATAGCAGGACTCATGCTTGCTACAGATATTAAGATAGAAGCAGGAGACCTCAAGATCTTCTCTGACTCTCAACTTGTGGTCCAATAAGTCAAAGACATGTATGAAGCCAAGAGTAAAGAAATGGCAGGATACTTAAAAGCGGTTCAATCCCTTACGAGAAACTTACCCTTGTGGGACATTATCAAAATACTAAGGACTAACAACATCAAAGTCGATATTCTTTCAAAACTTGCATTCATGGTAACCTCAAACTTGAGGAAGGTCGAAGAAAGGATATTCATCGAGTTCCTACCCAAAAAATCTACGGTGATACGACCCCATAAAGTATTAGACCTATAGAACAAAGCCCTACCTTCGAGCTAGATAACGTTGATAGAAAACTACGTTAAAGATGGCACTCTTCTCTTAATCAAAGCAAAAGCCAAGAGATTGATGTATAGAGCAACCAACTATATCCTTATCAATGGGATTTTACATAAAAGGGATTTCAGCTTCCCTTTCTTCGATTTTACAACCATAAGACGAACAATAAGTTCTCGAAGAGCTCCATGCCAACAAATGCAGCAGTCATGTGAAAGTTCATTTTGCCAACTATGAAGACCGATGCAAAAGAATTAGTGTAATGATGAGAGCGATGCCAAAAGCTCGCCTTCATCACCTACACCCCAAGTACTGATCTGCTTTGCCTCACCAACCTATGGCCATTTGCCATGTGGGGACTAGACATATTCGGACCTTTTCCCCATCCACAGGCTAGAGGGAATTCATAATAGTGCGATGTGACTACTTCACGAAATGGATGGAGACAAAAGCAGTGGTGAAAGCCACAGACACTAGTGTTCAACGCTTTATCTACACCAACATCATTGTCAGGTTTAGGGTCCCACATTCCATAATCATGGATAATGGGAGACAGTTCAGTTCCAAAAGAATCAAATATGTCTACATTGAATATGTCATTACACCATGCTACACTTCCATTGCACACGTACGTGCTAACGGCCAAGTCAGGCCATTAACAGAACCATCATGTAGAGCCTCAAGGCTAGAGTAGATCGACTAAGTGGCAGATGGGTAGATGAGCTGCCTAGTATCTTATGGGGGGTACCGCACCACTCGATGCACGCCTATTGATGAAACCCTCTTTGTCTTGCCTTTGGCTCTGAGGTCATTCCACCTATTGAATTGGAGCTACACAACATCTAAGTAGCATCCTACGATGAGTTGGTTAACGAGGTCAACCTTCGAGCCGAACTAAATACCATAGAGGAGATTCGAGACAGAGTGATCAAGAGAATTGCTGCATATCAATAGAGAGCAGCATGATATTATGGCAAGAAGGTCGAACACAAAACCTTTCTCTTAGGAGACCTTGTATGTAGAAAGTTGGAAGCAATGGGATCAGAAGAAGCTTGCAGAAAACTCGCTTTGAACTGGGAAGATCCAATATGGGTAAAAGAAGCCTTGAGAAACGGAGCCTACAAACTCAAAACGTTAGATGGAGAGCTCATTCCTAGGATTTGAAACGCTAACAATCTAAGAAAGTTCTTTAAGTAGGCAAAGGCCGACTTATATTTAAAGTGTAAAAAAGAAAGCATTTGCAAATGAAATCAAGATTTTGCATAAATAACATGTATACTGATACAAAACCTAACAAATATTCAGAAGAGGTTCTTATGATTAAAACAAACTCGAGAGCTCTGGTAACTCCCCTCGTGAGCTTGGGTAACTCTCTCTTAAGGGTAACTCCTCTTTTAAGCTCGGGTAATTCTCTTTCAAAGGTAACTCCCCTCGCAATCTCGAGAACTCTTATGAGTAACTCTTGTCGCAGGCTCAAACAAGTATCTACAAGAAGGATAAATTAGGAAAGCACGAGAGAAATGAAAACACAAATCATACAAAAAGTTGAGGTCACAAAACCATGTGATATTGAATCTATTAACTTGAAGAAAATTATTACAGTATTTTTTACTTGCGTCTCGGCTAGGTTAGTTTTTAGATGGTATCCTGACTAATACAATCAAGTATGTACATGAACACGAGCTTCTTCGAGTTGAATACAACTTCAAATTCAAGGATCTCGAGAAAGACCTCAACCTTAACTCCGAATTCAAGGATTACGACAAAGATCTGAACCTTAAATCAAAAAGTTCTCCCAAACCCACCCTGTAAAGACCCGATCCTCTAAATTTCGAGACTTAAAGTACCGAATCCCCAACCACATATAACGTTTTCACATTATATGTAAGGTTGTCCTAAAACTAACAGTTTATGAAAATTGTTTGATCAAAATCACTAAACTTTATAAAGAACTTTTAAACAAAACAGGATTGCTAACAAAAGCAATCTATACATACATTTACATTAAATAAACATCGTTTAGTGCCAATACATGACACTACAAAAATTACATGTTTTCTCAAAACATGAGAATCCTAAAGGATCTTAAGGTCATTACAAAAAGAAATTGGCTTAACTAACAAGCCTTCTATACATAGCTTATCCTTAGCAAAAAGTCTTCTAAAAGTCCCGGGTAATCGGATCCTATTCATCCCACTCGTCCAGAAATCTTTCAAAATCGAACCCATAGCCCAAGTCATCGTAATACTCGTCTCCAATACCTGCAAAGCAGCACAAGTGAGCCAGAGGCCCAATACACAATAACCAATGCAAAACAAGTCATCGAATTGATGTAATGTACCATAGAACAAGTGGTTATCTTTATTACATTTTCATTCACAAATCCTCAAGAGGGTATTCAAACCCCGGTCACACTTCGGGAATTCAGGGATCCTGAGTAACAGCAGCTGCTCAGGGGGTTGATATAAGCAGTCCGAATACTTATATTTCCTATATCTATTTCATGAAGACAATAGCTTCATCTAGGGTTTAAAAGCCGTTGCCCAACTCTACTTAAACTCAGTCCATAACATGAGCCTGGTTCACAAGTTCCCATAAACTTTGAGCTAAATCATGGTATTTCCCCCTAAGTTTAAGCAAACGTTACTCGGATACTATTCCCCCCTATCGGCTACCCACTTAACCAAAAGAATCGCTATTGCATCATAGCGTACTATTACATCATGGTAAAGTCATTGCATCATGACTTGGTTAAGCCTAGCTAACATGTCATTGCATCATGACAGGTTTGCTGCTCCTCGGACCAGATTAAACAGCGTAATAGACATCCAATTCATTCAATTATTAAGCCGAATCAATTTAGGTCAAATTAGAAATGCCTGGTCCTAACAAACATCAAACAAGTTATTGCGTACCTGAACCAGTTAGTATATAACTAGGATCTCTCGATGATGAACTAACCGAAGAATCCTTAACTGTAATGGAAATATCACAATAATCAATAAATCAACAAGTATAGATTCATTATCACAATTATACACATATTAAATCCATATATCACAATTAATCAAGGAAATTCAAATAATTGAATACAAGGTCACAAATAAGCATTTAAACATCCTATTATATCTTAAATCTCTTAATAAAAACTCAATTGCTCAAATAACAAATTTCGGAAAATTTTAGAAAAAGTTTTTTAAATTTTAAAAGCACAGGGGATAGGCCGGCAGCCAAAGCCGGCGGCTTTGGGCCGGTGCTCAATTCTCTGAAAATCACACTGCCTTTGCATCCTACGCCGGCGGCCTTGAACCGGCGTAGAATCCAAAACCAAAATTTTCAAAAACGTCCAGAGAGGTCTAAGCCGTCCGCTTACCCAGATACGCGGGCAGCTTTGACACTTACGCCGGCGGCTTTCATTCCCAGTGGCCGGCGTACAATATGAACGAAAGAACGCCGGATTACTTTCTTAGTGATAGCCGACGGCTTTCATCCAGCCTTAAAAATTCTGAATCCAACGCTGCCTCTAAGCCGGCGGCGTTGAATTCCCAGGTGCCGGCGTACGTTCTAAAAACAGGCTTAAACGAAAATTTCAAATCCCCTGTTTTTTCCACTTTGTAAAATTCTATTCTAATACACTTTAAACCTTCCTCCACTACACTTCCAACTTCATATGATTCACTCATATCTATACTACTCAATTCTTGCAACTCAAAACAAGAATTCAACACATTTAAACACTTTAACTCCACATCAATCTAATCTAAATTTTTCATACACAATTCCTCTTCACATCCTCCCAACACTTCATATTACTTCAACCATGCATGCATAAACTCACACACTCATATAACACATTCATAACTCATTCCAAACATGAACAAACAATTTGATCAACATTAAACTCATTCCAATGAAAATTCATGTAATTACTTCAAGAAGGAAAACATAACAATCATAACTAAATCAATTCAAATAATTATATATATACCTTGTCTTGAGAAAACTTTGATTCTTAGAACTTGATATAGAGACCTTGTCTTAAGTTTGGAAATGGAGATGGAAATGGAAGAAGAAAAGAAAAGAAAGAAAGAAAGAAAAGAAATTCGGATAAAATTTGAGCTGCCCCAAAAAGTAGTCAAATTAGCTTAATTTTGACTTTAACACATTCCAAATTTACCCCTTAATGCATATATAACTTTAGGAGGCATTTAGCATGAATTTGAATTTCATTTGGGCCATATATTTGAGCATAAATGCTACTTAATTAAAGAAACAAAATTTCCATCACTATCTTATAAAACCAAAGTTGATTTTTATAAATCTAACTTAATTAACACTTTAATGTATAAAAGACATAACCAATAATTATATTACACACACACATTAATACATATAAAACAAAGATATTAATTTCAATGTATACATGCAAAATAATACATTTTATACCACTAGCAATACAACCATGCTCATTCAATTCAACAATTTAGAATAATTAAATAAACATATGAAATCTAAATAAAATGTAAATCTAGGTCATTTCACACCCAATCACCACTCAAAAGTGTGGGTTCGGGTCGATCATAACTTCACTTCTCCGTCCATCAACTTGAGCTTATCCATTAAATAATGATGATGAATCTCAATTGGACAAAAGCTTGGCACGACTAGGACAACAGAGATCAAAGTCTATTCCTTCTTTAATCCCATAGCCAATAAGCCTTAGGAGATTGGGCTCAGAAGGGAGATCATTACCCCTACCACCAACGAACTCCATTTTCCATTAAGGATGGCACACTAGAGTGGTTGGCAATTAGGAGAACAAATTGAACGACCCCTTCACGACAACCTTAACCTCATGGAGTTTCCTAGAAACCTAGGTCACCTAACGGAGATGGGACCCTATTCGTGCACAACACACTATTGTAGTCACCACGACCGACACTCTAAGTAATAGCCAGTGGCAATTTAGTTCCAAGAACAACAGAAGAGAAGCATGATCCTAAACCGAACAGCCAAGACATGAGAGGGAAGTAAGCACCAAGCAACATGCCTGACATATTACATGACCTTCATAATCGATCCCCATAAATAGGGACCGCAAGGCTTTCAACCCATCTAAACAGAGATAACAAGGCTATTGAGTTATAGCCAGGCATAAAACCACCGAAGACTCGACCTTTCAAGCCATCAAAAGCCAATGAGAATAATGCTCGTGATTTCTCAAACCTCTTCGAAGAATATGGAAAATGAAAATCTCTCACCAACAAGATAAGAAAATGAAAAGACATTTGTGAGAAGACAACTCATAAGAACAGTGACATATATAGGCCGGGAAAGATGACTAGCTAGCCCAACATTTAATGCCACCAAACCTTAGGGATCGCGAGCACAACCCACCTCAACCATTTGATTATGCTTAGGGAATCCGCGAGCATCAAAAAGGAAATTTTTCTTACACATGTAACCTCCCCAGTAGAACAATATCATCCACGTGAGAAAGTTATACCTATAAACCTACAACTAGTCTTGGAAAAATGCGGCAAAACCTAAGCGGAGCGACCTACTAAAAATAAGGTCGATATGACCAACCGAAGATAACACGATAGCATGGAGAAATTCCAATTATTGAGCAAAGATATAGTCAACGAAAGAAAGAAAAAAGAGGTTCATTGATCAAAGAACGATACATCAACCTAAATTACTATGACTTGCAAACAAGCTAAAAGCATATCTAAAAAAAAATCTCTTGACCACAGTACAATGGTCTGAAAATAAAGGTAAACCCCCAAAATCTCAAATCACTCACCACAAACTCCAAAAATCTCATCACTCATAATAGGCTGAGGAATAGTACTAGTACCCTTGACTGGCTCTTCAACAAGACCAACCTTGACCTATCTCTCAAAAGGACCCTCGCCTTAAGAGACAGCAACGACTTCAGAAGCCGCCGACAATAAGGCCTCCTAGTCGAGCCCCTAAGCTATGGCCATCGAGGCATTCATACCTTTACCCTCTCAAGTTCTAGGATCACTAGCCCCTTGGGTACCAGCACCACTGTCCACAACAGTAACCTTAACACTAGTAATGACATCACTCACTACCCTGCTCGACTTCATCATCACCACCAACCTCTCCACCAGAGTCATCTTCTTTAGGAACTTTACCCAAGCGAGTTACCAAAAAGCTGAGATCCAAATCGAGATGTCTCTCCAAAAGATCCTTCCTTATTAACTTTGTAGTATCCTGGACGAGCTTAATCTGGACCTCCTTCCATTTGTTGCTCTTAAAAATCTCACTCGATATCCGTGTCTTGGTCGCTTCGGGAATCAGACGACCACTTTGCAAATCCATAACATGATCTGATGTGCTGTATTAGTATTAAATTTTAAAGCATCTTTCCAGCAAGCGTATTGGGCCTTCTATTGTAATATAGCATGAGTCAAGTGTCGATCCCACGGAGATCTATTAACTACTAGACAATTATCAACTAATACTAATATCTAGGCAATTGATCTTTTTAAAATGATTAGATTAAACTAAATTATCTAATTAAATATCTATATGAGTGCAATGAGCTTTTAAAGAGAGGGATATGGTGGAAAAATGTGGGAAGGAACAGAATCCACTTTAAACTATTGCCAATCAACTTGAACTCATGTTATAATAATAATTAGATTCATGGACATTCATAAGAAATTGTCAAGATTTAAAAACAGAGTTTAAAAACCTTTTAAACCACAAAAATAATTCAATAGCTTCCGCTAAATAAATTATTAGTGGAATCAAAATTACAATTATAAACCTTCCGATTCTATAATTGACTAATACTTTATATAAACATCTCCTAATTCCTTAGTGAGAAATCAACACAAAATATTGCATTAATATTTATGGACAATTTCTAAATTAGATTAAATTCCGCCGCTTCCGCAATTGTAATTTAATCTCAATTTATGAATTCATATGAACCCTAATTTCCCTTCCGAGTTATTACAATTCTTATACACCAAAGGTATGATGAATAATCAGAATTCAATATGAATATTTCATGATTCTAACTATCTTATAACATGGATTCAAAGATCATTTTAGCATGTTTAAAGCTTCATCAACTTCCCACAAAAAGAATTTAGCTACTCATGGATGATGATTCAACAATCAGATAAGAAATTGCAAATGATTTCATTATGATCAAAATATTCAGATATATGAATTGCATAAAAGAAATAAGATTAGATATCACAATTCAAAATACCAAAGCTTCACTTGCAAATTCTTGAATAACTTCAAATATCTCTTCAAAAATCTCTATGAAATGCCTAGTTCTAAGTGTTGTAATGTATTCTAGAGCTACTAAGGATGTGGATTGGATGATTCTGAAAGTGAGGAGAAGACCCCCTATTTATAGGAAAAATTTCGTGCAAAACATTAAATGAACTTTGCTGTTTCACATTGTACGCCGGCAGTTATGGATCCTACGCCGGTGGCTTACAGGCGGCGTATCTTCGAATTATCCTTTGCGCAGGCAGTGCACTAGCAACCTTCAATATCAGTTACACATGTAGGCAGCTTCTACGCCGGCGGCTTAGATGTAGATCTAGCCGGCGTATGTGGTCAGAAATGAAGCGTTGCATCAATTTTGCTCGAACGCTGTCCCTAAGCCGGCGGCTTAGACACCGGCGTAGACACTCCAACAGACTTGTCTCTTTAATTTTCTCCAAGCGTTTGATATCTTCATGTCGCTTCAGATCTTTGTTGTACACTGCCTCAAAGCCGGCGGCTTAAGTATCGGCTTATAATGTAACTCCTTCAAAGCTGGTGATGTTTCATTTCTGAGCTGCCAGCCTTCATGTACGCTGGCTTCTTCATCTTCTACGCCGGCAGCTTTGAGGCGGCTTTGAATGTAGTTGAAACTTATGCTCGGCAAAGCTGGCAGTGCTGCAATAGCCTTGGGTGTAAGCCGTCTGAATGCCGGCGGCTTTGAATGTTGAATTGCCGACCTTGACTTTAATTTTTCCTATTTTTGATTCAAATTCTTTTGTTTTGATTTCTTCTTATCCAAATTAGTCCTGAAACATAAAATTTAATCAAAACAAATATCCATTCTAGCTCTTTTGATCATCAATAAGTTGTATAAAATATGATCTTATCATGATCCCACAATGACAATGAAAAATCAAGTCAAATGGAAGCCAATGTAGCAATGGTGGACGACACTATCAACTTCCCCTTCTCCAGAACAGTAAGCTTCACTTCTCTTCTTTGGCTCGCTGCTGCAAGTTCCATGTAGTTCAACAAGCAAGAAAGTTTATCTTGTTTCTCCTTCACACATTTCCATTTATCCTCGAATTCACCCACCACCGCCTCCGCAAGAGATTGCTTCCTCCTTGCCTCGACCACATTAGATTGCGTACGCATGATCTTGTCTTCCATCTTCGCATGTAACCTATCGTAGTCGTTGGTCAGAGCAATCAACTCGTTCTCCACATCAGATTACCTCACTTTGCTTCATCTTAGCAAGCTCTGTCTTAAGCTCACCCTTTGTACCTCGATCTCTATGGCGCCCTACTCAAACAAATGGCACATTAAACATAAAGAGATAACAACAAAAAAACCTGAGGCATAGATGTAAACCTCAAAATTTTTGGAATCGGTTTAGCCTAAAACCCTAAACCGAAAGTCAACCGGAGCTCTAAATGATCAACAAAACCCTAGTTATACGAAATAGCTTAAGTCCGGCAATCCCGAATAAGAAACTCAGTGAAGATAAGTAGAAGTTTAAAATGTAGAATAATGCGGAATTATCTAAGGTAACGTAAAATGATCAGATTAGTTAAAACCGCAACTCGTCGCGAACCCATAGGACATGGTTCTTGAAAAACGTGTCCGGAGTCTGGAATAGTAAAAATATTTCGAATATACCGTTACACTCGTAAAAATATAAGGTTTTTAAAAATATCAATTTTGTAATTTTTCGGTAAGTAAAAATAACAGATATCGCATTTATACGCATATTTTCTTGCTACCGGTACTTTATTAGTCATATCTACTTTACATTACACTATTCATTACAATTCTATACTATTTTTTTATCTCTACTTTTTCTTACACCTACTCTTACACACACCATAACCTATAACCTTTACTTTTTACCTTTTCCATAACTTTATTTCACATTTACTTTATTTATTACTTCATTTAATCCACAAAATACAAAAAAATAAAAACACTCTCCCTCTCTCCTCACTATGGTTGGTGCCTATCCCCTCCCTTTCTTCCTCAACTTGTTTTATTTTTCTTTTATTTTAATCACACAAAAATCACTCCACATTTTCCTATAATACCCCATCCTCTTTCACTTCTTTCACCATTTACTACTCACAAATTCTATACAAAAACTCTCCCAAAATCTCTTCTCAAAACTCTGTCAAAATATCCTCTCAAAACTCTCTCAAATTTATTCCAAAACAACATCTACCAATAACTAAAACCCATAACCACATAACAATACCAAAGTCTTCTTTAGGTAACCATTTCATATTATTTTCTTTCTTCTCATGTCATGTAACCTTACATGACCATAGTGTAAGTTTCCAAAGACTAAATGTTATGGAAGCTACATTATGGTCAAGTATTGTTCTTGTTCATGAAAATCTATTTATGTTCATGTTATTATTATTGTTACTATATCTAAGTATTATTATATATATATACATATTCTTTAGAGCATATAAGCTCACTTGTAATTTATTTATTTTTATGCAATGCAATTTATTTATTATTCCATTGCAATTTATTTATTATTCCATTGCAATTTATTTATTAATTCCGTTGCAATTTATTTATTCCTTGTTATTTTAAGACTAATCTCTAGTCCTCATCAAGTCAAAACAAATTTTTCTTTTTTTCATTTTATTTTTATTTTGGGACTAGTATACTTTTAGTCCCGGGAGCCTTGAAAAAGCTAAGACTCCCAATACTTGACTTTATTATTTATGTTACTTTGTTTACTGTTATTTTCTCATAGTTCATGGTCATTTAAATTGTTGTCCAAGATTTCAAGTTCTAGAAATAATTGACAAAAAGGAGATTTTGACACATAGAAACAAGTTTATATAAAATAGAAGATTTATGGTTTAAAACAAAAATAAAGTTATCTCTTTTCAAAGTTACAAGAAGAAACCACTAAGATTTTAGAAACTACTCCTACTATAAAAAGCTTCTTAAAGCACTTTGTTTTTATAAAGAAAATAAATTTTTATGCAAGGATAATTTTTATGAAGAACATAATATGAGGAAAGGATAAGGAATTTTCAAATAAAAGATTTTTGCAAACAAATAGACAAAGAAATTTGTATAGGAAAAATAGTATTAATATAGAAAACATAGAAAGAAGAAAAGTTATTTTCAAAAAGTTACTTGGAAACATATATAAGCCAACATAAAACATCTTTGGAAAACAAAGAAAACAAAATATTTATTTCAAGAGATTTACAAAAGTGAATTCTTGCAAACTATATTTTTTCTAGAAACTCCAAAAACCGGTATGATTTTATTTGAGCAACATGAATGGACAACAAACACTTGAGCATGAATAAATATGAGCTAAGTAACCATAAAAAGAGAATTTTTCATCTATATAGATAACTAAGTATTTATCAAACAAATTTTGATTGATTGAACCAAAGTTATTTTTGCATTGGAAAATCCGTGGTGAATTTTGTCGCCACTGTTTCAAAGCCTCTATGACCTTTTTTGTTAAAAATAATTTTAGAAATGGGTAAATCTTTTCGATTAGGTAGAAATCGGTATATTATATATGCGATTCCGAGTTAAAATGACCAAGTTATGGCCATTTTAAGTTGGAACTTTCCTTTATACGAACTTTAACTTTCTTTTGACATTGTCTTGTCAAAATTCAAGAAAATCATCAAGAAATACTCATTGTGGGTATTTTCTTTGGCTAGGTGACTCCGAGGAAGGATACCTATATCCCGAAGATTATTTCAATTGAGTGGAGTGTATGAACGACTCATCCGCGTAGAGGAATAGTCGACATGGCATCGTGAGTTGATTTCCTTTAAATGCTATACTTATTGTGCTTGTAATTTAGTTGCATTAGAGTTAGGAAAAGGAAAATGGATATGTATGTTAATTAATTCTTTGAAAGAATCCTAAGAATATCGATGCCAGAATTGATTTAAAATGTTTGTTTTAGTATAACACTTGCTTTGTATGAAATGCTTTGATCACCTTAAACTTGATAATAATAATGTTATGATATTATAAATAAATGGATTCATGCATACCACGAAGTGAGTCACATTGCATTTGGGTTATTATCCTTAGCCGAGAAGGATAGTAGGCTCATGTCGAAAACAACACTTGGCGGAGGATCCGAAAGCGATTGCTTGGCGGCGTTATGGAAAAACGAAATGCTTGGCGGAAGATCCGAAAGTAAGGCTCAATTCAAGTAAACTTCATATGCTTGGTGATATTGATCGAAAGCATAAAACTTTTTAATAAAACTACTTGTTTTGAGGTTATGTATCACCAAACCCCGAATGGAGGGCGCAAATCCATTCAATATATAGTTCCTAGAAAACTATATGCCTTGTTTGCCCATGTGTATGTTGCATTCCATTTGTTTGATTAAATAACTTGTTTGAAATTTTGTTACAAGAAGTTATTTATGAAAATAATTCTCACTAAGCCTGTTAGCTTATACCCCCATAGATATCTTTTGCAGTTTTCCTATTTATGGTTAAGGCCACAAGGACCCTGTAGTCAGGTAATTTCTTTATGGATTAGGAAAATTCTAGATGAAGTTTAGTGTTGAATAAGATGTAAAATATTCTTGTAATAGATTAGTGAAAAGGGGAAATGTCCCTAAGTTGTAAAGATCGTTGTTATAAGTGATTGAATATTATGAATCCTCTTTTCTTAATATGTTATTGTACCTTCTTAAGCTTCATAATTCCATGTATGGTCCTCTAAAGTTGTGAAAGCACGTCTTACACTTAATATAAAAGCTTTTGGGAATGACTAAGGTTGTCATACTTAAGCTTTAATATTGAGTGTGGTGGACTGTCACGTTTAGGGTACCCTTTTGGGCGTGACAATAGAAAATGAAACACAACATACCACCCCATGGATCTCCTCTAATATCCGAAATGCCTCGGTGTTTTTTACCAGAGCCTACAAAAAAATAAATAAAGGAGGAAGAGTTAGTACATATTTTGCAAGCATAAAATAGTTCGGCTTACGTACAAAACCCAACAAACACAACGATATCCTTACATCATAAGTCTTTCATGTAGAAAAATCCACAGCCATATCCATCATTTACAGCTCCCCATAAAGGGCCCTCAACCTGTTCTTATCTTTAAGCTGACTAACCTCCTTGAAACAAAACCAATCTACACTAATATTGCGCCACTTTAATGCTTTCCCTTTGATAAAATCGAGTGGACCACCAGCAACACCCCTCTCGGGTTGACTTCCAGGGCTCGACCACTTGAGCTAGCATTACTACTCTCAATAACATGCCTAGATGGTGTAAGAACAACACTAGCTCAGGCCGACATGGGGGAAGGTTGAGTAAACCGCGCTCCTTCCGAGACGAAGTGATATACAGTGAACTCACCAAAATGACGTCTCCTTCACCACCACCAACATCGACACTGACGTTTCCATTATCAACAGCACTACCATCGACATTACCTAAGGCACCCCAACTTCAATGGCGCTATCCCTAACTCTTTGGCCTTACCCATCCAAATCAATCATTGGAAGACCGACCTCAATGGTGTGATCCTCAACCTCGATAGGTCGTTGTTAAGCTCTTGTCTTCTTTGCTGATGGTCTCTTTCGCTTCTTCAAAGGACAAGTAAGAAAGGCAGCTACGTACAAAACAACCATCACAGGCTCTACAAAAAAAGTCCTGAGCTCAATAGCTCAAATTCCTTGACCACACAAAATGCCTTCATCCTAGAGTTTGATTCGACAAGTAATTTTTCTTTTTTTTTGGGGGGTGTGGTGTGGGAGGGGAAGCGGGGTGGGGAGAGAGAGGAGGGGAGAAGGGGGAGGAGGAGAGAGAGGTCGACCACGTGAAGAACTATGTTGTACCTCCATCGGTAATCAGCTTCCTGCTTATAAAATCCCTTACCACGAGCGCAACATCATAACGTCTCCCACCTCGTGCTCTCAGGACGCCCTCTAACTCCATTAGCTTGCTAGCATCACGTGCCATTAAAAGTTGGGGTTTCTCATGCCGATGGGCTCGCACCACTAGCCCAGAAAGTCGAAACCCCATTGCATACCTTCCTCCAGCTTAACTATCTAGAACTCATGTTTCCAATCAAACCCATTCCAACTGATGAGCTCGGTGAGAAGCTGGGGACACTTAGGTTACTTGGAAAAATACCACCACCCTTCCGGTAATCTTTTATAAATAAAAAATTGATGAAATAGGATCGAGGTAAGCTGTACCATGACGTTGAAACAGATGACCTCAAAGGCCACCGGTATCCACTAGGCATTGGGCAGCAATTAAGCTGGGCACAAACGATGATAATTGATAAGTGTCCTAAGACCCTTATTATTGGTGCATTATTGAGCATATTTCATATGCTGTTTAATTGATTTATTGAAGAAAAGGATTGTTATTGAACTAATTTTGTGTTTCAAGGACAATTATGGAACAATTAGGCTTTTTAAAAGATTATTAATGAAAGAAGCCAAGATATTGGAGAGCTTTGGAGCCATTTGTGGAGTTACTGCCCATACATTAGTATTTTTATACCACTAGTGTACATTTGGAGGAGAAAAATTGAAGAAAAATTCAAAGTTCCAGGATACACGACCCCCCATACACCAGTTATGTATAATAGGTCGTGTACATATGCCAAAAAAGGAAAAACGCATGAAGTTAATGAGTACACTACCCCGACATATACAGGTCGTGCATGGGTCATGTACATACTAATATATATATATACCCGTGCCCTGTTTTGAAAAGAGAGAACTCATTCACTTGTCTTTCCATCCAAAAACCCTAGAAGGCATTTTGAAGAAGAAATTCGTGCTACAACTTAGAGATTCACAAACATCACTTCTACCAAGGGTTCTATCATCATGATCTTTCCTTTTTCATCCGTTATACTTATTGTTGTTGTTAATCTCTTCATAGAAGTGTAGTTAAGTATGCCCCAGGTTTTGAGAAACCCTAGCCTTCATGTATTGACTTGTTTATTAATTGAATGCAGTTTAATTTTGAGTTTGCTTCATGATTTATATCGTTATTAGTGATGATTTTAGGCTTAAGTTATTACAGACTTGATTCTTGTTAATTTGAAATAAGATTTCAATTAATGGGTTTGCTCTCTCATGGGCAAAGAAGTTGTGTAATCCATCTAAAAATAGAGTTTTTCCAACTTTCTATCAATTAGGGGTCATAATCTTCATACTATTCTAATTTGATAATTGTGAAGGAAGAAATTCCCACTTTTGCAATTAGGATTAGGGGTTAATTAACTTGAAGAGAGTAATTAATCTAATTGAGAAACCCGATAGTTCAAGATCAAGTTTTGTTCAATTGAATCTACCTTTAAAGATAAAAGGGGCTAGGGTTGATCAAAGCTAAGGGCATTGTTTGTGAATTGATTTGTCTTAAAAAATTTGTGCATATCTTTCATATAAGGCTTTTGGTTTGGACTTGCTTTTAGTTAGAATTAGTAGGAAGTTTAGCATATATCTTATTTGATTAGACTAGATAATAGTTAACGGGCTATTACTAGTAGTTGCATATAGATCCCTAGGATGATATCTGAGTTAATTTTTATATTACACGATAGGTGCACTACCTTTTGCGGGTCTAGGATTAATGAGATTATAAATTTAAAGCTTAATGATTCAATACATCAAAGTTTTTGGCGGTGTTGCCAGAGATCTTGCAATATTAGGAAAGCCTTAGTAGCTATTACTTTAGTCATTCTTTTTCTTTTCCTTCTTTCTTTTCTTTTGTCCTTGTTTCTTTGTCTCAAGGAATTACATTTGGAATTATAATCTTTTGTGTCTCTTTTGTAGTGTATGACCAAGATTTCTTCTTCATTTACTACTCCTTTGGATCCTGAGATTGAGAGGATACTTACAAAGATTAGAAAGAATACAATTGCCAACACTTCTGGGCAAGTAGATATTGAAGGAAGAATACTGGATTTGAGAAGGGAAGAAGAGTTAGGTTTGGAAGACCTAGAAGAAGAACACAAGCAAGAGTTCAATATGGAAAATCCAAATATACCAATGACAAGCATGGATTATACATGAGCTTCTCTTCAAGGAATTGGACCTACCATTGTAAAAGGACAATGCTTCAGCTTCTACAACAGTACTATTAGTTTGATGGTCTACCAGATGAAGATCCCTACTCTTACATCCAAACATTTCTAGTGATGCGTGAGACTTACAAGATGAATGGCGTGAATGATGATGCCATTCATACTAGATTGCTCCCTTTCTCCTTGAGAGGGAAAGCAAAGATTTGACCGACATCATTGGGACCAGGAGCACTTACTACATGGGATGAAATAGTGAAGCAGTTCTTGGATAATGATTCTAAAACTCTCTTTAATGCTTGGCAACGAAGGAAAGAGCTCTTCAAAAAATGTCCTCACCACCAACTTCCACCATGGTTGCAAGTTCAGACATTTTATGATGGTTTGAATCAAATGACTCGCCAGCTTGTTGATGCATCTGCTAGTGGTACTTTAAATTCAAAACTCCTGAATAATCTCTTAAGTTGTTTGAAGATATGGCTAGAAACAACTACTAATGGGGAAACGACCATGGGAAGCAAAGAGTCACTGGGCTATATGAGGTAGATTTGCTTGCCTCTTTAGTTGCTAAAATGGATGCCCTTAGCACCCAAGTTATGACATCAAGAATCAACAACCACCACACCCACAATTTTACCATGAAGGGACATCTGACAGTGGTTATCATCTAGAGTAGCTTAAACAGGTGGATTATCTAGGGAATTAGAACAGGCAGTAGAATAATCCATTTAGCAACACTTACAACCCATGATGGAGAAATCATCTTAATTTCTCCTGGAGTAATCAAAGTGCACCGAGGCCAAATTTCCCACCAAGTTTTCAGAAGCCACAGATCCCACCATATCAGCAGATGCCATCATCTTCAAATCAATAACCCCAGATAGAAAGGAAATCAAATCTGGAGGAGTTATTGACTCGGTTCATACAAAGTTCAGATGCAAGGCATAGGAATCAAGAAGCCTCGATTCACAATTTGGAAAAGCAAATTGGCCAGCTAGCTAAGATGCTATTAGAAAGACAAATGGGCTCCCTCTCGAGCAACATTGAGAATAATCCTAAGGGGCAAGCTAAGGCTATTAGCTTGAGAAGTGGCAAAGAGTTGCCAGGTAGAAGTGGGGAGGATCCTGCAGTAGTGCTTGAGAAGACATGTGAAGAAATTCGAGTTGCAGAGATGGAAGTCCCACAGTAGCCAAGAAACCACCTCCAGTTGTGAAAGAATACACACCAATGATACCTTATCCTACACATTTAAACCAAAGCAAGGATAAAGAGCAATTTGGTAAATTTTTAGATTTGTTCAAGCAACTCCACATTAATATCCCATTTGTGGAAGCCCTTTCACAAATGCCCAAATACACTAAGTTCCTCAAGGAGCTCTTATCCAACAAGTGGAAGCTAGAAGATGTATCAATTGTGGAGATAGGAGCAAATTGCTCCTCGATCATTCTGAGCAAGCTGCCTCCTAAACTAAAGGATCCTGGAAGCTTTATCATACCATGAACAGCAGGAGAGTTATCTGTGGAGAAGGGCCTAGCTGACTTGGGGGCAAGTATTAACTCAATGCCTTATTCATTCTTTTAGAAATTGGGCTTGGCGGATCCCACACTAACTTGTATGAGTCTTCAATTGGCGGACCATTCTATAAAGATCCCTAGAGGATTCATTGAGGATGCGCTGGTAAAGGTAGGTAATTTTATTTATCTAGTGGACTTTGTAGTTCTTGACATTGATGAAGAGGGAGATGTTCCCTTAATCCTGGATCGACCTTTCTTAGCAACTGCTAGAGCTGTCATTGATGTGGAAGAGGGAAAACTCACTCTTAGGGTAAGAGACGAGGAATTTGTCGTTACTATGGCTGCAGTAATGAAGAAATCTATGGGGTATGATAACTCATGTTATTTTGTTGATATTATTGATCATTTAGTGGTTGAACATGTTGAGGAGATTCTTTCATGAGACAAGGTAGAATTGAGCTTGATTTCTGACAAGGAGAAGGAAATAACGGATCTAGAGGTGGAGGAAATTGTCACAAAGTTGGATGTTGTTGAGGAATTCTTGCTTAAAAGGGGTTTGAGGAACTCAAGCTAGATAATGAAGTGCAGTTGAAACCATCTATTGAAGAGTCGCTTGTACTTGAATTGAAGCAGCTTCTTGAGCATCTTGGCATCTTGAGTATGCGTTCTTGGAAGAAAATTCCAAGCTTCCTCTAATTATTGCTTCAGCATTATCCAGTGGGTGTAAGCAACAATTGTTGAAAGTTCTCAAAGCACATAAATGTGCCATTGCTTGGAAGATAAAAGGCATAAAAGATATCAATCCATCCTTCTACACTCATAAAATTCTATTGGAAGAGGGATTTAAGTCAGTCATTTAACCTCAGAGACGACTTAATCTTAACATTAAGGTAGCAGTGAAGAAAGAAGTTATCAAACTTCTAGATGCCAGATTGATATATCCGATCTCTGATAGTACATGGGTGAGTCCAACCCAAGTGGTACCTAAAAAAAGGGGATGACTATGGCTCCCAATGAGAAGAATGAACTCATCCCTATGAGAACAATTACTGGTTAGCGTGTTTGTATCGATTACAGGAAGTTGAATGAAGCTACCAGGAAGGACCATTTCCCCTTGCCTTTTGTTGATCACATGTTAGAAAGGCTTGCAGGTCACATGTATTATTGCTATCTAGATGACATGTCAGGATACTTTGAAATCCTTATTACTCCAAAGGATCAAGAGAAAACAACATTTACATGTCCTTAAGGTACCTATGCTTACAAAAGGATGCCTTTTGGACTTTGAAATGCACCTGCCACATTTCAATGGTTCATGTTGGATATTTTTGAAGATTTGGTAGAAGACATAATGGAAGTGTTCATGGATGATTTCTCAGTCTTTGGGGACTTTTTCGAACAATGTTTGGCCAATCTAGAGAAAGTCTTGATTTGCTGTGAGGAGACCAATTTGGTGCTTAATTGAGAGAAGTGCCATTTCATGTGCAAAGAAGGAATAGTATTTGGGCATAAGGTTTCACAGAGAGGAATAGAAGTGGATAAGGCCAAGGTGGATGCTATTGCAAGATTGCTGCCTCCTATATCAGTAAGAGTTCTCCGTAGTTTTCTAGGACATGCAGGTTTCTATAGGCGATTTATAAAGGACTTCTCCAAAATTGCCTGGCCTCTTACTAAGCTTTTAGAGAAGGAGGTTTTTGAATTCAATCAAGATTGTTTGAAAGCTTTTGATTTGTTAAAGGAGAAATTGATGGAAGCTCCCATTATGATTGCTTCGATTGGAACCTCCGATTCGAGCTTATGTGTGATGCAAGTGACTTTGCAGTTAGGGCAGTCCTTGGCCAAAGACATGACAAGCATTTCAAGCCAATCCACTATGCTAGTAGGACATTGAACAGTGCATATGAGAATTATACTACTACTGAAAAGGAGCTATTGGCGGTAGTTTTTGCCTTTGATAAGTTTCAACCCTATTTTGTATTGTCGAAAGTTATTGTCTATACTGATCATTTAGCGTTAAAGTTCTTATTATCCAAGACTGATGCAAAGCCCAGACTGATTAGATGGATACTTCTTCTACAGGAGTTTGACCTAGAAATCCATGATAAGGGGGAGTAGAGAACTTAGTAGTTGATCATTTATCAAGGCTAGAAGCTCCACACTAGGGTGAGTTGAAGGGGGAGGACATAAATGACGAATTTCTTGAAGGAAAGTTGTATGCGGTTTGCCAACTTTTGAACACAATAATCACAAAGCTATCTTGGTTTGCTGATATAGCAAACTATCTTGCTGCACGAGTTTCCCCTAGTGACTTGGATTATCATGCAAGGAGAAAGTTTTTCTCAAACCTCAAACACTATTATTGGGAAGACCCATTCCTCTTTCGGGTCTGTGTAGATTAGATGATTCGTCGGTGTGTGTCCCATGCTGAGGGATGGAAGATTTTGGAAGATTGTCATTTAGGCTCTGTTGGTGGTCATTATAGTGCCAACCGTATTGCACACAAAGTGTTAAAGGCCAGTTTTTATTGGCCATCCATATTTAAGGATGCACACCACTTTGTCTCTCTTCGTGATTGGTGCCAAAGAGTAGGAAATACATCAAGAAGAGATGAAATGTCTTAGCTCTACATCATAGGATGTGAGGTATACAATTTGTGAGGCATAGATTTCATTGGTCTACTTCCACTATCTTATGGGAACAAATACATACTTGTGGCTATAGACTATGTATCTAAATGGGTGAAGCACAGACATTACCCACCAATGATGCAAGAGTAGTGTGTAAGTTCTTGAAGAAGCTATTTGTATGATTTGGAACCCCCAGAGCTATCCTTAGTGATAGGGGTATACATTTCTGTATTGATTAGCTAGACAAAGTTCTGAAAAATTATAGGGTAACACATCGGATTGCAACCCTTTACTACCTTTAGACCAGTGGACAAGTGAAAGTGACTAACGGAGAGATTAAATGACTTCTTGAGAAGACAGTGAGCCATCATAGAAAAGACTGGGCCAAGAAACTTGATGATGACCTTTGGGCACTTAGAACTGCATACAAGACACCAATAGGGACCACTCCCTATAGATTGATGTATGGGAAGGCATGCCACCTTCCAGTTGAAGTTGAACATAGAGCTTATTAGGCTATCAAACAGGTAAACTTTGATTGAGGTACATCTGGGCTAAGAAGAAAGCTCAAACTTAATGAATTGGATGAGTGGAGGCTACTAGCCAATGAGAACATGAGACTCTATAAGGAGAAGACCAAGAAGTTTCATGATGCACTTATCCATACCCAAATAAGTTTCAAGTAGGAGACCAAGTTCTCTTGTTCAATGCCTGGTTAAAGCTTTTCTTGAGCAAGTTGAAGTCAGGAGGTCGGGTCCTTATTTAGTCAAGCAAATCTTTCCGCATGAGGTCGCGAAGCTAAAACACCCAGAACATGGTACCTTCAAAGTGAATGGCCAAAGAGTGAAGCTCTACATGGGTAATAGTCCAAAACTTGAAGGTCAAGAAGAGTTTAGGCTCCAAACACCAAACAACTAGCTGTGGTGAACCCATTTGTAAATAGGTGTTTAGTTTTCTTTTCTTTTTCCTTTCTTTTGTTTTGTTTTGCTGTTTATTGTTTGCTTCAAAGAAAAATTCTACAGAATTCTATAGGTTTGGAGCAATATCATGAGGAAAATTGTGTTTTTGAGCCAAGTGTGGGGAAGAAAAGCACCAAGATAAAACACTTTGTAAGCATTTCAGGTAAGTGAACTTTATCATGCACTATCATGAAAATCATGTTTCAAAGGAATTTTTAGAGCTTACATTTTTTCCCAATGTACACTACCTCTACACGACTCATGTACATGTTGTGAATGTAGTGTACAATATTTCCAACAATCTGTAGAGTCACGAGTTCTTATACACGACTCGTGTATGTGTCCTGAATATGGTACCCAATTTTTCAAGATTCTATGAAGTCACTAGTTATCCCACACGAGTCATGTAGGGGTAGTATATGTGTTGCATCGATCTTATAAAGTCACTAGTCATCCTACATGAGTCATGTAGGAGTAGTGTTTGTGTTGCTTTGAATTTGTAGAGTCACAAGTTAGGGTACATGACCGTGTAGGGGTCATGTTCTCATTAAAACGCCACCACATAAATACGCATACACACATGCACGTCTCTCATTTCCCTCATTCATCTCCTTCCTTACGACACAAACACTCTCTCACGATGCTATCCTCCCCCCCCCCCCCCTCATGACACCAAGAAGTTCCCCCTCATATCCCCTTTCCCCTCCAGACGCCTCGTATTTGTCTTGTCCATCTTCAAGCAATGTATGTCTTCTAGTACTCCTCTCTATATCTCCATGGTTCATGTGCAAGTTGGAAAAGTATGGGTAGGGTTTAGATTTGTGTTGAAGTGAGTTGAGTTGGATGTTGTGGCTTATTTTTGTTGTTTGTCACGTGATACCATGCTTAAGTTGTGAGTAAGCTTAGAAATTTCTTAGATCTACACACATTCCATGAATCAAAGCCAATTTAAGGTTTATGCAAGAATTTTGAATGTTGTAAAAATTAGGGATTTTGTGATTTTCATGCAAGTAGATGATCTTTAAACATGTTTCACTACTTTTCTTGTTAGATTTCATGCTTAAGCACGTGAATTGCAATCTTAGGGCTGGTTTGTGAAAAAATTTGGGGATTTTTGAGAAATTGGAAGAATTAATGATGATTGAGGCGAAATTATAGTTTAAATGGCATTTAAGATGTTCAAAATAAATTTTTATATGTGTTAATCAAATTTGTCAAAGTTCGGGTTGTATATACTAGTCGTGCACACTTATTACTGTATACATAGATTCTTCAAAACCTGTACATACCCAACTTAATTATGCTCCAATGCTTGTATACTTGTCTCTTTGATTATTGGATCTTGTTGTGGTTCATTGTATCAATTTAAGTCTTGCTTACCTATTGTACTTAATCATAATAAGATCTACTCATGCAGGTATAGCAAGACCAAAGCAACCCGTCAGAAGGCCAGGATCAGGTTGGCGTGCATCATAAGATCAACTTGTCTCATCTTCACAAACCCCAACTAAGAAGCAAAAAGTAGCGCAGTCACAACCACAAGGAAGGCCAACCCCATTACGTTCTGAGACCCCTTGGGCCAAGACTATAATACAACGGCTGGTCCATAAATCTTTTGGAGCCTATAGATACTTAGACTAGGAGATGCTTGTGAACTATGGAAAGAAAGAGGAAATCAAGTAGATGCTATTAGTTGGACTGTAGGAAAAATTATTTACCATCCACACTCCTGCCGACAAGAACATTACACTGGAGGTGCTCGCCACTTTAAAGCATGAGGAGAAGCATGGAAAATCAATAGTTGATGACACTCTCACCTTCCAAGCTTTTAAAGAGGTATACACAATTACTTTAGTTGATTTCTGCCATTATGTGGGATTGTATACCAAGGAGGACACCAAATCAGTTGAATTTAGAGCACTCCTAGTTAGGCTACCCCGACATATTGATCCCCAAGAGTATTGGCAAGTATTGTGCCAAAGTACCCTCAAATATGAGCCTTCCAGGTCAAAGGCCTCTTTTATCTTGGATGATAACTTGAAGATTGTTCACCACATCCTATCTCACACCATTGGAGCGTGCAAAAGTAGCAATGGTGTGGTGAATAATTTTGCGCTAAGGCATTTATACAACATTGCAAATGGCCATCGGATTAATATGGGTATAGAATTGGTTCAATTCATCATTCGGTAAACTACTGATACCCGCACTAAGGGGATCTTCTGTAGTGGCTATATTACCCAATTGTTGAAGGGAATGAAAGTGTGGAAGAAGCTTTCCAATGATGTAGTTAAAGTGGATGTTAAACCAGTGTTAGATGACCCTTTTAGACATAGGGGACTTCACAAGGTCAAGGAGAATCTAATTCCTTCTAGATAGTATTCCACGCCTCCTAGAGCTCCTTTGAGCTCTCCAGCTGTAGGACCGTCCACCCCTCAGGTATTAATTCTTGATAATGATTGGAAACTTTTCAAGAAAGAGTTCCAGGAGGAGAAAAGAAAAAACAAGGTGAAGAGGAAGAAAAATAAGAAGTTTAGATCAACAATTTGGAGTTTTCTCCAAACAATTGCTGGCTACCTTTCGAAACCCCCAAAGAACCTCCCAACTTATGAGTCCTCAGCCGATAGGACCACTTCTGAGGAGAGTAAGCAGTGTTCTATGGTCAATTGAAAAGGAAAAGCCCCAATAATTGAATCATTTAGCTCGGATAAGGAGGTGGCTGCATCTAGAGATGAAGTGGAAGAAGATGGAGAGACTGAAGCTTCATCTGATAATGATGATGATGATGAGGGGGAGGCTGATGATGATGATAGCAAGGATAAAGATGACGATGATGGTAGAGATGGAGATGATGATGATTATGAGGAGTCGGAGCAGGACAATGGGGATAAGTGATTTATCCTCAATTGACGTTGCTTGATCTGAGATCTTTTTGCTATTTATCTTTTTGTTTGTTTTTAAGACTATGTTGCTAATTTGTTTTCTATTTTTGGACCCCCCTAGTGGGAAGACTCTTGTTGCTTCTGATGTTTCTAATGGATGTTTAGGATAGGTTAACTTGTTTAGCTTCTGGTTTGTATGTTCTTTCTAGCTTCTTTATTTCTTTTAGGTCAATGGTTCGTAAGTGTTTGATGCTCCTAGGCAGCCACAATTGTCCCTGAATCCGATGTTACATTAGGGAAGTTCTAATTTCCTTTTCTTCTGTTCATATTCCTTTATCTCTTTCCCCTTGTTGTGATTACATTTGTAGACATTGAGGACAATGTCCTGATTAAGTGTGGGAAAGGGTATCTTTGAAAGGAATATTTGGGTCTTAAATGATACAGGTCTTTATGTATTTGATTGAGCAGATCATTTTGTGTTGAATTTGAACTTGTTCAAATGTCCTCCACTTACATATTTGCAATTGTGCGTTAAATTTTATTATTAATTGATGAATCTCGAAAATATACAAAAAATTATTATTATTTCTTTAAATTAGCATTCAAATTAAGAAAAAGCGACTTGCACAGTTCCTTACTCACCTATCTTGTGGTTAGTATACTTAGGTGAAATTATAAGATGAAATTTAGGTAGGATAATCTTACTTGTTATTTAATAATGGAATCTAGAAGTGGACCAAAATCCTTGGTTGAAAGTTAATTAGATGTACTTCTAAGCTTTTTAATTAGTATATTAGCTTTTCAAAAACTTTGAGAGCCCTTCTAACCTTTTGAGAAAGGGGCGAATGAATTTTTTTCTCTTGGTGATCCTTTTGCAATAATCTCTATGAAAATACCCAATCAAATATGAAAAGCTAGTCAATATGGGTGGGCTATGGTCCCTTAGAAAAGCGAAGTCTGACCCCGCTATTAACTAAACAAGCATTGAAATGACCAAAATCTCTATATATTAGAAATTGAGTTTAGATAGATTAAATGAATCAAATGAAGTATAGGAAATGATTAGACAAGTTGATATAATTAGATTAGCAATTAATTAAGTCGAATTTGAGATTTGAAATCTAAATTCTCTAAACAAGTCATTAAAATGTTTAGAGGATTCCTAATCTCTTGATTCTTAGCCTAAACTCCAATTTCTAAATCTCCCTAAAATTTGAGTTCATATGCTTGAATAAAAAAATCAGTTCTTAAATCCGAACTCAAATTAAATATTTTTTTTATCTAAAATAAATTCCTAAATTAAGTTCTTATTTAGAACCTATTGATTCAGAAATTATCTTTTAAATATTTCTAGAACTATAGATATTAATATGATAGTTCTAAATCTAATACCCTATTTTGAAAATACCTTTAAATTTATCCTTTCCCTTTGTTTTCTTTTTGTTTATTTTTCCGCCATTCCTTTTTCTTTGTTATTTACATTTTCTTTTCCCTTCTTTTCTTTCCTTCTTCTTATTCTTCTTCTTCTTCTTCTTTTCTCTCCAAATTCAAGACATGAATCTCAATTTCAATAAGAGAAAAGGAGGAATCAAGTAGAATATGAGAATAGAAGAAGGAAATCAAAGCTAGAAGTGCAAGAAGTTGCATGATTTAGCCAAAAAGATAAGTTTTCTAGTTCGATTCATATTTGATTTATTTGTTGTTTGCTTATTTAATTGATGAATTGAGTTGGAAGTGCTATTTATATTTGTATTTGTTGGTTTAATGTTGATATGGAAGTTGGGGTTGATGAAGAAGATGATGAATAGTAGCTGTGGAGTTTGATGGAGGAATTGATGGTGTTTAATATTGTCGAATGAATATAGAAGTGCTAGAAACATGAAAACTAGTTTGTGTGATGTTTAGATGATGTTTTGATGGTTGTAAGGTGTTTTGGTGAAGGTATGAAGTGTAAAAATTTTGTAAAATTCGTGTTTGAAACGGGGAATTCACGAAATCTATCAACACACCTATCACAACAACCTTGTTGGGAAGGGTGTTGCGCTCTCGGATCAAAAATCTCATTTTCCCTGAGTTACAACGGCCTCCCAAACGGCCCCGTCGCTAGGGGTGTTGCGGTTTTGGATTTCTTTCCTGTTGCGACACTGTTTTGTAAATTAGCCATAACTTTTTCATTTGACCTTCGATTGAGGTAATTCAAGTTGCGTTGGAAATATTAAAAAGAGATATAAAATTTTTATGTTTTTATTTTTTACAAATTCAAAAAGTATCGATGCTCAAATTTGACTTCTTTCCAGCTATTACTTTTTTATAAACAAAGTTTAAAACTTGTTTTTGTTTGTTAAATGTGTTTTTGCTTAGGAAATGGACCTTTTTGAGCTAAAATGAGATATATAAGTGATATTTAATGTGTTAAGTGAGTTAATTCATGTAATTAAACACGGGTTAAGTAGATTTATAGATTTAACAAATAATTAGATTAAATCTAGAAGTCAGTTATAAAATGAACTTAGTTAATAAACCTAGGTTCAACTTAACTAAATGAACTTGAATGGACTAAAATGGATTAGATTATTTAACTTTGATGAATTTGGCTAAGTTTAAGTTAATGTAAGCTCGAATTGACATAGATCTTAGATATATAATGAATTAGTAACTAATCAAAGTCCAACTTGGCTTAATGAACTTTACTAAGCTAAAATGAATTAGATTGTTTAAGTTTAATCAACTGGATTTAGTAAATGAATTAAATGACTAATTCTAATCAATTTGGCCAAGGTTAAGCTAAAATGGGTTAATAGTTAATAATTAACTTAGATAAATGAATTAGGATGATCTTTGAATAATATGGAGAATATGTTGTTTCAAATGTATGTTTACTTGGAAAATAAATGTTTTTGGTTTATGAACTCTTTGTTGATGCTTTTGTAATAAAAACACTATAAATAAAGAGAAAAGAAATTCTTTGATAGACAAAGGAGAACTATCCATATTTTGGCGGGGTAACCTTCGTAGCCATATGGGGTTCTAAGTTAGTGTCTGATCAAATAAGGTTAATAAAAGTTTGAGAAAGTAGATGATTAGTTTAGTTTAGTTTCTTATACGAGTTATTTCCTTAACAGAAGTGGATATTTGATTTGTCTTCTAGATTATCTTCTAAAATTCCTTTCGAGGCTATGTTTAGATTTAATATTCAAGGTACGTAGTAACTTGCGTGTTGGATGTTAGGATGGACATCTTAAATGGATTAAAAACTTCTCGGCCTAATAATTATTTGAATTGGGATTATTTGAATTGGTTATCTATTCCGTTGTTTAAATCCGTATCTAGCCCGGTATGGTAGATCGGTATCCGGCTCGAGGAGCAGTATCTTGCTTAGATTTGGGGCATGATAGTTATAGGCGCTTAGGTTACCCCTATCATGATGCAGTTGCTGGAAGGTAAACCTAGACGAGATTGAGATGGTTACCGAGGGAAGCAGGCAATGACTTTCATAAGTGGTACGGCGAATAGTCGATGGGGTAATTGGTATTGGCATAACATTTGCTTAAACTTGGAGGGAAATCTCATGGTTTAGTTCAACATTTATGGAAACGATGAACTATATTCATGTTGTGGACTGAGTTTAAGTAGAGTCGGGTAACAACTGAGAACCCTAGATGAGACTATTATTTTCTCTTTATCGGATATATCATCTAGGAGATATAAGTATCCGAGCTACTTATATCAACCCCCTGAGTGTCGTGATGCATTACTCGAGATCCTCTAGTATTACGGGTTACACCGGAAGGTGGGGCTGCCTAGTTTGTATGAACAGTAGGGACCACTCAAGGAGGTGGACGTGATACTAGATCCTTGATGTCCAGAGTTTGAATACTCCCATGTTGATTTATTTATTTTAAAGAAAAGGTAATAACTTGTTGATTATGCATTGCATTTAGTTAAACTCGTATGTCACTCCATGTGTGATTGTGTTACTGTGTATTAAGATTCGGTTCATTCTTGTTGTTGTTGTTCTTTTTACAGGAGTTGATGAAGATGAGTGATGATATGATGATTAATGATGATAATGTTGGTGATGATGATGATGTTGTTGTTGATGGAGTTGTTGTTGATGATGATTATTGTGATGATGCTTGACTCAGGTTTTGGGCACTTATGATGATTCGGAGAGGATTTATGGATAAGTGAAGTGAGTAGGAGCGTGGATGTAGTTTAGTTATTTTTATTTCTTTTGTTTTGTATTAATGAGAGCTGGATTTATGATTTAAACTCGTTACATTCTTTAAAGGGCATAGTGGAGCCCATGTTTTGTAATTTAACCTTTGTAAAGCTTTGTTTAATCGAATAATTTTTCACTTGAGAGAGTGGAAGCTTTGAAATATCTTTATTTTGAAAATATTTTATAAAATTTATTTCGGCTGCTAAATCTAGTTGTCACTAGAATCTAATTGAATGATTTCATAACCAAAAATTGAATAGCAATGTCTAACATAAACAAAATCTTTTAAAGAAAGCCTTAGCGTGAATATTTTAGAGTATTATACGTGGCGGTAGCGCCTTAAGTTATTTAATTAATCGAATAAAAAAAATTTGGGGCGTTACAAGCATCTTACACAATTGATAAAAAAAAAAAGATAATAAAATAGATTTTTCGAAAAGAATCGTGCAAAAACTTGTCCAAAGGAAATTGAAAAGATAGAGGCAAAAACCTCCCCCTCCAAAGACTATTAAATTTTTTATTTCAAGAGATTTCAAGTAAAAAGAAAAAAAAATATAGGGGATTAATAGATGTCATGTACTTTCTTTGCAGGTTATTGTGCTTAAGGAAGTGGTTAAAGAGCTTATATACTTGTTAATTGATGGTGAAGTGTAACTAAGTTCCTTTTGCTAATGCTTAAATTTGTGTTTACTTTGTGACTCAAGATTCTGCTGTTAAATGGTGAGGGTAAAGTTTAACTTACCCGGATTAGCCTTACAGTTTTGATTCTAGTATGCTAACTATATTTATATGATGGGTTGGAGTGGTAGGTACAAAGTGAGTCTATGATTTAAAAGAATTAATGAATGTTATGTGAATCTCATTTTTGTGGAAAATTTTTTGAGTATATTTGATGATAGATCTTAATTATCCTTAGTTGTTTGCTTGAGGACAAGCAAATGTTTAAGTATGGGGAAGTTTGATAAGTGTCCTAAGACCTTCATTGTTGGTGCATTATTGAGCATATTTCATATGCTGTTTAATTGATTTGTTGAAGAAAGGGATTGTTATTGAACTAATTTTGTGTTTTAGGGACAATTATGGAACAATTGGGCTTTTCAAAGGATTATTAATGAAAGAAGCTAAGATTTCGGAGAGCTTTAGAGCCTTTTGTTGAGTTGTTACCCATACACTAGTATTTTTATACCACTAGTGTACTTTTGGAGGAGAAATATTTAAGAAAAATTCGAAGTTCCAAGATATACGACCGCACATACACCAGTTGTGTATAATAGGTCATGTACATACTAATATATATATATATATATATATATCCCGCACTACGCCCTGTTTTGAAAAAGGAGAACTCATTCACTTGTCTTTCCATCCAAAAACCCTAGAAGGCATTTTAGAGAGATTTTTGAAGAAGAAATTCGTGCTACAAATTGGAGATTCGCAAAAATCACTTCTATCAAGGGTTTTATCATCACGATCTGTCCTTTTCTTCCATTATATTTATTGTTGTTGTTAATCTCTTCATGGAAGTGTAGTTGTGTATGCCCTAGGTTTTTAGAAACCCTAGCCTTCATGTATTGACTTGTTTATTAATTGAATGAAGTTTGATTTTGAGTTTGCTTCATGATTTATATTGTTATTAGTGATGATTTTAGGCTTAAGTTATTACAAACTTGATTTTTGTTAATTTGAAAGAAGATTTCAATTAATGGGTTTGATTTCTCATGGGCAAAGAAGTTGTGTAATCCATTTAGAAATAGGGTTTTTCTAACTTTCTATCAATTAGGGTTCATAATCTTCATGCTATTCTAATTTGATAATTGTGAAGGAAGAAATTCCCACTTTTGCAATTAGGGTTATGAGTTAATTAACTTGAAAAGAGTAATTAATCTAATTGAGAAACCCGATAGCTCAAGATCAAGTTTCATTCATTTGAATCCACCTTTAAAGATGAAGGGGCTAGGGTTGATCAAAGCTAAGGGCATTGTTTGTGAATTGATTTATCTTGAGAAATTTGTGCATATCTTTCATCTACGGCTTTTAGACTTTCTTTTAGTTAGAATTAGTAGGAAGTTTAGCATATATCTTACATTTGATTAGGGTAGATAATAGTTAACAAGTTATTACTAGTAGTTGCACATAGATCCCTATGATGATATCTGAGTTAATTTCTACATTACACGATAGGTGCACTACCTTGTGTGGGTCTAGGATTAATAAGATTATATTAATGATCCAACACATCAATAATTAAAAAACTCCTTCTGAAAAGGAGAAAAATGTATCCTTACCCCAAATTCAAATGCCTTCTTATATAAGGTGAACTGACGACCACTAAAGAGGCACATGTGATCTGACTTTTGGGCCTCATGATTACCCAATCCTTGTGAAGCATTGTGCATCTCCTACTCAAATATAACTGCAACATCTTCCCTTGATAGCTTACAATAGATCCCATTTAGATGATCACCATCAGGGCTATCACCTCGAGTCGCTTCAGAGTATAAGAGACGACGATAGTCTTCTCGAGGCCATCAGAAGGATATACATCACTCGGGAGACAATATACCTCATCGGCTAACTTAGCATAAGAAGGCGCACCAGAAGCATCTCGGCACCTCGCTATTGACATGGGGATCTACTTGACCTCTCTTCATGGCTGCTAACAGAAGCTAAGCCTTCACTCTCTGATCTATGCTTATCGCTCAACTCCGAACCCCCTAACCTCCATATGGTATCTCTCTCCTCTCTCTCTACCTCGTGGGAAAATTGCTAAACCCTACCGATCTAGTTGTGTGAAAAAGATTAGGTGGTAGAAGTATCCGAGTTCGACATTGCTGGAAAACTTGGAGAACGCTTTGAAATAAAACACGAGAAAGGTGTTTGGTAACTCTTTCAACACAATATAGAAAATGGTAGGAGAGAATCCCTACGGAAGATTAGTATTTATAAAAGAAGGGAGGGAACGCTAATGCCAGACCCCTTGAGACTTGTTAGCAGGCCTCATGGCCCTAACATCACGACTAATAGGCGCAACTGTCAGGCCTAGACATAATTGTTGTTAGGACCTTTCTGATCCATTAGTCATCTCAAAAATACCGTACTCCCTCGAATACTGTGAAACATATTAAGTATGACATCCCATAAGAAATCCAACGCTCCTCGTAGCAAAATATTGCTAAACGGGGATGCAGCTCAAACGGAAAGTGTAGCTCGCTTCGAGATGACCTTCTCAATCCAACAATCTCGTGGGTTGTATACTCTCTTTGCTTTCATAGTGAGAGTTTGGGGAGGAGACAAATGTTAATAGTAAAATATAACCCAAGGCCTATTCGGTCTTTTGGGCCTGTAAACCCTTACAGCCCTCAAAATCCTAAGAACGTAGCAACTTGGTACATTCCAATCTCAAGTCATCGAAGAGCATAATACTTCAGCTGTACGCAATAATGCAGGACTCTCTCAAGTCCTCACATCAGGGTGGCTCTACGAGCTCATTAGGCCGGTGGGTCTGCTAGGGCAGCTTCGATCGAACCCGACCCTGAGTCCTCACTTTCGAGTCCTCCTCCTCTTTAGTACACGTCCTAGTCACACCTCGTGACTGGGGAGACATCAACAGCTCGGCTACACTCCACGAAGTCAGGCTCACTAAGCTCGGGTACCATCTTTATACCTAGTACAGGTCTTGTACTAGCTGTTCTAGTATGACCCTAAAACCCTATAAATACCCTCCTTGCCTCCTTGGCAAGTGCATAAGAAAGGGAACAAAAAAACATTGAGCACAAATAGAAAAGCAAGTTGTCTGACATTCTTTTTGTATGCACCCTACTTTTACGTACAAACTAACTTAAGCATCATAGTGACCGCGTCGAGTAACTCCTAGCAACCCCCTGATCTCTCTTTTGATGTTTGGATGAGCTATCTTTATCGACCCAAATTCAGTTTGTGCAATAATTATTATTAAGAAAATATTTTACGAGCTCTTAACAAGCCTGCTCTCAACATTGGCTTTCATATAGGGTCATGAGCCCTTAACAAACCTGTTTGCAATTGGCTCGCTAACTTGAATAAAGGACAGACTTGGCTCTTTTAACGTACAAGCTTCATTTTAAGCTTGAGTCGAGTGAGGTTTAAAATGAGCCTAGCTCGAATAACTCATGAGTAACTCGACTTCTTTGCATCGCTAGTCTAACTTAATTCATTTACTACCATTTTCATATTTAATAAATTATGGAATGTTAAATAAAATTATAATGTTTAATAATGCATAATTAATTGATTTTGTGTTAAGATGATGATAAATTTTATATGTTAGGTTTATTTGTAAGGAAGAGGAGCGATAAGTTTGACAAGAAGAAGACATTCAAGAAAAAAGTGTAATCGTAAATTTTTGTCAAACTTTGCTTTGTTATATTTATTTTATATTTAAAAAATCTCAAAGGACTGTAATGTCACATTTAGCATGCGGGAATGGAATGGAATCAAGGACGAAATGACCATTCCATTCTTGTATTTGGAAATGAAACAAAATCATTGATTCCATTCCATTATTACGTTTGGTTATATCATATCCGGAATGGAATGGAATAGAATAACCGTATGATAAAGTATGACGAAAAAATATGTTCGGTTAATCGATACACATATGCATATATTTTGTTATATATGTATATTATAGATAGATTCTATAACAAATATTGTATGTTACATATAACATATATATATATATATATATATATATATAGCACAAATATATTTAATATTTTTGCATGTTATATATTTGCTATATATATAACGTGTATTACAAATATATAACTTATATATATTATTACATATAAACATATATATATGTAATTGCTTGTGTGCTATAATGATTCTACATTATTTTATCTTCCACATATTGTCCATTTAATTAAGGCCATTCATAGTATATATTAATATAGTCATACCTTAGTTTGCTATCGTCTAGATTATTTTGCCGTCGTTATGTCATTCTAATTTTGTTTTATGCTAGCTCTTGTAGTTCATGTGGTTGTTCTCGTATTTCTTTTTTCTTTTTTCTTTTTATCTGGTCAAGTATTACCAATAGATGTAAGGAAAATTTTATGGTCCTGCTATTAATTTTGATGAGACCAGTTCCGTTATCATCCAACGGCTCACACCATACCTAATCATGATCGAATCACTAAAATAGTTAATATTCCATTTATCATATTTATTTTAAACATTAGTTAATGGCGGGATAGTCCGTCGATGGGACCATAAAAGATCCCTAGATGTAAATATATGTATGACTTATCTTATTAATAAGGTTAGTTAATAAGGATATATGTGTAATTATATATTGAAAACTGGAATAGAGTCATGATTTCGCCCTTTAAAAGGTGGAATGAATTTCCATCTTAAAGCAGGAATCAACAATTCCAAGGAATCGTGATTTTGGCTTCTTAAATTGAATCCAAACTCTGGAATGGGAATGAGACCTGGAATCACGATTCCATTCTGGGTCATTTCTGCATACCAAATGTAACATAAGATCTTATTTTAAAAGCTTTATGGTTGATTGGCAAAAAAAAAAAAAAAAAAAAGGCTTAGTAGACATATTCACGGGCCTGGAACTAGAACTACCGGTTCCGGTCTTGGAAATTAAGGAACCAAAAACTGAAACCATGATTCGATTCTGATTCTGGAATCGTGGGAATACTACATTTTATTAGTTAGAATTTAAAAAATTGAAAAATGAATTTTAATTTTAAATACAAAAATTCATAAACTCAAAATAATAATTGGTGTAGTAGCATTGAAGTCTTTAACCATTTTTTTTCAATATTTGTTTACAATATGTATTTATTTACATACAAACACAATCAATTTTAATTGTTGCATTAGCAAAGTACGACCATAAAATAATCTAGAGACAAAAAAGGAAAATTATGGAACAATAAGTAGTCCCACAATTTTTGTTAAAGAAAATTATTTTAATTTTAGTAGAAATTTATAAAAACCAAAGCCATACATGCTTCTAAACTATATTTAATAATAACACATTAAAAGTTGTAAATAGGTAATAAATTTTTATTACTTACACGAAATAGTTTGAATATTTAAAATTATAGATTTAATATTATTTTTTGTTTTTCTCTAAATATTTTCCATTTTTTAATAGTGAAATCGATTAAAACCAATAGTGTTATCCAATTTTGAATTGAAGAACCGTTTAAGAACTAAAAAATTGATGGCTGGGAAACCACTTGTGGCGGTTTCGGATTGGTGACTATGTCTAAGTTTTAGCGATAATAAAGCTTGATTGTTTGGTTACTATGTTCTCTATTATCAAACTATAATGATGTTGCTTGATTAGAGCATCTCGTCTCATTAAGATTTTTTAATTGCTATATCTATATGTAATAGATATCTTTTTGTTTTTAAGGATTTCACAGCTTTATTCATAAACCCTTTACCCAAGTTTTTTTGCATTTTTATAAATTCTTATGGGTCTGGTTCATATAATTCCCTATAATATTAAAGGGGAAAAAGAAAAAAACGAAAACAACAAAAAGTTTAGGACCGTACGATAATGAGGATTTTTTTTTTCTTTTTCGTTTTTCCGCCCAAAACAATGATAATGAGGATTTTTTTTTTCTTTTTTGATTTGTTTAAGGAAGATTGCAATTTTACATCTAATTGAAATAAAGCAAAGATGCTGCTCTAAGAAGAAAAGAATCAGATTTTTTGTCTTCAAGTCAATGGCGTGTGGAAAAGTGGGCACTAAAGTATAACATATAGACCCCTTTTTATTTTCTTAAACACATGAACTGTGGCAGATTCGCATGGAGATTGATGAATGTCAGTATCTGCATGTGAAAATGATCTGTTATTTACTTTATTTGACTTTTTCTTAATTTATTTATTTGATTTGTTATTATATAATAATTAAATTATTGAGATAAAAAAAAAGAGAAAATAACTTATAATGATAAAATAAATTATTTTAAGAATTTAAACAATTTTGATTACTGATTTATAAAAATAATAAAATTAAATAAATTGAGAAATTTGATCCTAAACCTAACAATCGTTTATCGTTATATCATGTTTGGTACGCGAAAACCATTCCGAATATAATAAATTGAAATGGGAAGTGAAATTATACATTCATTTTTTTTTTCTTGAATACATCATGAAATGAAATGGTATTGGTATAATATTTGTAAAAATATTTTTAGAAATAAATGTGTAAGAGAATAAAAAGATAATTGTAGTAGTAATAATTTATTAAGGTAGAATGAAATTATGATTCTTTTTTATCAAAGAAAAAAAATCAAATTCCTCCTACAGAATTGTTGTTTTTCGAAAATCGTGATTCCAACTTTTAATAATACATCTAAATATAAAAATGGAAATGAAATATGGAATCGTGACTCTATTCCAGATTTATTTTCGCATAGCAAAAGTGACCTGCAAATAAACTATAACGCACACTCTTCTTTAATGTATAGTCTCTTTTAATTTATCGTCTAGCCAAGGATCAATAGGTCATTTTATATTGTTTACCCATTTCTATAAGACCTAACCTTTCATGAAAGAAGTACTCCCACAAGTATCCATTATAAAAGAAATACAATCTCTAACATATCCTAGACAAAAGCTTGTGAAAACAGAAAAGAGAGAAATACTATGTAAGAATCGAATTATGAGAATAGTTATTCTTATTTTAGTAGAATAGTTATTCTATTTTTTTAGTATAGGAATAATTATTCATAGAAGTTTGTTTTACTTCTCAGATATGTATATTATCTTTCCACGATTTTATTGATGAGAATGAATAGAGAATTTCAGTTCCTCTTCTTCCGCATGTCCTCTATATGTGCATTACAAAACTTCTAATGGTATCAGAGCAAGGTTGAGGAGTGGATCTTCTCATCTGTTATTTCAATCTCGTTCAAGATCATCCGATTCAAAGTTCTGTAAGTAGTTTTGTCATCGCATTTGAAATTCTTTTCTTATGGCAAGTTTGTTAGAGCAGAATCCATCGAATTATGATCCTTTGTTTTTGTCTCCATCGGATAATCCTGGAATGACATTAGGAAATGTTGTTTTCAATGAAACTAATTTCCTAAGTTGGAGTCGAGCTGTAAAGCTAGGGTTAGGAGTGAAAATGAAATTAGGGTTTATCGATGGAAGTTTGCCAAAACCTAATGAAGATTCTGTTGATTTTATAAAATGGAAAAGGTGTGATTATATGGTGCGATGTTGGCTTTTGTGTTCTATGAGTAGTGATTTGTCTCAGAATTATTTGTATTCTCAATCGGCGATTGATTTGTGGCGAGAAATAGAAGAACTATATGGACAGGTCAATTTACCTTTGATTTTTCAAATCCAGCATGAAATAAGTAATCTAAGATAGGGAAACATGTCAGTAGGAGTCTATTACGATAAATTGAAGAAATTTTGGGATGAACTTGGTGCTTTAAATGCTTATCCAAGTTGTGCTTGTGGAAGAATGAGCTATTGTACATGTGGTCTTGTGCAAAAACTTGCTGATTTTGAATCACAAACCAAATTAATGCAATTTCTTATGGGTTTAAATGAGATTTTTGAAAATGTTCATAGTCATATTCTCTCTATTGATCCTTTACCCTCAGTCAATAGAGCTTTCTACCTTGTTCAACAAGTTGAAAAGCAAAAAACAAATTACCATGTCGGATACTAGTGATCTATTGGTTTTCTTTTCTAGTAAAGAGACTACTAAGTCACAGGCTGATAAGTATCCAAGAAATGGAGGCAAGTTAGTTTGCAAACATTGTTGTGGAGATGGCCATTCAATTGATTCTTGTTTCCAACTTGTTGGATACCCAGAGCGGTATAAAGGGAAACGTTTTGGTAAACCTCCTTTTAAGTCTGGTGCTAATGCTAATGTTACACATGCGGATAAAAGATCTAATTCTTATTTTGCCACTCCTTTTGATCACTCTTTGGAGACAAGTGATGTCATGGCGGGAAGTTTGAATCATGTTGATCATCAAACGCTCTAGCACGTGTGTATTGAGATGATGAGATTGTTGACTCAAAAGAAAGGCGAAAATCAAAATTCCAACACAGGTTCAACCTTGGAATTTGCTGGTATGTTTTCTGCTCAAAGTGAATGTTACAATGTTGTTAATAACAAAATGTGTTCATGGATAGTTGATTCAGGAGCAAGTGATCATATGACACCCTTTCCTTCATTATTCATTCAAACCAATATACTTGATGATCCCATTATCATCAAACTTCCAGATGGAAGTCATAAATCTATCTATCAAATAGGAAGAGTCAAGTTGCAACCTGATTTATTTCTTGAAAATGTGTTGTTAGTTCCTTAGTTCACCCATAATCTGTTATCTGTGCATAAGCTTATGTGTGATAAAAAATTACTTGTTGTTCTTGACCCTTATTCATGTCTTTTTCAGGACCCCACCAATAAACAAGTAGTTGCTTCTGCTAACGAATTGAATGGACTGTATGTCTTGAAGTCACAATTCATTGCATCTGATACTTTCTCTTGTAATTCTTTGGATTGTTCTAATTTTCCTTGTCATAGCATACATTCTTGTAATAATTCTGATCTAGCAAAATTATTTCATGCTAGACTTGATCATATTTTGTTCACAAAGTTGAAACACTTGGGCATATGTAATACTTTAGTTTTGAAAGATTATGTTTGTGATGTATGTCATGAATCTAAATCTCATCATTTGGCCTTTTCCCGTAGTGATACTAAATCTATGTCTCCTTTTGCTCTTCTTCATCTTGATATATGGGGACCGTATCACATTACTTCCATAACAGGGGCCAATTATTTCCTTACTATTTTGGATGACTTTAGTCGATGTACTTAGACTTATATGCTTCGATATAAGTCTCAAGTTCCTGAATGTCATTTTAAATTTTTCGTATACATACAAAATCATTTCTATTGTTCTCCTAAGATCATTCGTTCTGATAATGGATCGGAATTTATATCCAATGCTTGTCAGTCCTTGTTTGATAGCCTAGGAATATTACATCAGCATACCATGGTCTATACATCATAACAAAATGGGTGAGTCGAGCAAAAACATAGACATTTATTAGACACAGCTCGTGCTCTTCGTTTACATGCCAATTTGCCCAAAACCTTTTGGAGTGAATGTATTTTGACTTCTACACACTTGATCAACTTAATGCCTATTGCCATCCTTAATTGAAAAACTCCTTTTGAACTAATTTTTGGTCATCCACTAGAATATACTCATCTTAGAACTATGGGTTGTCTTTGTTTTGCTCCTTCTACTTCCCCTTTTAAGGACAAATTTGACCCACGTGGTATCACATGTATTTTTCTCGGATATAATCAAGGACAAAAAGGATATAAATTGTTTGATCTTGATAACAAACAAATTTTCTTAAGTCGTGATGTTATTTTTCATGAAACACATTTCCCTTATAGACATTCTGTTTTGCAACAGAATTCTTCCATTCCTACTATTGTCTCAACACATATCACTCTTGATGATTATGATCTACATAGTCACAATTCCCCTGTGTTTTCTACTACTATTCGTGTTTCTCAGCCTCTTGTTCCTTCTTCTATGTCAGAACGTCCTCGAAGTATAAGAGAAAGACGACCTCCACAATGGCTTAATGACTACATACATTCTTTCCATTTAGCATCTTTATCTACTACATCTACATCTTCATCCACTCTCACACACAATAATACTACTCATCCTTTTAACCTTTCACATATTTGTGCCTATCCCTCTAATTTCCGTGCATCACTTGCAAATGCTTTCACTGTTTTTGAACCTTCATGTTATTTACGAGCTATTGAACATCCGGAGTGGATTAAAGCCATGCAGCAAGAACTCATTGCTTTGGATCACAATGAAACTTGGGAACTTACTGATTTACCTCTTGGAAAGAAGCCTATAGGCTGTAAATGGATTTACAAGGTCAAATATACTCCAGATGGTAAAGTGGATCGTTATAAGGCTCGTCTTGTAGTGAAAGGTTATACACAATTTGAAGGGCAAGATTACACAGATACTTTTTCTCCTGTCGCAAAGTTGGGGACTGTGAGAATTTTGCTCGCTGTAGCAAGTGCTAAAGGCTGGCCAATACACCAAATTGATATCAATAATGCCTTTCTCCATAGATTTTTAGATGAGGAGCTTTACATGACTCCACCCGAAGGTTACACTCGAGCTTTACCTGGTTAAGTTTGTAAACTCAAGCGGTCTCTTTATGGACTTAAACAGGCTTCTAGGCAATGGAACTTGGAAGTTACTCGTCTTTTGCTTCAACAAGGCTTTTCTCAATCAAAGAGTGATTATTCACTTTTCACATGTGATGATTCCAATGGATTTCTTGTCATATTACTTTATGTCGATGATATGCTTATTACTGGAACTAATGAGGATTCTATTTCAGTTTTAAAATGTTCTCTTCATTCCAAGTTCACTATTAAGGATCTTAGTCTTGCTCGATTCTTTCTTGGCTTAGAGCTTTGTCAGACTTCCTTTGGGATTTTGGTCAACCAACAAAAATACATTTTGGATATCTTATATGATGCTGGTATGTCTGGTGCATGGCTTGGTCCAGTTCCTTTGCCAGCTAGTATTAAGCTTCATAAGAGTTAGGTGCTTCTATTCCTAATCCCTCATTTTATAGACGCATCTTAAGACATTTGTTATATCTTACTTTAACACGTCCTAACCTTTCATTTTTTGTTCATCGGTTAAGCCAATTTTTATCTGATCCACGTCGTGATCATTTGGTTGCTTTGTTCCATGTTTTGCACTATTTGAAAGGATCTGTCTCATTGGGACTTTATTTTCCTTCTAACAATCTTCTTCATGTTCATTGTTATGCTGATTCTTATTGGGGAGCATGTATTGATGATCGGAAATCTATGACTGGCTTCTGTATTTTACTGGGAAATGCTTTAATCTCCTGGAAAACGAAGAAACAATCCACCGTATCCACATCTACTGCTGAAGCCGAATATAGATGTCTTGCATAAGCTGTTAAGAAGCTCAAATGGGTCACTTACATTTTAAAGGACTTGGGCGTGCATAATGATTTGCCTATTCCTCTCGGTTGTGATAATAAATTGGCTATTCAAATTGCTGCTAATCCTTGTCATCATGGAATGACTAAACACATTGACTAACACATTCATTTTACTAGAGATCAAATTGCAGCTGGTTTTCTTCAATTATTTCATGTTCCTGGAGTCTTCAGTTAGTCGATTTGTTTACTAAATCTGTTTCTGCTTCTTCTTTGCATTTTTCTTGTGCCAAGTTGGGTCTTAGACATGATCCAACTTGAGGGGGGGATGTGAGAATAGTTATTCTTATTTTAGTAGAATAGTTATACTTCTCAGATATGTATATTATCTTTCCACGGTTTTATTGGTGAGAATGAATAGAGAATTTCAGTTCCTCTTCTTCCACATGTCCTCTGTATCTGCATTACAAAACTTCTCACGAATTCTAGTAAGCCGATGCCAATTATCTGCATTTACATAGCTGTAAGAACTTCAATCCGTATGAAAGCAGTGCAATAGATCTATTCAAGGATTAGTAGAACAAGTAGCAACTGGTTTCCTAACAGGTAACTCTTTCTTATTTCTCGCTTCCCTAACTATGTAGGAATAAAATCAAGCTAAAAATGGATCTGAGTACTTTGATAAAGATAACATCAGCCGAACCCAACACCTCTGCGTTCATCTGCATCTTGCAAGTCTCCTAATCGATGAAGGCAAACTTACAAGAATCAAGATGAATATAAATGCAGGAGACAAGATGTATATGAATGCTGAAGTGCTGAGTTTTACGCAAGTTATTGATCATTGATCTATCTTACGTGATACTATTGTATTTAGATCCATTGGTAGTTTGGTTACTACTCCTATGTTGGTGAGGGAAGTGGGATTTGACTAGAATTACCAGCAAGGAATCCATTGTTGTTTGAACTGACAACCCTTTACAAGATCTGCTGCCATTGCCACTGTATAGAGTAGAGTTGTCGCTGCTATGTAGACGCCGATTATTGGAAATGGCCTGGTGTTAAAAATCTTTTTGCCCGCCTTGTTCTCATTGTCTACTTCTTTTGATATCTTGCTCTAGCACCATGATAAGTTTAGCATCATAAATATGTACTGTAAAAATTAGAGTTTGCAGATTTGGTACGGGTTTTATATTTATTATTTTGATACCCTAAAACAGTTCTTGTAGGCCGAACCAGGGAGGATATGAGTAGGGAATGTTGTAAAGAATGATGCATTTGTGATTTGAAAGGGATGTGAGAAAGAAGATGGCAGACAGGTTTAAGAGCTTCTGCGATGGTTCTGCTTGTGGATCAAAAACTGATTGCAATATATCAACTCACTAATTCCATTTTTCAATAGGGAACATTTAGAAATGTTAAGGATTTGTGAAGATTTCATGAAATGGAATGCAATATATTTCAAGAACATAAAATATGAAATTATTTACCACTGCAAATATCTTATTACCATTTATAGTTACATGTTATTTGCCATCCGGTATCCTCAATTATTTGGTTTGCTAGAATTCTAAATTTTCAAAATTTATCTCCTTTTAGAAAAATTCTTATAGAAACTTGGACTTCCTATGTGTGCATAAACTATTGGCATCTTGTATACAATGCATATACTTTGCATTCATATGACCAACAAAGACCACAAATATAAAAGAATTTTCCCGTTTTACAATCTAAACATGTAAGGTGATTGTGGATTTACCTCAAATTGGAAAATATGCAAATATCCCTAAACAAAAACCCAAAACCATGATTAAAAGAACCATAAGCAATATGTGCACATACTTAAAAGTTATGGGAAGATGAAATTACATTTAAGGAGTTTAATGATTTATCAACACCTAATTTATAGTTTAGAAAATCTATTTGCAATTTAACAAATGTTGCTCTCTTATTCTTAGTTATTAAACTAATGGGTTGTCTAGTTAATATATTTTGGTCTTAAAAGTTCAATTAAAGTCAACCAATAATTTAGGGAGAGCTTGTTAACAAATAAATATAAAATGACTCTACAGGGCCAATGCAGCATAATGGTTTATAGTTGGTAAAATATTTTCATGTATGTTAATTAATGTTTGCTACATATTATGATTGTGATTAGAATAAAATGATAATAATTTTAATGCACTCAGTTTATAGGAGTATAAATGAATTGAGTTGAGATATCGTAGTGTTGAGCTTTAACTTAATATGAGATGGCACTTAACAAGCTTAGACTCAACTTTAATGAAGTCTATACATTTTTTTAATATTTGTATTGAGTTAAAATAGGAAGAAGTTATGACAATAAATAAATTCATATAAAATTCAGTTATTTGTCAATAAAATGGACTATATTCAAATCTTCCTTTCCATATATATAAAGCTATGTAAGCCCTTGTTAATCCTCTGATAACTACAAATAAATGCCTAATACGATATTTCTTCCAATGAAAATTTAAGATCTAAAAGTGATTGATCTCTCAAGATCGAAGAGTCTTCAATATGATTAGGTAAAGAAGAAAACATGGATTCTTTTGATCTATTTCATGAAGCAGGATTCGTAAAGTTCCATTCACTAATTTTTTTTTTTTTTTAAATTAGAGATTCGTTATATTACTGGAATAATGCTAATTAAAAGAAAAAAAAAATTCTATGCTCCTACTCTTCCTAAAAGATCCCATTCCATAAAAGAAACTAAACAAGGCTCTAAATGCTTTTAAAAAACTATATAACATATATTGATTATAAATAATTTGAAAGCATATTCTAATCCATGATAAATTGGAAGATAAAGAGAGAATCAATATAACTATTTTTTTTTTTCTTTTTGGGAGAGAAATGGGCTTGTATTTTGCTATGAATCTACTGCTTCAAAAATTCTTTTATGAGACCACATTAAGAGGCTAAGATAGAAAGCATTTTGGTGAATGGTGCAACAAAAAATCTTCTCATTTGGTTAAAACTAGAATTAGTATTTGTGGAACATATCTTTAAACAATATACCAGAATTGGATCGAACAATAAAATATGGTTCTCAAGTTATCAAGTACTTCAGTTTAGATTTCAGATTTGAGTTTATTAAGACAAGGTGCCAAATCAAATCATGGAATACGTCATATTTTCAATAGAACTTTGAACTATATTCCGTTGCTAGTCACCTCATTTTTGTTCCCCCTCATTCATTAGCTATAGTTTTATTTAATTTTTAAAAAATTAAAACACTTTAATATACAAAAAAAAATAATAATAAAGATCCATAAAAATACAAAAAATAAAGTGATTTTAGAATGTTTGATCATTCCTTGACACAACTTGAAGCAAAGACAAGAAAGTTTCTTATTTGAATTCTATTTTTTTGACGAGATGACATATGAAGATACGCAATATTTGAGCATAATTGGATAATATGGATTGTCAAGTGATGCAGTATATGATTATTGAATATGTAAAAATGGGAAGCAAGAAATATATTTCAAGCAATAATCTCAAAAAAATTTCTTAAATCAATGGTAATCAAATATTTTATATAATAATATATGGAATTATCCATTAATAGAGATTGAATTTTTACGAGAAATGTTAATATTTCTAATTTGGATTGAATCACACATAACACAAATGGAAGAGGTCCTAAGAAATCCTTCAAGACATACAACTCACAAATCACTTTCATAAATTGTGAGAAACTCTAGGTTTTATCTATTGTTTGCTGGAAGTTTACTGAGTAAGTATCATAAAAAATTGTGAAAAGCTCTAGTTTTTGCCTACCATAAGTATGCCAATAGGTAAGTCTTTCTTTCAATTTTTTTTCTCTTTCTTGTAAAAATATTTGAAAATTCATAAAATAAAAAAAGGAAAAGTCTTTTCTTTCATCCCACATAATGTTTTGATACTTAGAAAAATCTCTTTTCTTAATAAAAAAAAAAATAATTCGGAAGATTTTCAAAATCTAGAATGTGTTTAGGATTTTTGAATTAAAGGATGCACAAAACATCTTTTTCAAATAAAAAAATATAATTTAATAACTTGAAGTGAAAAAGATTTCCAAGATTAAAATAAACCAATAGAGTAAGTTTTCAAATAAAAAAAAAAAGAATTATGTGATGTCGGATCCTGATTAGTGGGTGCATAGGCATCTACGAGATGGCTTAAAAATGAAAAAAAAAACTTTTCTTTTTTCGTTTTTGTAAATATAAATTTGATTCATATTTGCTTGTAAATATTATTATTATTATTATTTTGTAAACACTAATGTATTGTTGATAATTGTACCACTTTATGAACTTTAACAATTCCTTATAAATATTACTTTGTAAATATTTAAAATATTATCAAATTTTAGGGCATTAGATGAATAAATTATAATTTAAGAACTTAAGCTTATAACTGTTTGATTTTGATAGGATAACCCATGAATTCAAACATTTATGGTTATTAAAAATGGATTTCAAATCGATTTTTATGCAGACCAAGTGGTTAAGTTAGGACCAACTAACCCATTAGTCTTAACTTAAAAATTTTTTGCCCAGATCGGGTGGCGACTCCAAAAATTTTATGAAATTATAAATATTTTTTTTAAATTCCTAGTCAATGATTTGTATCAAATATGTCAAGGTTTGATAGAAATTAAATTAAAAGAAATTAAATCAAAAACTAAAAAGTCAAGCTTGACAATTTATCAACTCCAATGATGATGTCAGCTCATAACTGGATAGCCACCTATGATTTTTAAATTATATTATATTCTTTTGATGACCTTAATTATATTACCGTAATGATATATATATTATATATATATATGTAGTGTGTAGTCTTCTTTGATGTATAGGCTATAGTCCTGTTTAATTATTTATGCAGATATACTAATACAAGATAGTGATGTCAAGGATCAATAGGTCATTTTATTGTTCTTCAACTTCCATAGAACCTGACCCTTCATCAAAGAAATACTCCCACAAGTTCCCAAGAAAGAAAACACATAAGATCTTGAGGATATCCTAGAAAAAAGCTTGTGAAAACTAGAAAAGAGAGAAATACTATTTAGGAATCGAATTCTAGTAAGCCGATGCCAGTTATCTGCATATACATAGTTGCAGGAACTTCAATCTCTATGGAAGCAGTGGCAATAGACCTAGTCAAGGATCAGCAGAACAAGCAACAATTGGTTTCCTAACAGGTAACTCTTTCTCAATTCTCGCTTCCTTAACTACGTAGGAGTATCGATCAAACTTATGATGGATCTGACCACATCGATAACGATAACATCAGCTGAACTCAGCACCTCGGCGTTCATATGTTTCTTGCTAATCTCCTAATCCGATGAATGCAAGCTCGCAAGGACCAAGATGCATATAAACGCAGGAGACAAGATGTATATGAATGCCGAAGTGCTAAGTTTTATGCAAGTTATTGATCTATATTCCACGATATTGTTGTATTTAGATCCATTGATAGTTTGGTTGCTACTCCTATGATAGTGAGGGAAGTGGGGTTTGGGTAATATTATCTGCAAGGAATCCATTGTTGCTTGAACTGACAACCCTTTGCAAGATCTGACCATTGCCATTGTATAAAGTAGAGTTGTTGCTGATTATCGGAAATGGTTTGGTATTCAAAATCTTTGCAACAAATATGAAATATGTCTTTCTAAAATTATTAAATAATATTTATATTTTCTAATTAAACTCATGTCACCGATCAAAAAAATTAATACACATAATATATTTGCAAATAGGCTAAAAGACATGTAGGATTTTTGTTGTTGAAAATTAGTTGTTGAAAATAAGGTAATGATAGATGAAAGCATATTAAAGACTTTATGCTTTAATGTACTTGAACTTACTACTTATTTTAATGTGGATCCACTTATCTTACCAAGTTAACTCTGGGAAATAGCCAATAAAACCTTAAACAGATCCACAAACACAAGAACTTCTAGCATAATCCTAGATAAATATCAAGAGTTGCTAAAAAGATTGAAATCATACTTTAGAGAACATAAAATTTCAAGCAAGCCGGTGCCAACAATCAACCTTTTTGTGGCATCGACCACTTTCAATATGTGTAATAGCAGTAGTAGCAGATCTTGTCAAGGTGTTTAGAACGAACAATTATATGACTTCTCACAGGTAATTCTGTCTCAATGCCATTCCTTCTAATTGTTGAAAGAGTAGCACTTCAACTAGCAGTGGATTTGGATACAATGCCACGGTTTAAATAGATCAACTAGCTAAAACTAGTGCCCAGCCCTTTATACGCATCTAAGAAGTTGCAATGAAGGTCAAGGTGCTCTGTTTAGCCAGCTGATCTATTTTGTTTTGGCATGGATGTATTCAAGTACACCTCAAGTTGAACTGCTACTCATTTTTTTAATCATTTTGTTTGAAATTTTGCAGATATTATGAAGCAAATCCATGAAAACTTCAAATCATTGTTCGAGCATATAAGGTTATTTATATATTCTGTTAAGGGAGTTACTTGAACTGGTTATTTTATAACATTGACATAACAGGAAACATGGCTGTTCAAGGATACAAGGAATCTGTAATTTATAGGATGGATTTGCTTCATTGATTTATAGATACTAGTGTAAGTGCACATATGACAGACAAAGCAGGTAATCTAACAAATTTACTTCCTTATCACCGCTCTGACACGGTAATGGTTGGGAATGGTGAAAATCTTTCAATTACTCATGTTGGTATTGGATCTATTGGTAACTAATCATGCAATATTCCACTTAAAAATGTATTAGTTGTACCTAAAATTAATAAGAATCACCTTTCTGTTCACCAACTTACTAATGATTATCCTTGCTATTTTGTATTTACCGGTTGTGGTCTTTATATAAAGGACTTGAAGACACATCAAACTCTGATCTCGAGCAGTAATCAGCATGGTTTATACACTGTTAAGGATCCAGCGTTTGCTGCTTTCTTTTGGCAGCGTCATAAAGCAGTAGATGAACAAGTTTGACATCGTCGATTGGGACATTCGAATTCACAAGTTTTGCAACTTTTGCAAAGAAATAAGTTAGCTTTAGTGAATAAGAAGATGACTAGTCTTTGTAATAGTTGTCAAATTAGCAAGAGTTCTAAGTTGACTTTTTATTTATCAGAATCTCATTCTCTTTATCCATTGCATAAAATACATTGCGACTTATGGGGGCCAGCTCCTGTTTCTTCATTACAAAAGTTTCGTTATTATGTAGTGTTTGTTGATGATTTCTCAAGATTCTGTTGGCTATATCCACTAAGACAAAAATATGATTTTTTTTTTATGTATTTGTTGCATTCCAAAATTGGTTGAGAATCAGTTTGAGCACAAAATAAAATTTTTTAAACTGATGGTGGTGGAGAGTTCTGCAATAAACTTGTTATTAATCATCTTGTGGATTGTGGAATTCATCATCAACTTTCTTGTCCACATACACCTAAGCAAAATGGTGTTGCCGAGCGAAAACATCGCCATATTGTGGAATTGGGATTGGCTGTTCTCTTTGAAGCATCAATGCCACTTTGCTATTGGGTAGAAGCCTTCACAACGGTGAAGTATCTGATAAATCGAATTCCTTCATCTACTCTTCATATGCAAACTCCTTAGAATGTGCTTTTTAATAAAGAACCTGATTACTCTATCCTTCATGTTTTTGGATCTTCTTGTTATCCTTATCTCCGTAGTTATATGTCAAATAATTTGATACTCATTCACTTCCTTATGTATTTTTAGGATATCGCGAAAAGCATAAGGGATATCGATGTTTGCATCGACCAACTGGGCGTATTTACATCTCAAGACATGTTATCTTTGATGAACAAAATTTTCCATTTGCTCTCCAATCTTCAAGTCAAAATCAACTGAAATCCTACACCGTGCAAGATTGGTTGTCTTCTTCAAGTGTTATTGCAAGTGGTTCAGCTGATAATTCTAATAGCAACTTTACTCAAGTTTCAGATTCAGCTCGAGAAAATACTCGATTATTTGGAGATGCCTGATCAACATGAGCAATCTAGTATATCACAAGTTGTTCCCACTTCACATATGGAGGTTGACAACTCCTCTATGGATTCAGCCGCTCCTTCTTTAGCGGTAATTGACACTCCTTCAGAAGCAATGATTGTCCCATCTTCATCTCATACTATGGTCACTCGATCTAAGGTAGGTATTTCCAAACAAAACATTAAATATGCTCAAATTGTTGTTTCAATGATTCCACAAGAACCACAAAGTGTTATTACAGCTCTCAAACATCCTGGATGGAAGACTGCAACGGTTGAAGAGATGGAGGCTCTTGCTAAAAGCAAAACATGGGAACTTGTTCCACCCTCATCTCAATGAATGTCATAGGCTGTAAATGGGTTTTCAAAATAAACTTCATGCTGATGGTAGTCTTGAGCGACTTAAAGCTGTCTTAGTTGCTAAGGGATTTCATCAGGAAGAGGGAATTGATTTTCTTGTCACATTCGGCCCCATCATCAAGCTTGGAAGCATTTGCACCATTCTCACAGTTGCTATTGTTCGTTATTGGCCCATTGGTCAACTCCATGTAAAAAATGCCTTTCTTCATGATCATCTTGATGTTCCTGTTTATATGGAGCAACCACATGGTTTCTAAGATAACTCACATCCAGATCATGTTTGCTTACTCTAGAAAGCTTCATATGGCCTAAAACAGGCTTCTCGTGCTTGGTTTGACAAATTCAGTAATTTTCTCATTGATTATGGTTTCTTTTGTAGTGTTGTTGATCCTTCACTATTTGTTATCATCATAATGGGCTTACAATTCTTATTCTCTTATATGTTGATGATATTGTAGTCACGGGTGATTCTTCGTTGCTTCTTGATAAACTTGTTCATGATTTGGGTATAGAATTCTCTATGAAAGATCTTGGACCAATTCACTATTTTTTGGGTATTGAGGTACATCATAATTCCAGTAGTCTTTTTCTATTCCAAATAAAGTATGCGTCAGATCTTTTAGATCATGCTTTTATGTGTCAATGCAAATCTATTACTATTCGATGTCCTCTAAACCACCGGCTATAAAGAATGGAGATCAGTTGTATGATAACCCTTCTCATTTTAGAAGTCTGGTTGGTGCACTTCAGTATCTTACATTAACTAGACCTGATCTTTAATTCGCTGTAAACACAGCTTGTCAACATTTGCACTCTCCCACAATTGCTGATTTTCAGATGATGAAGCGTACATTACGCGACATTCAAGGAACACTGCATCTTGGACATCGTATTTTAGCTAAAAGCACACTTGATTTATATCCATTCGCATATGCAGATTGGGCTGGCTGTAAAGATACTTGACGATCTACCACAGGCTAATGCACTTTTCTTAGGTCTAATTGTATTTCTTGGAGTGCTAGAAAGCAATCCATAGTGGCTCGCTCAACGACATAAGCTGAATATCGTGCACTTGCTTCTACAACAGCTGAAATGACATGGCTCTCATACATTCTTCGAGATATCGGTATTGAACATCCAAAACCATTTCTTTTATTTTCTGACAACATGGCTGCCTTACATTTGACTACAAATACTATTTTTCATGCTAAAACAAAGCATGTCAAAATCGATTATCATTTTGTTCGGGACAAGATCGCTCTTGGTCTATTATTACTAGATTTGTTTCGTATTCTCTTCAAGTGGCAGATGTATTATACAAAACCTTTATCTCGTCAAGCTTTCCATGGTTTATGAACCAAACTTGGTCTTTGGCAATTACCTCAGACCAGTTTGAAGGGGACTATTGAGGATTCAAATTCACGGAAAGATAAGACTTGACCAACTAGTTCATCAACGAATCTTCCAGCTATAGTATTCAGTTTTTATTGGTTATAACTGTTAGGAGGCCTTATCTGCTAGTAGGCTTTATCTGATATTTTATTGTTATCTCAATCCCTTATTTAATGGGATTTTGAAAATTCAAATGGTGGTACTCTTTTTTATATAAAGAGTACAGGTATCCCTAAGAAATGTATTAAGAATTATTAAATAAAAATTTTGTTCTTTACATTTTTCTTTCTTGAGTTTTTGTTTAGGCAGAAGGGTTTAAGAGCTTCTGCTTGTGGATCAAAAGCTTATTACAACATATCAACTCACTAATTCCATTTTTCCATAGGGAACATATAGAAATGTTGAAGAATGTTTAAGGATTGGTGAAGACATCATGAAACGGAATGCAATATGTTTCAAGAACATAAAAGACAAAATATTTACCGCTGCAAATATCTTATTACCATTTATAGTTACATGTTATTTGCTATCTGGTAACCTCAATTATTTGGTTTGCTAGAATTCTAAATTTTCAAAATTTATTTCTTTCTAGAAAAGTTCTTATAGAAACTTAGACTTCCTATGTGGCATAAACTATTGGTACTTTGTATATAATACATATACTTTGCATTCATATGACCAACAAAGACCACATATATAAAAGAATTTTCCCATTTTACAATCTAAACATGCAAGGTGATGGTGGATTTACCTCAAATTGGAAAATATGCAAATATCCCTAAACAAAACCCAAAACCATGATTAAAAGAACCATAAGCAGTATGGAAACATATTTAAAAGTTATGGGAAGATGAAATTACATTTAAGGAGTTTAATGATTTATCAACACCTAATTTATAGTTTAGAAAATCTATTTGCAATTACCAAACTCTTTATTTGTTGCTCTCTTATTCTTAGTTATTAAACCAATGGGTGTGTGTAGTTAATTTATTTTGGTATTAAAAATTCAATTAAGGTCTCAACCAACAATTTAGGGAGAGCTTGTTAACAAATAACTATAAAATGACAGTATAAGATAAGGCCAATCTATGCAACATACCATGTTATAGTTGATAAAACATTTTCATGTATGTTAATTAATGTTTGCTAAATATTATGATTGTGATTAGAATAAAATGATAATAATTTAAATGCACTCGGTTTACAAGAGTATTAGTGAATGAGTTGAGATATTGTAGTGTTGAGCTTTAACCCAATGTGAGGTGGCACTTAACAAGCTTGAACTCAACTTTAATGAGGTTTATACCTTTTATAATATTTGTATTGAGTTAAAATAGGAAGAAGTTATGACAATATAAATAAATTCATATTACAAAATTCAGTTATTTCACAATAAAATGGACTCTATTTAAATACCCCTTTCTATCATAATTTCTTTATTTATATAAAGCTAAGTAAGCCCTTGTTAATCCTCTGATAACTACAAATAAATGCCTAATGTGATATTTCTTCCAATGAAAATTTAAGATGTAAAAGTGATTGGTCTTTCAACATCAGAGAGTTTTCAATAGAATTAGTTAAAGAAGAAAACATGGATTCCTTTGATCTATTTCATGAAGCAGGATTCGTAAAGTTGGATTCACTATTTTTTTTTTTTTAATTAGAGTTTGGTCATATTACTGGAATCATGCTAAACTAAAAAAAAAAAAAAAAAAGAAAAGATTAGTCTATGTTCCTCCTCTTCCTAAAAGACATTAGTAAGTTGGGTTATTTGTTCAAATCCCATTCCATGAAAGAAACTAAAGAAGGCTCTAAATGCTTTTCAAAAACTATATAACTTATATTGACTATAAATAATTGGTGTCGTTACCTAATTGGCGTGATCATTGTCCTTCCGTTTTAAACTTGTAGTTATTAAAACAGAAGTTACGCCTATCGCCTAATATGAAAAAAGTAATGATGCTTATATGAGAATCAAAGAATCAGATTTTTGTTTTGTGGAACATCTTGGCAACTAAACTATATTACGTTGGTAGCCACCTCATTTTTGTTCCCAACACACACACACACACACACACACACATATTCATTAGCTATAGTTTTAATAATTTTTAAAAAATTAAAACACTTTAAAATACCAAAAATAAAAAAATAAAGATCAGTAAAAATACAAAAAACATAGTGTTTTTAGAATATTTGGTTATTACTTGACCCAACCTGAACCAAAGAAAGAAAAGTTTTTTATTTGAATTCTATTTTTGTGACAAGATGATGTATGGAGATACATAATATTTGATCATAATTGGATAATATGGATAGTCAAGTGATTTAGTATATGATTATTAGGTCTGTCAAAATGGGAAGCAAGAAATATATTTCAGGCAATAATCACAAAAAAAATTATTAAATCAATGGTAATCGAATATTCAAGATAATAAAATATGAAATTACCCGTTAATAGAGATTGAATTTTTATGAGAAATGTTAATATTCCTAATTTGGATTGAATCACACATAATATAAATAGTAGAGGTCCTAAGAAATCCTTCAAGACACACGACTCACAAATCACTTTCATAAATTGTGAAAAACTCTAGGTTCCATCTATTGTTTGCTAGAAGTTTGCTAAGTAAGTATCATAAAAAATTGTGAAAAGCTCTAGTTTTTGCCTACTGGCGGTTGTAAAAATATTTGAAAATTCATAAAATAATAAAAAAGGGAAAGTCTTTTCTTTCATTCCACATAATGTTTTGATACTTAGAAATATCTTTTCTTAATAAAATAATAAATCGTAAGATTTTCAAAATCTGGAATGTGTTTAGAATTTTTGAATTAAAGGATACACAAAACATCTTTTTCAAAAAAATATAATTTAATAACTTGAAGTGAAAAACGATTTCCAAGATTAAAATAACTAACAGAGTAAGTTTTCAAGAAAACAAAAAAAAAAAAAAAGAGAATTATGTGATGTCTGATCCAGATTAGTGGGTGCATAGGCATCTACGGAGTGGCTTAAAAATGGAAAAAAAAAAAAACTTTTCTTTTTTCCTTTTTGTAAATATCAATTTGATTCATATTTGCTTGTAAATATTATTATTATTTTGTAAACACTAATGTATAAATGATAATTGTATCACTTTGTGAACTTTAACAATTGCTTATAAATATTACTTTGTAAATATTTAAAATATTATCAAATTTTAAGTCATTAGATGAATAAATTCTAATTTAAGAACTTAAGGTTATAATTGTTTGGTTTTGATAGGATAACCCATGAATTCAAAAAATTATGGTTATTAAAAATAGATTTCAAATCGATTTTATTGTAGACCAAGTGGGTAAGTTAGGACCAACTAACCCATTAATTCTAACTTAAAATTTTTTTCCCTAGATCGGATGACGACTCCAAAAAGTTTAAAAATATATATATATATATATATATTTTAAATTCTAGTCAATGATTTGTATCAAATAGGTTAGGGTTTAATATAAATCAAATTAAAAGAAATTAAACCAAAAATTAAAAATTCAAGCTTGACAGTTTGTCGACTCCTATGATGATGTCAGCTCATAAGTGGATAGCCACCTATGATTTTTAAATTATATTATATTCTTTGATGACCTTAATTATATCAAATTTTATAATTAGCTAATTAACCTAATTTTACAATGAATTATTTTATCTAAATATTATCAATGACTTGTAGGAAGTAAAATTAGTTATATAGACAAGTAAAATTCGGTCTAAGGCCCTGTTTATTTAATGAAAATATTTTTCAAAAAAATGTCTTTTTATTTTTCTGCATTTGTTTAAGAAAAAATAGGATAATTAATGGAAAATATTTTCTCTTGTTTAGAAAAATATAAACTTTTCACAGCTTATTTTTTAGAAAACAACTTACAAAATATAAATGTAAGTTATTTTTCATCAATTTACGAGTCCATCTACCAATCATTATTGTTCAAAATATTTATTATTAATTTTTTAATATGTTTCTTTTAAGTAGATTTATTCCTCATTTTTTATATTTAAAATATATGAGTTAGCTCGAAACTGTAAACAAATGAAAGGTATTTTCATAAAATTAGCCAAACATTTGAAAATATATTAACTTTTCTAGAAAACTTTTTTAAGAAAAAATTATTTTCATTAACAATACTTTTCCTCAAAACAAATAAGACCTAAATGTAATGTTTACCAAAAAAGGGGTTATGGGATAATATTTAAGGTCAAAATAATTTCTTGTTTATGATACTTTTTAAAATTAATTACTTATTTAAGATCAAAATAAAAATAATTATCAATATACAGCTTTAAAATCATGTTAAAAAGAGTTATGAGATGATATTTATATTGTACGTATATCACATTACTAAATGCAACTTTTTTTTTTTTTTTTCACAATTATGGCTTATAGCAATCCTCATGTGCAAAGTGATTTCAAAGCTGACAAAAGAAATAAGAGAGAGAGAGAGAGAGAGAGGATTGACAAGTGCAAGGAGAGAGAGAGAGAGAGGTGAGGGGTGATTGGGGAAAGAGAAACCTATTTAACTAGAGAAAAAAATATCGAAGGTAGGCTAATAGATGAAAGGTGAGCTATTCTCTATTTTCAAAGTTTGAATTTATTGTACCTAAAAATGAGCTTTCCTGTTTCCAAAGTTTGAAAATTGCTATACGTTGCTATATCGCAAGTCTCAAACGCGATTTCCTTATATATATATATATATATATATACTGATTAAAAGACGTGATTTAGCAACGGTACTTAAACATAAAATAGTGTTTTTTAAACACGATTTTCATGTAAAATTTGCATATCCTAATTACTAAATGAAATTTTACAAGTCATTTTGATAATTATTTTCAAACCGACATATCTTGGTAGTTGTTTTTTATAAGAATTCTAGATATGTTTTTCACTCATACTTAACCATATACCTGAATTTTAAAATTGATCAATTTAGTATTTGAAAAATCTTTCGAGTTATTTTAGATATTAAATTAACCATTTTTAAAATTTTTTAAGTATTAAATTAATTAATTAAAATTTAAATATTAAATTTATTAATTTTAAAATTTAAATATCTAATAACATACTTAATCAAAGTTGAGTTACGATAAACAAAAATAAAGAAGAAGCGACGTGCTATAAACATTTTCGACCATGGTTCCCCAGTAACACGTACACGACACGCACAAGTGACACACGTATAAACCATGAAAATCATTATCTTCAACCCTCCTCGTTCTGTTTGCATAAATGGTTAAAGAAAAAATTAAAATAAAAAATGAAAAACATGTTCGTTTTGACTTGAATAGGATCAATCAATGGAACAACGTTACCCCAACAGAAGCAGACTGTGTTACTAGTTACTACTGTTAAGTCATCCATTGACAGGTATTTCTTGTTATTTACCGTCACGTCACGAGTGCCCTAACAAAAAAGAGAGAAAAAAATAAAAAACTTCCGAATAATAATCCCTCGCTCCACCGCCAATTTTGATTTTGATTTTGATTTTCCCATAATATAATATAGTATCTTTTTTTCCAATCCCAGTATGCAGCCGAAGCCACATTCTTGGACGTTGGACACGGACATGGACGGCATCGACCTCGACCCTTCCGACTTCGGCTGCTCTGTCCCTCTTAAAAAGGTTCCTAACGGTGACATCTTCGAAGCTTCCCGCGCCGGCGACATCGATCGTCTTAGGTATTTTTATATTTACTCTATATGTACATATAACATGTTCAATTCTTATTCAGTTAAGTCAAGTAAATACTTATTCAGTCGAGCTTGTCTAGTTGAAATTAATGATGGGTTCTTAGTTAGAGTAAGGATTGTGCTTTGAATGTGGAAAGGAAGCGAATTGTTGAGAGTGTATGCTGAGTGAATTTGGATCTGTGTAGCTTGGATTTGATCAAGATATGAGCTTTAATTGAGGTTATTGGATGTGGAAATTGAATTCGAACTTGAGCTTGTTATCAAGTTTAAGTTTTGCTTAATTCGGCTTTATCTTGTTGAGGAAGATGGATTTTGGGTGCATTTTATGTATGACTTGATGGAGCTTAACTAGGTTCCGAGCTCAAATGCTCAAGTCAAGCTCAAATCTAAGGGCAATCACGCATTAAAACTTGATAATGCCCCTTAAGGGCCACTAAACCACAGATGTCCAGTTCAAAATATGGCATTTCAGTTCATAGTTGCACTTTTAGGGTGGGCAGAGAACTGGACTGAAATGAAGATTGAATCTTTGTTGTTACCTGTTCAATGCATGTGCCAGTTGCGAATGGGGCCTTGGGTCCATAGTTTGGATCAATAAGTCTAAAAGAGAATGGTGACTTTCCCTCATACTGCCCATGAGTATGTCCTGAGAGGGCTTGTACTTCTTTTCACTCCGGTCCATGCAGTCAAAAAGTTAGTTCCCATTCAACCTAAATGTAGAACAGAATCGAATTGAACTATGCTTTACTGTTCAGTTTGATTTGAACTGATCTAAGCCATAACCACACTAGCAGTCCCACTAATTTTAGTGGAAATGCTCATCTCCAATTATCACTGATTCAGAATAGTGCGTACTGGGGTGGGCTTTTTTAATATGGTTTTTTGCCTAACAGATACTTACTGGAGACTGGCATTAATGTAAATGCACGTGATCAGTGGGACTCTGTGGCCCTTTACTATGCATGCTTAGCAGGACACCTGGATGCTGCTCGGATGTTGCTGGAGAGTGGGGCAATCTGCTCGGAAAATACTTTTGATGGAGACAGGTGTCATTATGCTTCTCTTAATTTGAAAATGAGGAAGTTGCTCAAGGCATTTGAGGCAAGGCCACCACTTCGCTCCATTGCAGGCAGCTCTAAGAGAGACTTTCTTGGGTTGTGCAGCTAATCAAGCTTCCTTGAACAATCAGAGAGTCAGTTTCCAGCTTCAGGTACTTGAAATTTGTGCATTTTAGAAGAAATATTAGCCATGAGATTTCCTTCATTCAATATTGGGTAGTTTAGTTTGTGTCACTACAAGGGAATTTCAAATTCAAACATTAATGGTGATGAGTGAGATGCATACATTGGTAGTTTTATTGTGAACGAGAACATTTTGTTCAGTGGGAGATGTTGCATTTGTTGAGTGGAGACAGTCTAATTAGTAAAATTATAGTTGGAAAAAACTTGGGAAGGCAATGGTAGCTTGTTTTTTATTGATGGATTAACATGTTATCTGTCTGAGGCTACCATGATATGATTTAGTAGGTGGCTTGGATTAGTGTATAGGTTGATTCCTGTGAGTTTTAGATCAGCAAGTGCTTATTCTTCAAATACCATCATTGATTTTTATCTGGAAAAAGAAGTTAATGATCCATAGGCCTTGTACCTCCATGAGGGTGCCTGGTTATGAAAATATTATTTAATGGTGTGGGGAACTCGGATTTCTTTTGCAATTTGATGGAATTGAGGGTGCTTAGCATTTTCGGTGAAGTAGGAAATAGTTAGAGCTAACATAAGCTGTGCGTTGATTTGAGATATATCACAGGTAACAAAGGGGAACTTTTGGTAAAACATATGAGATCTTTTAGATGTTAGATGGTATGAAGGTGTGCTTGCACGGTGTACGTGCTTTTCTGCTCACTATGAAGGACATGAAAATGTTGAAGACTTTCTTTCCTGGTTTATGGAGGATAGTAACGGTGGCCTTTTTATCTCTATTTGGTGGCTATTGATAAACAGATATACCCAAAGCTTACGTAGTTTACCGGATTTATAGGTACTTCATCAGCTGGGAACTCAAATTATGATCAATTCCCTCCAGATGTTGTGTTTTTTGTTCAAGGAAGGCCTCTTGAAGCTCACAGGGTCATTTTAAGTGCTCGGTCTCCCTTTTTTAGGAGGAAATTTGAAACTGACTGGAAAGACCGTAAGGAAGTCAGATTTGCTAGGGAGAAGTTGTCTTATATTGCCCTGTACAACCTCCTACACTTCTTTTATTCGGACAGGCTTGAAATTGCTGTGGAAGACATGGAAGATTTAGTGAGGATTTGTAAAGTATGCAAATGCGAATCGCTACAAAGGGTTCTTGAGAAAGAATTAATTCATCAAAGATATGCAGAGTACAAAGCTTTGAGAGATGTAGACAACTCTCAGAAGCGATTCATCTTACAAGGCTTGTCTCTTCCTGAAGAAGACCGCCTCCCAGCTGCCATGAATCAGATCCTTCAAGTTTCTCTAGCCAATTTCCCAGTACCACAATGTGGAGAATGGTCTTGATAATTTAGTTGCTTCAATTGGGGCATTGCCAATAAGTGATTTTGTAGATGATCTTGCGGATGTCTGTGTTAGAGTTGATAAAAGGGTTTTTCGTTGCCATCAGGTGGTGATTGCATCAAGGTCAGAATATTTTAAAGCAAGACTCTCCCGAATGAAAGATTTTTATGAAGAGAATGATCTGTTATCAACCATGAGACTTCCATGTCTTGAAGAGCATGATTTAAGTACTGAGACTTTTGAGAAAATGATTGAGTACATGTAAGTGCCTTCCCCTGTATGATTCTGTTCCAATCTAGAATCAATCACTTACCTGGATTTTTTTTTTTTTTTTTCAATTGGTCAGGTATACGGATAGTTTGAAGGAAATAGATCCTGAGCAGGTACTCTACGAATCAATTGACATATTTCACTTGTCATAGCAATTTAGCAATGATTTGAGCATTTTACCCAGAAAAATTATTAAATTGTTTGGTTTTGATGATGAACTAATTTGCAGGCAGAGGATATATTTGATGCTGCTTCTAGATATTTATTATTTCCTCTTAAACGTGCCGTTGCTGATGTGTTGTTGCCACATCTGGACATGGCTTCACCTGCTGAATTGTGTCACTGGTTGATGCTATCAGACATGTAAGTTGTGTATGCGCATATTCTGGTTTGTGTTATTGTTGATTAGTTCATTGTCTACATAAGAGATGGTATAAGGCAGAAAGACCAATGGTGTGTTTTTTTGCAATGAATTGACTGAATACTTAGTCTACCATGCGATTGCACAGCCTTCTTTGACTTTCTATTTTTGTTTCTTTTGATGCACAGTATATCTTTTCTCTATCAACAGTTTCTGGTAGGATAGTTATTGTTATTTTTCATCATGTTTTGCCATTTTCGTATCAGCAGAATTTATTTCCTAAAAATTGATAAAATTCTCCAGCTATCCAGTTTGTGTCATGTGAAGCCAGCTACCTAGATGGAAAAGTGAAACCTATTTAAACTCGAAAGTTGCTTTGTTAGTGAATAATATGGTGGTAGGTATTGGTATTTTCATCATCTTATTTCAGCTTTGGCCCCCCCCTCCCAAATGATCCATTTTTTAGCTATCCAGTATGTGTCGCATGAATCCAGCTATGAGTCTTAACATATTTATCCTTAAATGTTGCTTTTTCAGTAAATAATTTGGCACAATTGACTTTGTGCAAACATCTATTGATAAATGATTTCTTTGTAGGTATGGGGTTTTGAAGATCCGAGAATACTGCTTAGATACCATGGCTTGCAATTTTGAGACATTTGCTGATACTCGGGAATTCCGGGCCATGTTACTTACTCTGCCACCTCCTTCTGGAGATTCATCACTTCGGACCACTGCTCCAAGTGCTCCAGGAGCTATGGCTATTGTAGACCAAGGCAATCTTCTAGATGACTTGCGAGAAAAATGGCTTGAAGCAGAAGCTGCTGAGCTCGATAAGAGAGATGAGAGTGCCCTACTATTTGACAAACGCCTTGAGATGCTTGTGGTTGTGGCTGAACAGGAAAAGTCAAGTGCCATGAGTGATGATGAGCAGGATTTGTTCCATGATTTATTGGTTATCTGTGTTGGTTTTTCTTCAATATAGAGGAAAAAATAGATTATATTCATTTTTTTCCCTTCCCTAGATAGAACAGCATAGGCAAAAAAATGAGAGAGGAGAGTAGTTCATCGGCTATCTACTATTATTGTAAAATCATGGTGTCCTCAAGGTTGCCCTTTGCTTTGGGCAAATTGTTTTTAGTTTGAAAGTTCATTTAGGAAAGTATATTTGAGAAGGTACATTCATGTATTTAATGTAGCTTGCTGTTGGTAGTGATTGTGTATAATGCTAGGTATTGCACTTGATACATGCTCCGAAGTTTGGACTGTACCAGGTAGGAAACAGGGTTGGAAGATGTTATTTTGGCATATCTTTGCCTTCATTCTTCTGAAGATTGTTTTCTTAAACCTAAAATCGTAACTATGAATTTGTATATTTTGTTAACCCGATGAATCCTACTCATTAAACTCCCAAAAGTCACACCTGTACTCTTAAACTGCATTAAAATTGATCTTGGAGATTTGAAGCTCTTTCCTATGATCCACTACAGCCTACGATACTGCCTGCTCAGGACCAGACAAAGGTGAGTTTTTCATTCCCCTGCCAGGTACAATGAAGTTGCACTGCTGTTTAAGGAAACGTGTCCATGCAAATTGATGTCAAATACTTTGCACAAGTGGACAAAGCGAGCGTAAGTGGATGCCATTGCCAAGTAAAACAAGATTTGTCATCAATGTAATTTATTTTGTAACTTTGATTTTTGGTTAAAAGTTCAGAAAATATAAAAGAATCAAAATTTCTATAAAATTAAAGCTACACATTTTAAAACACCTGCACCCCTATGAACAACATTGTATTTGCAAGAAGCTACAATCGTATATGTATTATACCTCGCTAAGTGCAATACAATATACACTTTCCTTTTTCTTTTGACACCAAAGAATAATAAAAGCTCTATGGTGGCGGCCTAGAAAGTAGAAGATCTCTCTAGTTTGGTGATCTCAAGATGGTTCCTTACCCTTTCCATCTGCCTCATTGGGCTCATCAGCATCTTTAGCTCCCTGAGAGGATTCATCTCCGGTATGTTCTGAAGAGGCATCCTCGTCGATTGTGGCCAAGTGGGCAACATCACTGGCTAGGCTGTTTTCATCATTGTTTAAAGAAACCGCAGAGGATGCTGTTGTACTGGCACCATCCTCACAGTGATCTAGTTCTGACACCCCTGCCTGTAACAGGCTCCAATACATGATACTTGCTGTCAAAGTAAGGATCATCTTTTGGTTCACCTGTCATAACAACAAATCCATGATGTTTAGAGTTATGATGACCTAAAAATAGAATAAAACGCTAAGAATCTGCATTCGTTTTAGGGTGGGTTGAAATTAGAAAACAATCTTTTCCATTGAATTCCCAACTCAAATATAAATCATTATTTTCGGAGGCATAAAGCATCTACTGTTTTGCCTTGCCCTGCTTGTATATCTAATTTTCCAATATCTAAGCTTGAGCAACCCCAAAATAAAAGAGAAGCAAGGCTACCATCTGAGTAGCCTCCTTTACAAGGATGAAAAATATATTTGGCAGAAAACAAACTCCCTAGAGCTGAACAGAGCTAAGCTATTGGTAGAAAATTATTCACTTGGTGTTCTGTGATAATTTAATGGAAATTGTCAACACAGCAACCTCAAATAGCAGTGAGTCTTTTTTATGATAATCTATAAAACTCATGTAATTGGACAGCAAAATCAAGAACAAAAGCATCAAATCACATTATGTGGTCCAAAGGACATCACCTCCATTATGTCCTCAGGTAACAAGAAAATGGAGCACCCAAGCTTTCGAGCAACACTAATGATATATGTAGCATTCAACTTCTTGTCCTCATCTGCAATTTTAAAGACCGAAAAAAAAAGGCTAAGCATACTCCTTCCAAGCATAGTTTAATGAAAAAACAAACACAAAGTTGCCAAAGATGATTGGGAGCACATTAGCTGTAATTAAATCTTTTTCGGTTAAAAGAGCATGTTGTCAAAGAAATTAAAAAATAATAATAATAAAGCATCAAATTAAAAAATCAACCAATTTTTATCAAAATTTTGAATACCAGTTTCCCCTTTAGTGACAAGACTCCAGTTCACCACCCTCGGTTCCACAGCAGTAAGAAGGTCCAGGAAAAAAATCCCATTAGAGAGGTTTTTATCCTATTAGAACAAAAGAAGCAAATAAGCATCATTATCCAGGGCAATCAAAGTTTTCTTTTACCCCCGTGGAAACAAGCCAATCAAATTTGTCTGACACTTTTGTTACCTTAAAGCTCTCCAATTGAGATGTTCTGCCTGCTGCCTTCACTTTATTGTTTGCCCAATTGAGAATGTCGTTATCAGTTATCTCCTTTCCTTGTGAGTGATACCTCAGGTTTTTTAGGAGTTGGAGCATACTAAATCTCATCAGTTGCCACAAAAACGCTGCACAATGGAGGAACAAGATTCAATCACAAAGCAGATATTTCTAAAAACAGTTATCGGCTCTGCCATAAAAGTTTCTGCAACTCCATTCATCAAAAAATAATATTCAGCACTTAATTCATTATATTGGGATATATTGAGGGGAGGAGGGCTAACATATCACAAGCATGGGAGGCCAAAACCATATTTCATCCATTTCCAACAAAAGTAATATTAAGTGCATGAGATTGATACATATAATAAAAAGATTAAACACATGGGAAGTCCTAAACCTTTATCTCACTATGCAGTTTACACCTAATCCTTTCAACCAGTACACTAAAATCCCGCAATGTCCCAAATACTTCATATTCATGAGAATGTTAATCCTTGCAGTATACCTGTACAGTTCTTCCGATGTATACTTCTTGATGTGATGCTTTCAATAGCACAATGAGAATTTGAAAAAGACTCAAAAAGTTCTTTTCTAAAGTTATTGAATAGAAAACAATAAAAAATTCTAAGAACAATGCTAATGTCAAACAAGAATATAGGAACTCTACCAGGACCACAAGGATAGAAACCATCCATAAAATGAATTAATATATCCCTTGTGGTATGACACTCGCTATTGTCAACTAGGATCAAACTTGAAGTCGTGACTGCCAATCAGTGGACAATTTAATGGATGGAAACAGGAAGCAAAAGTTTTCTGCTGCTAGATCTTAAAGCAAACTTGCCTAGTATGAGCTTCTTGTTTCCTTGGACAAAATCGTTTCCTGCTACATTCACTAAGGAGAAGTTCAAATCCTTCCCAATATTTATAACTTGGTTGCAGTTCTCAACTTTTCTAAATGGCATTTTGATGGGGGGCTTATTTGCGTGCTTCCAATTAACTGATCCTGGTGCAACTTTGTCAAGGGCCTCCAAAAGTGCCCATCTGCATGACAGAGATGTTATTGAATGCATTATCCATCGTGAGCTTCATCAGAGATGCAGAAAGGTCCTTACCCATTCCTCACATCCTCAAAAAGATTATTTACATAAGTCTCAGTACCAAGACTGTTCATCCACAAACGGAAGCATCTCTCTTCCCTTGATGTTTGTGTATCATCTGTCATCATCTCAGCAAAGGAAATCTTCTTTGTATCAGTTGTCAAACCATTCCTGAGAAGCAGCACATTTGGTAAGTATACACATGGATAGAGACCCAAAAGTGCACTATCAAAACCTACTTCCAAGGTTCTTCATAAAGATTGCTATCTTCTCATACGCCCTAATCTTTTCTAATAAAACCAGTATCTATTTTTAAACAGTTACAGGGAAAACTTGAGTGCTATGAGTCCTAAAATATGTTTTCCAAAGGAATAAAGGAAACAAATTGCAAATGCCGCTCCACACCTATGCTGAAATATCTCTGCCACGAATGCAAGATTAAGATTTGGTGAACCCTCAACAATATCATTAGGAGTGAGATATCGCTTGCAGTCCAGTTTCTCTGCCTGCTCAAGAACCATATTTGCTCTCTCCTTAGGGTCCTTCGCAGCCAATGTAGTTGGGGATGCATGCTCTGGAGCAAGAGCATTAAGAAGGTAAGCATATGCCTCCCCATCCTGCAAAAAGATATTCCATGTAAGAAGTTATGAAACATAGCACTTATCCAAATATAGAAGAGTATCCACAAGAGAAACAATCTCATGAAGGTGTATAAACATACTCAAGAAGAGAAGCGTGAACAGAAAGAAGAAAGATTCCACAGTTTTACGTCATTAAACGTATGCAATTACCTTCACATCGAAGAAAAGTTTGTGACTTGTTTCTCATACCCAGCCTTCTTCAGATGGAAATTCATCCATTTGAGAAGAACCTTTTCAGGTGGTAGACCAAGAAGTTCCTCTACATCCTGTCAGGAATTTCATAGCAAACAGAATGAACTGTAAATGCCTTTCTATTAAAAAAGAGAGGTTATATTCTATATTCCACAGAATCAATGCAGAGGAAATATTCTTGCTCCATTACATTGCTATCGTCCACCAGTTCAACAAGTTGAGGGGTCTTCTTCAAATCGAGATTAGCCAACAATTGAATCTGATATTACCACAAGTAGATAACACCGTAAGAATAGCCATCAAAGCATCGGTTTTGACATTCATAAGACACCCTTATTGTCTAAATTTAGAGCCAATAAAAAAAAAAGAAGATAAAGCCTGCTACCTTTATAATTTGAGAAATCAACCCAAGTAATAGATGCGGCTGTAACATGGACACAAAAAGAAAATATATCAGGATTCTTCTAAATAGGCAAGCATAAATAAGAAAAGCCCTCAGAGTGGTTTTGCGCTTCGCAACTCACCCTCCCTTCTGCCAAGTCCTGCGTACCAATGTTAACCACGGTGCAGCCAATGGCCTTTGCAGAGTTCAGACAAAGTGTATGATTCTCATTTCGCTCCCAAGGATTGAGGACACGCTTTGTGTTAATTGCTCTTTCATCTATGGTTCCAGGTACAGCTACATTGATGAGTTTACTGCATAATCGACAATTCCCATTAATCAACAGGATATCATAACAAGGGAAATAAAACAGAACTGCATAATTTAAGAAACGGGTGGAAAAAAAAAAAAAAAAAAAAAAAAAAAAAAAAAAAAAAAAAAGGTTTCTACCAGAGAAGAACTCCATCTTTAGCTAGATCAAACAAATCATTAGTATTAGGATCAAGGGGAAGAAAGTCCTTCAGGAATTTATCTTCTGCCAGATAGTTGTTAATATGTGCTACATAGGAAGCCTTTTCAGAATGGTTTATGGTATGCTGAAATGTTGTAGTAGCCGCTTTTAGAAAAGAAGAACTTCTCCCAAAACCTGGTCTCGCTGGTACTCGAGATTGCAAATTTAGGAAAGCCTGCCATGAAGTTCAACATGTACATAGAATGAAGTCGAGTCAGCAGCTTATTACATTTCATTACTTACATATCTGGACCAGATCAGTAACAAAAACTGTAGAGAGCAGATATGAATTTTTCAATATTCACTTTCATTTAACCATGGAATCACATTTGCTCCTGTACATGGTGATATATTTTCCTCCACAGAAAGAAAGTCCAGCAAAGCCTCATGTTACAATAATCTACTCACCCGAAGAAAAGTCTCAAAATCAAGTTCTTCATCCATATTGGAGTAAAATTCTGCAAGGATAGACTTAATTCATCCTCATTGAACGTTCCGCTGAAAGATTTCAATTTTACGAACACTGGTGGCAATTCCTTCACAGTGACTCCACCAGATGCATTCTTTATTGAGATATACTAATGACAATAATAAACACATTACATTAGCCACCGGCCCACCAGAAAACCATGAAACAATCAAATTCTCTCCAAATACTGGTTTAGACAAAAAGAATGAACAGCACAATGGTGTAAAATAAAATGCATACTCTGGATTTAAGAGTTCGAAGTTCGACTTGTGTGAATTGGCTCTGCAGCCATGGATCCGAAACAATAACACCAACAAAACCAGCCATTTCCTTTTTCTTGTTTCAGCCCTCAAAACATCACCTGAAAAGTATATAGGCACAAACATACATGCAACAATTAGTTATTTAATATAATACATGCTTCAACACAAAAGCCAAAACAGGGCAAGCTTAAAATTTCCCAGAGATACAAAGACACATATATCAAGAATCAATTTTTGAATACTCTCCACCCATAGAAGCAAAATTGGAATCAAACCCACAAAAACACATGCAGAAAAGATTAAAATTTCAAAATTTGTAGGTGCTTTAACTTTAACATAAGAGCCCCAAACTAAACAAATTAGAAACTTAACGGACACGCAAAGAAACCAATATCAAGATTGATTTTGTTCCATATATTACATACATATAAACAAATATGACTGAACTCTAGACTCATTGGAACCAACCCAAAACCATAAACTATCAATAGATTAAAAAAAAAAAAAAAAAGAGTCAATACATTGAATGAACACCACATACATACATACCAAGAAAGAGAAAAAAGACTTAGTTGATAAGGAAGCAAAAACAAGAGAGAACTTGATAAGAACCCAAGTATGAAAATAGAAATTAAGGAAGACCCAGATGCCAAAATGACGATTAAAATGATAAAATGAAGAGACATTTTTTCAAAACAAAAACAAGAAAACAGGGGGTAAAATACAAAGTGGTGGTCGTTGGTGGTGGTCGTACACGTCCGTTTACTGTTGGTGTTCGTTCTTCAGGTGTCGTGTAGTTGAGAGAGAGAAGAGAGAAGAGAGAGAAAAACAACTAACTGTTGGATTGAATTGATATGTATGAAGGAATGAAATGCAGAGGAGAGAAAAGCGTGTTGCCCTCAGGACCCGCGAAGACACAGGAAACCGGTGTCTGTTGTATTTTAGTTTTTTGTTTGGTTCAAGGGGGTTTGTGTCGTGTGTATTAGTAGAATTCAACGGACTTCTTGTTTTGTTCTTCATGTTTAAATCGCCTTCAATGCGAATTTTTTTTCGTAATCATGTGATATTTTTGTTCTTTTGTTTTGGTTTTCTTCGAAGGGAGGAAAATCTGGTCCGCATCTATTAAAAAGGAAAAGAATTTGGATTTTTTAAAAAAAAATTTGTATGAAGTATTTGTTAAAAAAAATATAACAAAATTGGATTGTGTTAATATCATGAAAGGAAAATATGTGAAATCTTTTTTTTAATTGTTTTATCAAAATTTTCTTAGGATACATATCTCATTTGTTTACATGAAATTTACTAATTCTTTTTTAATTAATCATCCAAAAATTTAAAAGTATCAATTTATTATTATCGGTAATCCAAATCTGATAAAGTTTATTGAGGTTGTTGGACTAGACTTTGTGTGTAGGATCTGCAAGGTACAACACTATTAATAGTTGTTGGGCTCAATTCGATGGAGCCTCTTGATGCTTAAGCCACTTGATATGTTGGTGCTACAATAAACAACATGCATAAGTGAGTATCCAAGCAATGTTACCATTCCCACAGTACCAAACAAAATATATATAGTGGAATCATTCTTGATAGTTATTTGCATAATCGGATCATAGGATGATGGAGGCTTGGCAATGATTATCGTGGATGTGGATTGAGTCCACTAATTTATGTTTGGGCCATGCTGATTCTGATCAATCAGAATGTATTCATTAGATAGCCATGGGTCAAGACCTATCTAGTCATAGCATTCCTCAATTAGCATATGAAGCTAACTAAATCAGTATTGCTTGTGTGGTTCTAGAGTGACTAGAGTAGGTTGGGCCTAGATCATGGGGCTAGCAATGAGTAATGGCTTGGAATGGGTTTGGAAGACTCATGATCCACATTTAACCATCAATAATTATGTACAATTTAAATTAGATTATTAAATAAAAAATGGACTTTTAAAAGATAATTACATAAATAAAAAAATTACATATCAAATGGACATGTTTAAACTTAAGTAATTAATTAATGAAAAAACTTAAGTAATTAAATAAAAAAATTAAATCTTAGGTATCTAATATAGGGTCTGTTTGTCTAAGCTTTTTCTAGCATATATAGACACTTTTTCAAACTTTTTCTAATAAATTGTTTATCAAAAAATAGATGCAGATAAAAAAAAGTGGACAATTCTCATGAAAAGATCAAATAGACCAAATATAGATAAAATAAATGCAAATAAGAGATATTGACACATATCATTTCAATGCAGATATAGATACATATGAAAAATAGACCATCCAAACAGACCCATAATTATTACTACCTCAAAGATTATTGTCTTTCATGGTGTTTCATGATCAATATTGGAAATGAATGGGGATAATTATTTGGCACTAATCAAACTCCATGAATCTTAGTTTAAATTATCAATTAGAAGTTCAATTGAATAATTTCATGGTAATTTTTATACTTGATATTTAAATTTTATTTGTATTTATAGTTAATTATCTAAAATTCAAAAATGTCAATTTAATACCTTCAATTTACATGTTCTTACGATTAACCATCTGAATTGTACCAAAATTTGCAATTTTAAATACTTAAATCTTACTAATATTTACAATTAATTAGTTCACTAATGTATTACTAAAAATCTTGAAAAGTGATAGATAATAAATTAATACTTTTAAGTTTTAGGTAGTTAATTATATAATTGAATAAAGTTAAGATTCTTAATTAAGTGCTTACCCATGTTTTTATTATGAGAATCATGACTAAATAAATTTTCAGTTTCGACCCTTGATTTTAACTCTTATAAGATAAGTGAGTAGTCCTATTATATTTTGTATCTTAAGATATTCTATTTGATCAAATAGAATATAGAATTATAGATGGGGAACATAGTAATAAGTTAATTTGCAGTATAATTTTTTAAAATCTACTTCCGTGAGTTAGGATAGAAGTAAACCGTCTTCATATCCTATACTCATTTTAAAACTTGTACTCTAAGGTATAGAGAGTATAGGTTCCCATACACCTTTCATGTAGTAGTAATAATAATAATAATACTGAGAAGACGAAGACAATATTATCTAATATTTAATTCTAAGTTCTACAGTAAAGAAAAATAAATAAAAAATATATATAGCTTAAAACAAAATCAAATATTATAGTATAAAAATTGAACAATATTAAATGATCAATATGTCATTGGTATAATAATGTGAAGATACAATGTAAAAAATTAAACTTGTTGGAATAAAAGTGTGCATTTATAAATATTTACTAAGTATTGTATAGAAGCTTTTTTGAATTGTTATGAAATATTAACAGTAGTACACTGTCGACAATTCACAGTAAAATTTAATATTATAAAAATATATAATTGCGAAAATTCAATGATTAAAGTATCCTATATCTAGTATATTTTATATGATATAAAACTTATGGATAAAAAAAAAAAACCTCCATACCCTACATGACCCAGTACTAATTACGCTCTTTTATTGTTTTGAGATTAAAAAAAAAAAGTTTATATCTGAATTCTGATATTGTTTATATAATCAAATTTCATATTTGCTGGAGCCCAATATGGAATTTTCATTAAAGCATTATTATGATTTGAAATTTCAAATGTGAAAGAAGGAATGAAAGGCCGGCATGCATGACCAGACAAAGGGAAACAATTTCCGACCAATGGCGTGGGCGGTGCCATGTTTTCTTCATTAACCTTTTTGCTCCTCCACAAAACTGGATGAATGGTCTTGTCCATATATATTATCAAAACCAACAGCCTATATCCGTCTCTAAACTAGTATTCAAGAAAGATCGTAGGGATGTAATCTTCTCTAATAACATAATAAAAAATAAATTAAAAAAAATTATTATAATCAATAATAGGTTTGTATTATTTTTCTCTCATTTAATGTTTAGCAGTTTTATCTCTCACTTATGTAGTTGAGTATGATAAAACATTCATTAGCAATTCTTGAGCCTAAAATTTAAAAGGATAATAATTAATTAATTTGCCAAGTTAACCGTATGGGATATGAAATAATTTTTAGGAAAATTTTTTTAAAGTTTGAATTGGCATTTAATATTTATATGAAATAGTAAATAAGCCGACAAATGAGTTGAGTTGAGATGGTAGATCATTGAACTTAAGTTTAAACTTAAACATAAAATCTTAAACCTCAAGCTCAATTAGAGTTCAATCAAGCTTAGATTTTGAGCTTGAACTTCACTTAATTAACTTATTTATATTTGATTTATCTAAATTCAAATCAAAATAATATTGACATATAAACTCAACTCAAATTCGACTAATGTTCAAACTCAAATGAAGCATGACCAGCTCGAATTCTATTAATCTTTAAAATCAAGTTAATTGATTTAAACACTATAAAGTTCGAACTCCTAGAAAAACTAATAAGCTAACTCAAATTTGATTTAAAAATTCATGTAAATATGGAATCAAGATTCTCCTTGTTTACTTAATAGTGGGATAGGAGAAGTATGTATTTTTTTTAGTGGGATTATGAAGAATGTTAATTAGGTAAGATAAAGAAAATAAAATAAATTTTTATTAACATTAAAGATACCATAAAAGTGCACTAATTCTCACTTATCATGTACAGCGAAGTACGATAAATGACATTGTACAAAGGAAAGATCAGAGAATCTGAAGGCACTTCACAGCATGACATGTAGGGTAAAGAAACTAAAAAAACAAGAAGATGGATGTTATTAAGAAGGAAAAAAAAAATTGTACAAAAGAAAGGAAAGAAGACATTGTACGAAAAACAGGAAAGATCGAGGAATTACAGCATGTGGGGTTAAAAAAAAAAAACTACTAAAAATGAAAAGATGGCCCATGCAGGTCTCGAACCTGCGACCTTCGCGTTATTAGCACGACGCTCTAACCAACTGAGCTAATAGGCCAGTTGATAAATATATTATATTTATCCTATTTGTATAAATAAACAAACACTCTGCCAAAGGCTCCGTCAGTTACATAATTGGTTGAGTCATAAACAGTATGTTAGTGGTTCGTTTGTGTTGATTAGCATGTTATGAATTATTTCAATTGTTTTCACTTTGAATTAAATTTTTTTATGACTGAAATTTTAGCTTATTACTCCTTATTAGCAAGGGCGAAAAAATATCCATCTCATTTAGAACTGAGACACGTAGATAAACCTAGAACCGTAAAACCAGAGGGATGAAGAATGATTAAGTGATCATACAGTTGAGTACCTCATAACATAAATTTAACCTTTTGATTAAAAGTAAAGATGAACAACAACTGGAGAAAAACCCGAAACGATACAAAAGACTCGTGAAGTTATGCTCAAGCCGTGAGCATGTGCAATCATAAAACATGAGATGCTACAGGAAGCATTTTAACTCCATCATGATTCATTCATCTTCACCAGCTTCAGCTGCTAAAATTTCAGAATCCAATCTATTAATAAATTGTTCGCTGGCATGCTTTGCCACTGATATCATATCTAGTATGATACTTGGATCTAGCCCAGCACCCCCTCTTTTAATAAGACCACATATTTGTCCTTGCTTGTTAACAGATATTGACATAGCAGAGCTCATCTGGGATTCCTCTTCCGAAGTGGCATCCACTATATAATGCCTACCCACCTGAGAAGAAGAAAGAAATTATCACCCAGATAAAATGCATTTCTAACCAGAACAAAGACTAGCAAGACGCACACCCGCTTAAAATTTAAAAAATTAATTATTTAATTGATCATTCCTCACCTAATTAGCAGATATTATTGTCTCTGAAAAAGATTATCATTATCAGTTGATGTCACCACAACTATTATATTCTTTGCCTGTGAGTGCACACGCGTGTGTACAAACAACAATAACAACAGGAGGGTGGTAATGAATTGATAATGTCCAGAAGAGGAGAAGATACGTTCAAAAAGAATAAAAAAGTCACATATAACGTACTGACAATGCCAGTGTTTTTGTACTCTTTTTCATGGTATACAGTGCTGTGTAACCAATTCCGTCAGTTGATGGTTATATATTTTTCCTCTATCAATGAAATTGTTTATTTATCCACAAAGAAAGGGGGAAAAAAAAAAGAAATAATGGCTACACCAAGCGGTTTTTCAAGAGCAACCATTCTGCTTGAACTAACAACATAAGAGACAGAATAATTCCTAAAATGGAAGAGCATAGTGATGAACCTCAAGGAAGTGGCTAATAACCCATCAAAGCCATATCCGTTTACATTAATCTACATAATTATCCCCAATGAACTAATTATTTATTGGCTTCAGAGGATATCGTGATAATTTACTTGAAACAATTAAGTCATAAGATAGGTATGGAGTCGTATACTACTGCTTTGCTTTAATAATATAGATTATAAGTACTTCACCTTTGTTAAGGTAATTATCACAGGGATCCCAGATGTGTCAAACTGTAAAAATTCTTCATCACTTATCTCAATCTCTGGTTGGTCTTCACCAGACATGTTGGCAGCAACATTGACTCTAGGAATGCCTGTGTTGCTTAGAGCAGCCTCCAAATATAATAAAAGTCAGATGAGCTTTCATCTTCTTTCATTTAAACACTTTAGGAAAACGGCATTGTCAATAAAAAGATACAAAAATTTTCAACCTACACTACCTTGAAGCTAATCAGTAGTCTAGAAAAAGGTTGAAAATATATTAATGTGATGACACCAAATTTCAAACTACATTAAACTATTGATCAGCAGTTTCTTCTTCAATTCCACTCCATTCAATGGAAACTTACATATATTTTCAATATTTACAACAAAAATAGGAACAAGTAACAAAACAGTGAGTCTACCTTGATGGCAGCACCTAAAGCATCAAGTAAGTTCCCATCTGAGCTAACAACAAGACCATCAATGTAAAGATCCCAACAAACTTTTCCCTCCACAACTATTAGAGATGATAGATCGATTCCAGCACCTATAATATCATATTAACAATGCATATTGTGAGTGAAAGAAAACACACAAAAAGTTGGACATTACAAGGGAAGATGTGCTTCAAACCATCTAGGAAACATATATAAACCTGCTCCACTTTTAGCACCCAAGAGACATCGCTGAAGTGCCAGTGATAGTTCTGTTGACAGCTCCTCACCCCCTCTTCGCTGTAATGTATATTAAGAATAAACAATGTAAAAAAACAAAACATAAACAGCACTTTACAGAAATAGCAAAGACCAAAAAGTGTTGTCATATCCTTATGGGCATGTATTATGATAACAATGACATTCGGAAACAAAAATGAATTTCAAAAGGCAGAAACTACTATCCTTGAATAAAAAATAAAAAGAAGGAAAAACGAAAATAGTCTTGAGTGTGAATCAAAGGTCATCTAGAAGCAAGAGGATAACCGAATCCCTCAAAGAAATAGATCTGCTACGAATATAATGGCGGATGGTTAAAAAAACTAAAAAATCAATATTCCAGGAACAACACCATTCGAGTTATCAAGATAGTTTTCTAATAAACATTGAACAATCTCAACCAATATAAGTTAAAAGTAGGAAAGAGCAGAATCAGAGTATAAGACCTCAAATATTGGAGCTGCTGTAGGACTGCAATCAACATAAATAGCAACTTTTCCTTTATCTGGTTGCAGCAGGCTTGGCCTTCCAATTTCAGCCTGCATTCGATCATTTCACTGAGCAAACAAACAAAGAAATCTTTTCTGGGGTAACTAAATACTAAAATATGTTGCCACTATGGATGATTGTCATCCCAAACATTAAACAGGAGCTGAATGAACAATTTAACCAAAAGTTTGTTGGTCTTAGTAAGTTGTGTCCCCTATTTTTATCATTTCATTTTCTTCTGTCTTCTCTATCAAAATATTACCCAACCTTAAAAACTATGGTCCTATAAGCCAAAACTATGAAGAAGTAATATATGCCAGATGCTCTGAATCATAAAACCTATAGCAGACTGGACAATCATACCTTCACACTAGCAATTACATCCGTTCCACCCAGCCTAACTCTGGCTGAACCATTAGCCTGAAAAATTCAAAAGATCAAAATCCTAATTCAAAAGAAAAGATCATTATAATGTCCAATTCAATGCTACCTGAGGAATCACTCCAGTTTCAACATAAATAGGCCTATAAGTTAACCTTTTACGACCATCTGCCCTAAGGTCCTGAGAAATTCCACCCTGAATGAAAAGCTTTTCTCCACAAGATAAACCTGTCATCCTGCAAATCAACAAATTTTATTAACTACACTGTTCAATGCATGTAGCCTCGTAACTCCATAATGGAACATAAAGGTAAAATCAAATTAATCAATATAACCAACTTATGTCAAACACTTCAGAGATTTTAAAAGATTGAAAAGAAAACTTTGTATTAGCACATATAACCTAAAGTGGGAGAAAAAGTGTTCAAATTTCTAACAATACGTCACTTTCACATATGTTATGTGTAAATTATGCAAAATGCAGATGTCAATGGAATATGACTTTCCTTAAAATAAAGCCATTCTATTAGAATTATCCATCCCGAAATTTGAAAACATATCTTGTTCTTAGACCTTCAAAATGATAATAGCCATCACAACTAGCTACAGCATTAGATCACTAAAAGCTAAAAGTTACATTTCTTTTTTATTACTAACTTGTAACAAACATTAGAGAAGTACAAAGGGTGTTTGAGCAGGACTAAGTAGATCTGTAGATGAGATGGCAATATCTGAAAATATTGGATAAGGTCAAGGTATACACAGTTTTTCATTTGAAAAAAGTAGTATGATTTTGCCCCACTCCACTCATGTTTTACCCCATTATGTCATAGTCAGTCTACCACTAGTGCCAGTTACATGATTCTCACACACTTATTCAAAATGTGAAACACTCAAGGTTCAAACCCTTCTTCATCTGAGTCCATCTTCTTCATACACATCAACCCATTTTTACACAGTGGCCCTAGTAGTTGATTGTACAATGTAGACACATCTGACCAGCGCCTTCTTCACTCCATAGTCTACATAAACTTTTACTTGATGAATCAAATATCACATAAAAGGTTCTGTTCTCAAAGTCTAGTCTATTCCATATTCTAATTCGTAAACATAAGTTTGTACTTAACAGCCAGGGATATAAGCCCTGCATATAATAAAGTACAGCAGTAATACACACTTAATTAATCCATCCTTTATATTTGTTCAAATTGTTGCCACTAAGCAACACACCCAGAAAGTCACAATGCAATGAAGTTGGAATTACAAGCACCTCTACAAGATTTTACATACTGTACAGGAACTTGCAGTCCCCGATAATATGTAGAAAGATTACATATAAACACCAAGGTATTGAGTGTGATCAACATGTCTAAGTGTCCAGTGTGATTATGGGAGTATAACTGGAACAACAGATTCAGGAGAGCAGATAATTGTCCCCAGGAAACAGAACAGTATATAATTGTATATGTTTTGATACCATGCCTTACTCCCAAATTAAGACTTAGTAAAGACATGATTGAAACAGCAAATTCCAACAACAGATAACCATTCTGCTTACTACAATTTACATGCTACCAAGTAATGAAAATATTAATCTACAGTAAGCTTCAACTACTTATAAGAATCGAGCAGAAACCCATTGCGGCATTTCATCAGACAAGTGGGATGCCTGAATAGATATAAAGATGACTGACCAATGGATGAATAAGATCACGTAGAACACAGCACACAGCACACAGCTAGAGTATTAATGCAAGACTGCTAAAGAAAAAAACTTTATCATTTACAGGAGACGACAATAGAATCAAATTAAGGAAAATAAGAGTCTTACACAATTGAGTAGAAAAAGGCCAAGATTGATACGATTTCGAAAGCGACGATGACGTGTCAGTATTTCCACTACCTTCGCCGGAGAAGGGAACGAAGCTCCGGTCTTCAGTGGTGGAGCAGGCGGAGGTGTTAGGGTTTAAGACTTTTTTTTTGTGGTTGGGGGGGGGGGGGGGGGGGGGGGGGGGGGGGG